>CAKJTD010000038.1:79599-152339 GCA_917499995.1 Ichneumon xanthorius | reverse complement strand
TGAAAAGTTGGAGAGTTGAAAAGTTGGAGAGTTGAAAAGTTGGAGAGTTGAAAAGTTGGAGAGTTGAAAAGTTGGAGAGTTGAAAAGTTGGAGAGTTGAAAAGTTGGAGAGTTGAAAAGTTGGAGAGTTGAAAAGTTGGAGAGTTGAAAAGTTGGAGAGTTGAAAAGTTGGAGAGTTGAAAAGTTGGAGAGTTGAAAAGTTGGAGAGTTGAAAAGTTGGAGAGTTGAAAAGTTGGAGAGTTGAAAAGTTGGAGAGTTGAAAAGTTGGAGAGTTGAAAAGTTGGAGAGTTGAAAAGTTGGAGAGTTGAAAAGTTGGAGAGTTGAAAAGTTGGAGAGTTGAAAAGTTGGAGAGTTGAAAAGTTGGAGAGTTGAAAAGTTGGAGAGTTGAAAAGTTGGAGAGTTGAAAAGTTGGAGAGTTGAAAAGTTGGAGAGTTGAAAAGTTGGAGAGTTGAAAAGTTGGAGAGTTGAAAAGTTGGAGAGTTGAAAAGTTGGAGAGTTGAAAAGTTGGAGAGTTGAAAAGTTGGAGAGTTGAAAAGTTGGAGAGTTGAAAAGTTGGAGAGTTGAAAAGTTGGAGAGTTGAAAAGTTGGAGAGTTGAAAAGTTGGAGAGTTGAAAAGTTGGAGAGTTGAAAAGTTGGAGAGTTGAAAAGTTGGAGAGTTGAAAAGTTGGAGAGTTGAAAAGTTGGAGAGTTGAAAAGTTGGAGAGTTGAAAAGTTGGAGAGTTGAAAAGTTGGAGAGTTGAAAAGTTGGAGAGTTGAAAAGTTGGAGAGTTGAAAAGTTGGAGAGTTGAAAAGTTGGAGAGTTGAAAAGTTGGAGAGTTGAAAAGTTGGAGAGTTGAAAAGTTGGAGAGTTGAAAAGTTGGAGAGTTGAAAAGTTGGAGAGTTGAAAAGTTGGAGAGTTGAAAAGTTGGAGAGTTGAAAAGTTGGAGAGTTGAAAAGTTGGAGAGTTGAAAAGTTGGAGAGTTGAAAAGTTGGAGAGTTGAAAAGTTGGAGAGTTGAAAAGTTGGAGAGTTGAAAAGTTGGAGAGTTGAAAAGTTGGAGAGTTGAAAAGTTGGAGAGTTGAAAAGTTGGAGAGTTGAAAAGTTGGAGAGTTGAAAAGTTGGAGAGTTGAAAAGTTGGAGAGTTGAAAAGTTGGAGAGTTGAAAAGTTGAAAATTGAAAAGTTGAAAGTTGAAAAGTTGAAAGTTTAAAAGTTGAAAGTTGAAAAGTTGAAAGTTGAAAAGTTGAAAGTTGAAAAGTTGAAAGTTGAAAAGTTGAAAGTTGAAAAGTTGAAAGTTGAAAAGTTGAAAGTTGAAAAGTTGAAAGTTGAAAAGTTGAAAGTTGAAAAGTTGAAAGTTGAAAAGTTGAAAGTTGAAAAGTTGAAAGTTGAAAAGTTGAAAGTTGAAAAGTTGAAAAGTTGAAAGTTGAAAAGTTGAAAGTTGAAAAGTTGAAAGTTGAAAAGTTGAAAGTTGAAAAGTTGAAAGTTGAAAAGTTGAAAGTTGAAAAGTTGAAAGTTGAAAAGTTGAAAGTTGAAAAGTTGAAAAGTTGAAAAGTTGAAAGTTGAAAAGTTGAAAGTTGAAAAGTTGAAAGTTGAAAAGTTGAAAGTTGAAAAGTTGAAAGTTGAAAAGTTGAAAGTTGAAAAGTTGAAAGTTGAAAAGTTGAAAGTTGAAAAGTTGAAAAGTTGAAAGTTGAAAAGTTGAAAGTTGAAAAGTTGAAAGTTGAAAAGTTGAAAGTTGAAAAGTTGAAAAGTTGAAAGTTGAAAAGTTGAAATTTGAAAAGTTGAAAAGTTGAAAGTTGAAAAGTTGAAAGTTGAAAAGTTGAAAGTTGAAAAGTTGAAAGTTGAAAAGTTGAAAGTTGAAAGTCGAACGTTGAAAAGTTGAAAGTTGAAAGTTGAAAGTTGAAAGTTGAAAGTTGAAAGTTGAAAGTTGAAAGTTGAAAGTTGAAAGTTGAAAGTTGAAAGTTGAAAGTTGAAAGTTGAAAGTTGAAAGTTGAAAGTTGAAAGTTGAAAATTGAAAGTTGAAAATTGAAAGTTGAAAGTTGAAAGTTGAAAATTGAAAGTTGAAAGTTGAAAGTTGAAAGTTGAAAATTGAAAATTGAAAGTTGAAAGTTGAAAGTTGAAAGTTGAAAATTGAAAATTGAAAGTTGAAAGTTGAAAGTTGATAAGTTGAAAAAACACACACACACGCACACACACACACACACACACATTCATTAAAATTTTGAAATTGTTTGTTTCACCATAAAGCTGTATCTATGAGGAAGCAAAAATCGTGTTCGTAAACACCGTTACGGGAATTCTGGAGGAAATTCTTAGCGGGACTTAGATATTCGTACATTTATAGCGTTTTTGGAAGCCACGGCGTAACTAACATTTCGCACCTCTAGAACAACAGTGTAACATCTCTTATGGGATTACCATATAAGTTGTTACACTGTTGTTCTAAGGGTGCAATTTGTGCTTTATACACTGCACCCTATTACCATACACCAGACCGCTCTGCTCTGTTAGACAAAAAATATCAAATGACGCTCATCTTCTTCGGTGGGTATTTTAAAGTCAACTCTGCAGGCGAAGATAGCCAAATTGGTATATCGAATCGACTTATTCGTATTTGATTCGGGCCAAATTATTCAGTTTTAAAATTGTAACGGCCGCAGCCTAACTATTTCGACTTTAACCTTTCGACTTTAATATTTATTCGAGGGTATCGATACGGAGCGTTTCCGTTCGATTCGCTCTTCAAAGAAGCCCTTAAGGCTATCGAAGCATCCGGACCGCCGTGAGCGTCCACTTATCTAGCTTAGACTAAACATCCTTCGACTCTTTATTCCTTTGTAACAGCGAGCGCGAAGCCCTCAGCTTCACGCCCGCTTCAATCAGTTCAGCTCCGACGACCGACCAGTGCGGTACACCTCCGATATTACACTCCAATTATACTCCGAACAATTACACTCTTGCTACGACCAATAAAAGACTTATATTATTTAACCGATTTAAAGTTACTCGATACATCCTAAGACCCAAGCGGCCATCCGTCACATTGGTGTCAGAGTGGGCGTTCCACGTAAACACGCTCACGCTTCAAATTTTTCTTTTCTCAACTTTTTATAAAAAAAAAAAAAATTTTTTTAACTTAACTAAAAAATTTTTTAACACACCCGGAACCGACAACCGTGCTCGAGCCGTGCTCGCACAAAATAAACTAATAGTGAAAAAAAAAAAACAAGAAAATACAGCGAACAGTGAAAAAAAACAAGTTAACAGTGAACAAAAGTGACCAACAACCAGTGACAATCAGCGAAAAAAAAAGAAACAACAACGAATAGTAACAAACAGTGAAAAGACACGAATAATAATAAAAAATAGTTACAGTGAAAAGACACTTATTAAATAATCAGCTAGACATTAAGTGAATAATAAGATCGTAACAAATAATTATTACATAAAAATAGTATAAAATAATTAGCAATATAGTGAACAGACTACAACAAGTGTGACAAGCGAGAGTGCACGGGGCGAGCGAGCGACGTCGGGTGTACCGACCGCCGAAAAATCCTGACGCGACGGTATATCATCGACCGAACAGCCGCCAACGTTACCATCAGTGAGCTGTCATCGACCGCGGCATCGATCCACCGTGACACAGATCCGCCGTCGCCGTGACCCGCCGCACCGACGCGACCCGCCCGAATCGACTCACTCACCGTCGATCAAACGTCGACATCTCGACGCTTACCGTCATCCACCGTCCACCTCCACCAAAAGAAGGAAGGAAGGACGTCAAAAAAAAAAAAAAAACTATTAAATAGAAGGAAGGAAGGACGAAACAAGGGAAAAATAGCAACAATAGCAATCGAAAACCGAATTCATGCTAATAGCGTTCATTATCGGTGTGGTAATGTAAGTACCAACATATATATATATTTTATTCTGTTTTTCAAAAAAAAAAAAGCGTAGCAACAAATTTTTTCAAAAAAAATATATAATACTTTTTCTCGGAAAGAGAATTAGTATCCCGCGGGAACCGAGCGCCGACAGCTGACGCGACGCGTGTCAGTGGCGTACGACCGACGAGAGCATGTAATATACACACAAAAAAAAATAATAACAATTTTCCTATTTCCTCCTTAATAATTACAAAAAAAAACACACACATATTAATATAATAAATAAATAAAAAACAATAACGCGCCTCATAACAGACGGCAGCGAACACACATATATACACATAAATAATCCCTTTTATTTGTAATTGAATAAATAATTTGTTTTTTTTTTTAACTTTCAAATTTTGTAACAAAAGTCGAATCTTACTCACATATAAATAATAATAGTTAATTGAATAAATAATTTGTTTCTTTTTCTTTTCTCTCTTTCTTTCTTAAAAGGAAGGAAGGGGAAAACAAACACAAAAAAAAATAATAATAAAAAAAAAGAAACTCAAAAGCGAACAAACAAATAAGTTTTTCAAATTACTTTACACGTTTTTTCCTTTTCAAAAAAAAAAACAAAACAACAATATATACTATATAACAATACAATACAATAACAACAAAAAAAAAACAACAAGAAACAGATAAACAATTAACTTCTTCAGTCCATTCTTTTCTATTTAATTCAAACAAAATAAAATACAAAAAAAAGGGCAACAAAATCCAGGATAAAAAAAAAAAAAAAACGTCATTTCATGTTTTCTCGCGATTTTCAAAAAAAAAAAAAAAAAAAACAAACAACACTGACAACGTTTAGCTATTATTATTATTAAAAAAAAAAAAAAAAAAAAAGGAAAAGAAAAGGGAAAGAGAGAAACAACAACTATTAATAACAATTCGGTAATTTTTAAATATATACATAAATAATAATAATAAGGAAAAAACATAGGAAGGACATTTCTTCTTTCCTCGCTTCTACTCGGTTAAAAATAAGTCCGCCGAAACGGCCTCGGCGCACACGAACAAATAGTGCGAATAGTTTTTTCCGCTCAGCATTGTCTGAGGGATCAAAGGTAAGAATGGCCAACGATCCCCCCGTACCTAGCTCGATAACGCTCCGCGACGTACAAAATCGTATACCTAATTTTAACGGGAAAAATGTACCGCTCAATGATTTCATACGCGCTTGTAAAAAAGCCGCGAAAATCATCTCAGAGCACGACCAATCGCAGCTCCTCGAAATCATCCAGCTCAAACTATCAGGTGTCGCCGCCGATATCGCCGACGCGAAAACTTATAACACACTAGAGCCACTTCTGAGAGATCTCAGAAATGCGCTCGAAAAACCGGTAGAATTATCGGATCTCGAATTAGAACTAAAATCAAATTCTCAAAATTACAACGAATCAGTAGTCGATTACGCAACCCGGACGCGAAAAATTGCAACACGAATCGAAAATAGACTAAAAGAAGTCTACCGAACGGAAGCCCAACAGCAGTATCTGCAAAACCGCACCGACGAAGTTCGACAAACCGTCATAAGAGCCTTTATTCGCGGTCTTTTCGACCAAATTGCGAATCTTATTATGCAAAAAGATTTTATAACCCTCGACAGCGCAATTGACGAAGCACTAAACATCGAAAACGAACTCGTCCGTAGACAAACGGTACACCAGGGACGAAAACGCGAAAAATCGGAAACTAGAGACAAAAGCCCAGAACAAGCGAAAGTTCGGTTTACGCAATTAACCGACAACAACGGACTAAAATTTTGCGAAGTCCATCGCGAAAATCCTACACATTCAACATCAGAATGCTACGCTGTGCAACAATTGCGTGAAAACACGAACACACGCATCAACAGCCGTCAATACCGTAGCAACTCACCAGGAAACTTCCGAAACAATTCTCGCGGAAATTTCCAAAACAATACTCGTGGCGGTTATCAAAACAATACTCGTGGCGGTTACCAAAACAACTCACGCGGTAATTATCAAAATAATCCGAACAGCTACTATCAAAACGGTCCACCCGGGAATTACCCAGGTAATTCACGTGGGGGTTACCAAAACAATTCACGCGGATCCTACCAAAATAACCCACGTGGGGGTTATCAAAACAATTCGCGCGGAAATTATCAAAACAACCCGCGAAATAACTATCGAGACAATTCGCGCGAAAATTATCGCAATAACTCGGGCGATTATCAAAGTAATCCACAACAAAGCAGTTCGTGGGATTACAATTATCAGAATAACCCGCAACAAAACAACTCGTGGGATAATAATTATAACAATAGAGACAACCGAAATAATTCGCGAGATCGTAACTATCGCAACAACTCACGCGAAAGAGACAATTCGCGCGACCGAAACAGTCGAGATAACTCACGAGACAGACAAAATCCGAGCAACAGTCGAAACTCGCGTAAATCGGATCATCAGTCGAGCCTCGATGCAGCGCAAATCGAGCAAATTTTCGAGCGCGTGCTCCAAAAAAACGAGCGACCCGCCTCTCGCGACAGCGCAACGAGAGGCAGGACACCGGAGCGCTCGTCCAACCCAAACTAAGAGAAGATGCGAAAATTGCGCACACCGAGCCCGAACTCCTAAAACACGTAGGATCGGCATACGTGAAAAAAACAGACGGGAGCGTAACAATTAGAAAAGCTAAAATAAAATTAGGATTAACTAATAGACATAAGCCACCAAGCGTAACCCTGGAGTCACAAGATCTACATTCGAACCAAGCTGTATTTCTTGCTGACACTGGAGCAGAGATAAATCTCATAAAAGACTCCATTGTCGCCCGAAGTACGGAGATAGACCCGACGCTCATATACGAGCTTAGCGGTATCACCGACGGGACAGCAAAAACAATTGGTAGATGTTATATCCGAATCAAGGAATTTAACATTGAATTTCACGTAATCGACGATTTATTCCCGATTATGCAAGACGCCATACTCGGTGACGTCTTCTTTAGAGGGACGCCAGCCGATATACTCTACACCGAAGCGTGCATCAAGTTTTCTGGTCATACAGTCCCGTTCGAAACGTTCGAGCGAGTGACGATACCAGGCAGATCGAAACTCATCATACCCATCAGACTGAAACTGACCGATCTCGAGGAGGGATACATCCCGAGAATCGACGGAGGTCCACGTCTCTACATGGGTAACGCTTTAGTAAAAAATAACAACGGAATTGCGTACCTTTGCGCAATTAATGCGCAAAACAGCGAAATAAACCTGATAGTCCCGACAGTAGAATTAATACCAGTCGAGATTATCAGCGAAAAACCAATCGACAACTTCACACCGAGCGACCTTCACGGTTTCTCAAACGTAGACCGTGCAGAAGTACGCTCGGTACAACTCGACAAGCAGAGTAGGCTAGAAGCTCTTCAAGCTCTTCTGCAACTAGATCACCTCAACGAAACAGAGCGAGATCACGTTCTCCAGTTGGTCTCAAAATACCAACACCTGTTCTGTCTACCCGGAGATCGATTGGGCCACACAACACTGGCAAAACACGAAATTCCTACAACAGACGACAGACCAATTAACACCAAACAATACAGATTTCCACAAGTACACAAGAGAGAAATACAAAACCAGGTTAACGATATGTTAAACAAGGGGATAATAAAACCATCTCTCTCCCCTTACAACTCTCCAGTTTGGGTAGTTCCCAAAAAGCCAGACGCGAAAGGCAACAAAAAATGGAGAATCGTGATAGACTTTCGGAAACTTAACGAAAAAACTACGCCAGACGCGTTCCCACTCCCAAACATCAGGGACATATTAGATCAACTGGGAAACGCCCGGTACTTTTCAACATTCGACCTAGCATCCGGTTTTTATCAAATAGAAATGCATCCAGCAGACAGACACAAAACAGCTTTTTCGACCCCGAATGGACATTACGAATATCACCGAATGCCATTCGGACTTAAAAACGCGCCAGCAACCTTTCAAAGGTTGATGGACGTCGTGCTATCCGGTCTTCAAGGCACAGACCTATTCGTCTACCTGGACGATATTGTAATATACGCAAGAGACATCACCGAACACGAAAATAAATTTAAGAGTTTAGCGAAAAGACTGACTTCGGCAGGTTTAACGCTACAAACCGAAAAATGCCACTTCTTAAACCGAGAAGTGACATACCTAGGGCACATAATTTCAGCCGAAGGCGTCAGACCGAACGCCAGTAACATCTTCGCAGTAAAAAACTTCCCAACACCAAAGGACAAAAAAGGAATTAAACAATTCGTAGCACTTGCAGGCTACTATCGACGCTTCATCCGCGACTTCGCAAAAATTGCGATTCCTTTAACCCAACAACTAAAAAAATCAGAGAAATTCGAATGGACAGACGAATGTCAATCAGCGTTCGAATACCTAAAGGCAAAAATCATCGAACGCCCAGTCCTAAAATATCCGGACTTTGACAAACCGTGTACGCTTACCACGGACGCATCAGACTACGCCATAGGCGCAGTTCTTAGTCAAAAGCACGGTGACTTCGATCACCCAATAGCTTTCTATTCGAGAGCATTAAAGAAAACCGAGATCGCGTACGACGCGATGAAAAAAGAGCTCTTAGCCATAGTGAACGCGGTAGAATACTTTAAAACGTATCTATACGGGAAAAAGTTCACGCTTGTCACAGACAACAGAGCACTAACATATATAAAAAACAAACCCGACATCCCGCAACAGCTACAACGATGGCAAATAATACTGAACGGGTACGATTACGACATCGTACACAAACCTGGAAAACTGAACGTCGTTGCCGACGCTCTATCGAGAAATCCCGCGGAAATCATGCCAATCAGGCAACGCGAGGATAGCTCATCCGAAAACCAAGAGACAAAAAAGCAAAAATTGTCTCCCGAGTCGCCGCATCAAACTCGCGGACGATCAACAACCGACACGGGTTCTGGAAACCCAGCACCTAGAAAAAAGCAAAACACACGGGAACTGTCGACCAACGAATCGGAAGACAGTCAAGCCGCATATCAGAGAACATACCAATCAGACTCTGACGAATCAATGGAACAAGTAATGGAACAGAAGAAACAAACCCAACAAGAAACAAATCAACCACCCAAAAAGACAAAATCAAAACAAAAAACGGAGAGTGTACCCAAAACAAAAGATTTAATAATAGATACCGAAACATCAATCACCGAGTTATCGGAAAACGAAGGTGAATTTATGCAACCAATAAAAAAAATGGTTGAGGAGCTGA
This sequence comes from Ichneumon xanthorius, assembly GCA_917499995.1. Taxonomy (NCBI): domain Eukaryota; kingdom Metazoa; phylum Arthropoda; class Insecta; order Hymenoptera; family Ichneumonidae; genus Ichneumon; species Ichneumon xanthorius. The sequence continues at coordinate 143,171 of CAKJTD010000038.1, read as the reverse complement.
ACTCAAAGCAAAATACGAAGCCACAATGGCGACTCTCCAAAAAACGTCCAACCGACACAACGGATGACGAGGAGGATAAACGACAACCACGCAGACAACATAGGAAACGAGATGATACTGAAACGAAATATAAATATACAGACATAGATGATAGCACAACGGAAGAAGAGCAGGAAAACGAAAGCCCAATGAGGCCACAAGAAAACAAAAGCCCAATGAGGCCACAAGAAAACAAAAGCCCAATGAGGCCACAAAAAACGAAAAGCCCAACGAGGCAGCAGGGAAACAAGAGCCCAACGAGGCCGCAAAAAACAAAGAGCCCAACGAGGCCACAAAAAACAAAAAGCCCAACGAGGCAACAAAAAGCAGGAAGCCCAACGAGGCCAGATAAAATAGAAAGCTTATCGCAGCTAAACAAAAACGAGTTTCGTAAAAAAGTCAGCCCTGACGGGGCAACCGGCTACTTATACGGTGACAAAAAGCGAAAAAACAATGGAACCCAGAACAAAAACGACAACTCTAAGGCACGAAATAGTAACAACGAGACGGAACACGAAACAGAATCCGAGAGTGAAAATTTCAACAAAGGATTCAAACCGTTGCTGACGAACATCGGAGAATCGTCCAGCGACGAAAATAGTGGTAAACCACCCGTCCAACCAACTTTTAGATCACCATCCACAGGTACAAAACGAAAAACAAAAAGACTCAAAAATGACGGAAAAAGCGCGAAACGGAAAGTACCGCCGAACTTTCGTTCACCAGATTCTCACAAAACAACACGTCAACGATCAGGGAAACGATTGCTTATACCAGCGAAAAAGCGAACTCGAAAAACGCCAAAAGAACCAACTAGGCGTAGCGAAAGGTTAGCTAATAAAAAAAATCCGGAAGTCCCAAACATTCCACCTAAAAATCAACCCACTACAAAAGAAATAAACGATCTCAAAAACCTGTCACCCGAAATGACAGACCAATATTGGGATTCTAAAATCACACACAGCAACCCTAAAACAAAAAATCCACAATCAAAAACAAAAACTCCATTCCAGCCTCTCGACTCAACATCCTCAGATCCAGAATTAAAACCATCACCAGAATTAACAACGGAATATTGGGATTCTAGAATCACTAACACCAACGACACTCCAACTCACCCAGATCCCGAAGAAACACAGCAAAAAACAAAATCATCAGTGCCAATGTCACCCGAAATGACACAAGACTATTGGGACTCAAAAGTCATAGACATTCCAGATAAAACACCATCAATAGAACAACCAGCTACTCCACAAATCAAGCAACCAATCGCAGTGCCGAGCACTTCCAAACAGATCGAGCAACCAGTCGCCACGCCAGGGTGCTCATGGCAAATCGACGACTACACACCTGAACAACCAGTCGCCACGCCAGGGTGCTCATGGCAAATCGACGACTCTACACCAGCAATGGATATCGAACCAACGTTCAGATCACCACCCTGGATTCCACACGAAACAACAGACTATTCGAAATCGGATGAATCGCGACCAACTACACCTCGAGAACCCTCTCGAGCGTTAACAAATCAATACCACAATATGTCGCCATCGTCAGAAAGTGATTCCGACGATTCAGCGTACCAACCATCGCAATATCAACGAAAACGTCTAACACTGCAAACTCCACCAACAACAAGGGGAACAACGATAACAGAAGACGTGCAACTAAAAAATAATATCGTAGTAACGCAGGAAAACATCCTGGCACAGGAAGATAATATTGCACACTTCCTGTCAGCCGACGGTGTCATGGACACAATGGTCTCGAGAATACTCGCAGAAAAGGGTAAACTCACCCAATCGGTATTTTCGCAGGCCAATCCAGGAATCGGACACATTTTCATAACACGCGATAAAACAAGACGCTACTTCACAATGATTTGCAAAAATAAATCAACAGACGCGACTAGTACACTTACGATTCAGAAGTGTCTAGAAACTCTTGTACAAACCTTAGTAAAAAACAAAATCACATCCTGTACTCTATCCAAAGACCCAAAAATTATCGATACATTTTTGTGGTCTAACATCAAAGGATACCTACGAGTACTCGCGATCAATTCGAACATCACCTTTAGGCTATGCGAAGGTCTTATAACCGTTCCAGATCAGGAAAATAGGCAAAACATCATTAGAGAATTACACGGATCCGCAGTCGGAGGCCACAAAGGCGTAACGAAAACATACCAGCGCATTCTCTCGCAGTACTACTGGCGAGGATTAAAAAAGGACGTAGAAACGTTCATTCGATACTGCTTCGACTGCCAGAAGAACAAACTAGTCCGAGTAAAAAATAAAGCTCCTATGGTCATCACGGACACACCAGCGCAACCCTTCGACAAAGTAGCCATCGATATCGTAGGTCCATTACGCGAAACAAAAAACGGACACACGTACATACTAACTATGCTCGACTTATTCAGTAAGTTCAGTATAGCAGTACCACTAAAACATCAAACGTCAATAGACGTAGCAAGAGCGCTTTGTAAGACGCTGATATCGACTTTCGGCGCACCTCGCGCAATATTAACCGACCAAGGTACAAACTTCATGTCGGAAATGTTCAGAGATTTTGCGCAGCTGTTTCAGATTAAGCAGCATAGAACAACCGCATATCATCCACAATCGAACGGTGCGATCGAACGCAGTCACCATGTTCTTGTGGAATACCTAAAACATTTTATCGACAGTAATCGAGACTGGGACGAACTACTAACGTTCGCAACATTCTCATATAACACCAGTATACACGAAAGCACGGGGTTTACCCCATACGAACTAGTTTTCGGTAGAAAGGCTCGAACTCCCTCAGAGTTCCCACCGCCCGAAAAAACAATAACCTACGACGATTACATGACAAATCTAATGAGAAACCTCAAAAACGTCCAAGAACTCGCTTTGGAAAAGGCGATAAAGTTCAAAGAACGAACCAAAAAATACTACGACAAAAGGGTCGTGGAACCAAAGTACCAAGTAGGCGAACTTATACTCATAAAAAATGAACGCAAAACAAGCAAATTCGATAGGGACTGGCTAGGCCCATACAAAATTCTGGAAATTCCAAGTAAACGCAACATAGTAATACAATTAGACGATAGTACGACTAAAACAGTACACGTCGATAAAATAAAACCGGCATATGTTGCAGATGCCACGCCGATACCATGAAGGTGTCCGCACCAGACGCCTTCAAAATTACTCCACTGACGAAAAACCCGGGATTATATTCAGAATCCCTGGGATCACTCCATTCATCCCATACAACATGGACGCTCATCACGTACATAGACACGCACGGATTCACTTCCAGACGACGGCAAATAGAGGAAAACCTTGAAGCCACCAACGCATTTTGCTATTCATTACAAGGACATTGCCTAACAAGAGGACAGCTACGAAACGTACAAGCACGACTAAGAAACATCGCTAATACAGAAGCAACTCTGGAAGAATTGATCCCATCAATTCAATTAAATTCAACCGAAAAACGTAGGAAGCGAGCACCATTAGAATTCATAGGGAAAATTAGCAAAATACTTTTTGGAACCATGGACAGCGATGACGCAAATCGAATCGACTCACAAATAACAGCATTAGCAAACAGTACTGTCGAGCTCGCAGAAATCGTACAAAATCAGACACACATAATCAAATCAAGCTTCAACTTCACTCAAAATCAGATTATTTCGCTAGCGGAAGCGGTAAAAGCCGAATTACGAGAAATAAAATTGACACAGGCATCGCTGCAACACGAACTATACATTATCCAGAGACTCATAACATTCACCAGTCTAGTTGACGAAACACTTATACAATACGAAATCGATTTGGAAACACTTATAAACGCCGTACTCTTCGCAAAAATGGGTCAGATACACCCCGAAGTACTTTCAGCAAAAAAAATACTAACTTGCGCGGAAGCAATCCGAAAATCAACACCGAACACGATATTCCCCATACCACTTAGTACACAATACGTTCCCGAGCTAACCAAAATAATGGATCTTACAGCATTTCATAACGGAGAAAGACTCATTTACGTTATCAAAATTCCTCTTCTGGACCTAACACCGTACAAGCTATATCAGCATTTATCAGTCCCGGTACGCCAGCTCTCCACAGCCAAAGGCGCGAGATTCGCATACATAAAACCAGCAGTCCAGTACACCGCGGTCTCCGAAGACTTTAGTAGTTACTTTAATTTAAAAAACGAAAACGAATGTCAATTCATAGCCAACCGGTACATCTGTAAACAAAACCACCCAGTGGGACGAATCAGCGACGAAACCGAGTGCGAGGTGCAACTCCTCGTTAATCCACAGCTCAGCGATTTGGAGTTGTGCGACATCAGGCTAAAAACGCTGAAACAAACTTACTGGATAAAAATCCGAAACGCAAACGCATGGCTATTTGCAGCACCTAAGCCAGAGAAACCTTGTACCTTCTTTGCGACAATCACGAATCAGCTATCGAAACAATAGAAAACACCGGAATACTGCAAATCAAACCCACTTGTCAAGTAAAGACACGCACAATAACACTAACTCCATCAGTAGAAATAACATCAACGATCGAAGTGAAACTCACACACACACCAGTCCTAAACATTACAGAAATGATACGGAAATCAATAAAAAATGTCGAAAACATAAATTACACAGAAATTATGGCAGAAACTGAGACACTTACAGGCCTATCAAATCCAGGTTCCATACACGACGATCTGACAAAGAACGAAGTGGCGCTAAAAGCCGTTATAGCCAAAGCACGAGAAATTTCGAAAACTCATTATATAAGCAACAGACTCTCTACACTCGAAAAAATATTAAAATACAGCGGAATCTCTTTGAGCTCCATCGTGCTGCTACTGGTAGTCGGATGGAAGCTCTCTCTCTTCGGCAAAATATCTAGTTTGTATAAAATTCTATCTTGCGTAGCAAAACGTCAAACGACGATAACGCAACAAGCCACCGAGGCTCCCGAACCGATCGTTGTCTACCACAGGCAACCAATAGAGTTAATCGAAACCCAAACGCAACCAACTACGGATTGCAGAGAGGTTGCAATCATAACAAACCATCCACCACAACCAGCCCGTAGACCAGTCTATGCGTTGACTTACCACGATCGGAACAGAATACCATAAAAAAAAAGAAAATCGCGTTAATAATCATAAATAATAACCGATATATTCATAACCATCTACTGTGACGTATTTTCCGAGATCTCACGCGAAACGGAAACGAAAATCCAAACGCCAAAAAAAACGCGAAATCGGGATCTCAAAACGTCACCTTCGGCCGTTCACCCTCGTGAATGCATTGGCGTCCCGGTGGGCGCGAGTTAATTTTTATTTCGCCGGTATTAACAACCGGGCCTAACCTGGAGGTCGGAGGGACGGCCGACCTCCGCAGGGTCGATTTTGTTTCGCCGGAATCGCCAAACCGGACTGATCTGGAGGTCGGTGGGACGAGCCGACCTCCGCACGGACAAACACACGAAACGAGAACAAACGGTACGAGCTAACACCAACGCATCCGCGAGAGCGACGGTTGCGGAAATGCACGGTCGCTCAGGATGCGGGTCTTGGTAGAAGGGTCGCGATCCGAGGCCAATAAAATAACGCGGAATCGAGACTATCGGAATCTCAAATTTTCAATAACGAGAGTAAATTAACTTGTTGGCTGTTAAGCCACGGGAGCGCACGTGGGTGCATCGGGATCGCTCAGCTGACCGACGGGTCGGAGCGAGCGTGACGGGAACGGATCCATACGCGATCGATAATTATCTTAAGCTACAACTCACCGAAACTGCAGAATTAAATCCAACAATGGCCGGGAACTGCATCTCGCGATGCCACGAGAACTTATCACAATCACTGCACCTCGAGAGCGTTACCTGAAACGCCTCTCGAGCACAGGAAAATCAAAAAATTACCCGGGAAAGAATTCGCACGAAAACACGGCACATACGAGTCGACTCACGAACGCGCGAAGTGACAGGTAGCGAGAGAGACGCGCGAACTGGAGCGAGAGCGCGAGCCGTAGTCTACCGCAGCGCGAGCGAGAACGAGAGACTCAGCGCGAGACAATAGGCCGAACGTAAACACGGTAGCGCGAGGGGTCCGAGTAGCCTCGAGGACGGCCCTCGGCAGACTGATAAGCCTACGAAAATATTCTAATGAGGCGTTATGATTATTTCGAGATCCTTGACCGGTAGCTACTGCCCTCTTGAACGATATCGATACGTCATCGGAGCGGGAGCCGAACTATAACGCGGTAACTTCGAGATTCGACACGGTCGCTTCTCTCAATGCCGTACGTGAAAACAAGGCCCTTTTTCTCTCAACTAAAACACAGCACAAGGGAGTCCCACCCTTGCCCGGACTGAACGATACCTCCGCCTGTTCTCCAACGCACGGCAATTTCTCCCAACGAGAGCGCCGGGTTTACACCGGACTGTTGCGTGTCCGTACGATATCTCATCGGGCTATCCTCTATTCGTGCTTCTCCTTGTCTCGAGATTCACGCCACCGAATAGATTTTAGAATCCCGATCTAAACCGAACCAAACCAAATCTTTTAATTTTCCCTCCAACTCATCTCAATATCTCATACTGAGCCGGATCGGAACGGACTAACTTTAACTAAGCGGGAACTGGACGGTAACTCGAACGTCACGAGGGACAGTAGATCGAGCGCGATAGCCACAGCTCGATTCTTACGGGACTTTTAAGTTTTCTTTTCGTTTTGTGACGATGATCCAAAAAATCACGTCACACTACATATACCCTTACTAACGGGAAGTTAACCACACATACACTACTCTCTTACCTTATCACAATATACAAGTAATTTTAACCGCATTATGCACGGCTTAAAACTATTGCTTTAATACCATTATTTTATCACTTTTTATTTCAACAAATACATACACACCCGACAGATAAAATAAACAACAGCAAAAACAACAGCAACAATGGACGGTCAGCCATCATCATCGACATCCACCCCGAAAATAAAAATTGAATGCCTCCTCTGCCCGAAGAAGATATGGATGGACAAACTGACGGACCATACGGCCAGATGTTATACAGAGCTGAAAAAACGGACCGCAAACCTGGGATCGCGGCACACGGGATGCCCAATATGCTGCTGCGTATTCCCAGCCAACCGACTGACGGCGCACATTGACAAGTGCGTCGCCTATTTACTAAAACTACAGTTCCGCGAACAACAACAAAAAGCACTGGAACAATATTCCCAACAACAACATAAACAACACCAAGCACAGCAACTCTACCAATACCAGCAGCAGCTGCGTCAACAACAACAGCAAGAAGCACAACAACAACAACAACAACCAACACCCAATTATACACCGCACTCACCCGAAGGACCACCACCACCACCGCTAAAAGACGATGACACAGAAGAAGATGACACAGAAGAAGACGACACAGAAGAAGATGACACAGAAGAAGACGACACAGAAGAAGATGACACAGAAGAAGACGACACAGAAGAAGAAAACACAAACACTCAAAACATAAATACAGAAAACACAGATACCCAAGACACAAACGATACGAACGGAAAAACAGACGAGACAAACGAAAAACCAAACGGAAACGAAAACAACGACAACAAGAACGAAACACATTTTGACCCGAGGAAATTGACCTTCGAACAGGGTATGGAGTGGATCAACATCCAAGAGCTCGAGACCTTGCGAAAAATTAAAAACTTAGCTCAAACTAACATCTTCCTCGCAGAGCTAAATAAGGAAAAGAGAAACCTTTTCAGACAACCAACAAAACTCCCTAACACCGGAACACCAAAACGAACGTAGATTCAGACCCTTACCAAAACGAACTTCAGTACTTTAAACAATATACACAACAACATACCTCATTTTAATCATGCATATACAATATAATACACGATAGCTAAACACATACAAATATATATATATACACATAAATAATAAGCATAAGCGCGACACGCGTCGCGCAGCGTCGGAGAAAATAGAGGGAAGCAAGGGAACCCTCCTTATTGTTGTCCTCATTGGAAACAAAAAAAAACATTTCGGTTTATTTCTTTCTTTTATCATTTTAGCATTTTTTTTTCTTTGTCAAACATTTTTGTAACTCTCTACGACCAATATATATGCAACGCTTTCTTTTTCTATACTATAAATACTCGTGTTAATCATTTTACCTATTCCAGAAACAATTTCCATTTTTTTTACCACCAAACCACTTCCAAATAACATACCTAACCCACTAACCACCACTAATCAGAACTTAGAATGTTACAGGCATTACAACCATCAAAATTCCAAATTATAACCGAAATACCAGGGAAAAGAAGGAACATTGGAATACAAAGAATTTACCAAAAACGGAATAAATATTTTGGAAAATCGAACATGGAACTTCACCAACCGAACGAAACAGGATAACATTTTAATTTTTCTTAACCATTTTTAACACCAAATTTGAACCCATCCAATTTAACCAAACCATTCCCACTAACACGAACAACTAAAAGTTTTACTTAGTTACAGATATCAACGACCCTCATCTATTAGAAAACAACAGGAGTGTATCGCAACAACCATAAAAAACCAGGGGATTTCAATCATCCAAACCAACATGGACAACGACCAGGAAACTTTACTTTCTCCAACAACCAGGAGCTTTACCTTTTCAACAATCAACAATCAACAATCAACAATCAATCATCAATCAAATAACAATCAAAACACACACTTGGAAAACATTACACAACTTACACAAAATGAAAATATCTTAGAAAATCAAATAACTTTTTTTAATTATATCGAGTCACACTTAACAAATCATGTCAAATGTAAAATCCGTAATATCCGATGCGGGGAATCGTTTCCTCCCAGAGGGGGAGTGTAACGGCCGCAGCCTAACTATTTCGACTTTAACCTTTCGACTTTAATATTTATTCGAGGGTATCGATACGGAGCGTTTCCGTTCGATTCGCTCTTCAAAGAAGCCCTTAAGGCTATCGAAGCATCCGGACCGCCGTGAGCGTCCACTTATCTCGCTTAGACTAAACATCCTTCGACTCTTTATTCCTTTGTAACAGCGAGCGCGAAGCCCTCAGCTTCACGCCCGCTTCAATCAGTTCAGCTCCGACGACCGACCAGTGCGGTACACCTCCGATATTACACTCCAATTATACTCCGAACAATTACACTCTTGCTACGACCAATAAAAGACTTATATTATTTAACCGATTTAAAGTTACTCGATACATCCTAAGACCCAAGCGGCCATCCGTCACAAAATATTCTCACACCCCTAACGTATATATAACGACACCATGACCTTGAAACAACTTTCGTAACGGTTTGAAAGTATTTTCAAAATATTGCAGTGGCATGTGAGTAAAATATTATTTCAAACATGTAACCACTAGTCGCAAGTACATCGCATGATCATTTCAAAAATATTTTGTCAATATATGATCTTATCCGATAATTGTAAGTAAAAAACATAGAGTCGTACAAAACGGAATACGGTAAATCTATTTTGCATCTTCTGTAATGTTACCAGTGTAAGTTGTGATTGAAATTATAATATAAATGCAAAGATCCTGAAACAATAAGACCTGGAAGAGGTAAAGGTATTAGAATTGTAACCGTAAAAATATTTCATATTGTCGTTTAAATAGACAGATACATTAGCACAAAATATCAAGTTCAATATTCACCCCCGTTATCCAAACTATTTCAGGTAATATGTAGACAGAACAAAAATGTCCCGTGAAACGCGAGTGCAAAATGTATAGTATATTTCGATACTAGAGGCCAAATGAGCGTTTTGCGCACGAGTTTGAAGGCAGAAGTCGAGGCGAAGTGCTTCCTTCGCACACACGAGCAGTGCGCAAGAAGCGAGCTTGGCCTCGAGTATCGAACCATATTTTTCTTTACCATTCACAGTCATGCACGATGGCGTTATAGCCTCGGCCTTACCATAGCAACCGTTTAGTAACATAGTAATCGTTTGCAACGTTAGAGGCACTAGTAGTAAAATTTTATTTTGCACACCGGTGACCAGTGCGCAAAAAGGTTTGCACACCGGTGAAGGCATTTTGCGCACCGGTGAAAGTATTTTACGCATCGCCTTTGCGCATCGTGCGAGAGTCAACCATTTTGCATGAATGAGTAAAGAAAAAGTAAATTATGTTTTAGCCGCCACTTGAGTTTGAATAGGCCGTACGCATGCAGCAATGCAGCCGAAAGCACGCGTGAGATCCTCTAAGTCGGATGACGCCATTTTGTTTGTAAGACCCTGTGTATATACTGCACCTAAATTTTCAAAAGAAGCCTAAAATGCATTATAATGGTGGCCAAAAACAAAATTCATAATTGAAGTTATTAGTTACTTGTTTTAACAAAATAATTTTAGATAATATATTTTTTGTATGCAGATATCGATTCAGTTTGTAGAGATTGGAAAAAATTGAACTAATAACTTTAGCTTAAGTTACAAAGCAAATTTTTTTAGTTATAAAACAATATGAAACAGGGTATAATCTTTCCATGCCATAATGCAATATGAGCGAACTTTGTAGTATTTACTTTTGATCTATTAATCGCTTTTGAATATGTCCTACGCATGCAGTAATGCAGTTGAAAGCACGCGTCTGCTATGTTTCCAGGGTGGTGGAATTGCGGCTTTTTCCCGCGTTTTCCGGAATGTGGATGTGAACGATTATTGTGAAGCTATGATTAATGATCAAAGTATAATTGACAAAGTATAATTTCGCATCACTAGAAAAACAGTGTTATGCCGCAGAAACTCAGGTAGCTAATCTGAGGTCTGTGCGCGAGCCGTTAGCTCGGAAGGTTGGGGATGTGCTCAGTAAAGGGTTGGAACCCAAGTGAAGTACAAATATAGATTTATTCAATTAACAATATTTATGTAACAATTTATATCGGTGAAACAGGATATTTAGATAGTTAATTTGTTTAGTAAGGCATTGTTATATTTGCTATATGACAATGCTTATCAGGAACCTTTGATTGAGGTTCCCTTCTTTTGCCCGCACTACGTTCAACTCGACGTAGACTTATTTCTTAGTTACAGCTCTCTCGGAGCTGCCTTATGTTATCCAACAATGCTCCATTAATTTATCTTTCGATGTTTTATTATTAATGTTTGATGTAATATATAACACTGCAGGTGAGGTAACACTTTCTTTATTCGTATTTTACAAGCAAGGGTCTGTCCGACCATGTGCGTTGGTCCAGGAGATCCGCCACAGTGGCGCCCCAACTTCCGGTGTTCCTCCAGACTACTCACGATATCTTATAATCTAATCCTAAAGCTAATCTCTACTTTGCCGACATCGCAATCTCCTCCCCCTTCACGTCCGCTTTGCGCTTCAACCGATCAGACCTGCGCAGAGGCTGATCGGATGGCGGTTCCGGTGATTCTAGAGTTTGAGATTCCCGGCGTTTCGGAGTACGTGGCTCTTCTTTAAATAACTGGTCTAAATGCCGTTTCCAGATTACATCCGGTTCCACTTCTACCTCAAAAGTTACGGGCGATAGTTTTTGTTTTATGATGCCCACTACTCGTTTTTGGTTGCCTACCCTGTGATCATCCACCATCACCCTGTCCCCTTGCTCTATAGTGATGTTACGCCGGCCGCGTCGGCTCTCTATCTGCGCTAATTGACGCTTTTCCACTACCGCTCGGACGCTAGGCTTGTATTTGTGGAATCGCGTTATCATTTCTCTTTTATACAATAACCCGGCGGGGCTGCAACCCGTCGTGCAGTGTTCGGTACTTCTATAGTCGAATAGGAACATGTTTATAGCGCTTTCCAATGTTTTCCCGGATTTTAATAGTTTTTTAACTTTATCCTTGAATGTCCCTACGAAATTTTCCGCCGCGCCGTTCGTCGCCGGATGATACGGCGGTGAAAACGACTGCTTTATTCCTGCTCTTTTTAAGTAATCTCTAAACTCTTGGCTAGTGTATTGGCGCCCGTTGTCTGTTACTACGTGTCTTGGAAAGCCATGCCTCGCAAACAGTTTTTTGAATTCGCTTACCGTCCGATAGGCTTTCGTGTTTGTGCCCATATCTATTACTTCGGGCCATTTCGAATGCGCGTCGACTATTACCAGGAACATTCGTCCCTCCAGTTCCAGAAAATCAGAGTGAATACGCGACCATGCTGTTTCTGGCCAGGGCCATGGCGTTAGTACGGTTTTACTCGGTGCTTTTCTCTCTTCGAGGCAGACTCTACATGTTTTCACTACACTCTCCAGATCGCTGTCGATACCTGGCCACCAAACATGTGAACGAGCTATCGATTTTAATTTCACTATACCCAAATGTGAAGCATGTAAATCTCGGAGTACCTCCTCTCTTAGCGAAGTGGGGATTACTACCCGGTAACCCCACATTAGACAATTTTGTTCTACGTTCAATTCGTTTTTTCGGTGAAAAAATTTAGTCACGTCTTCCGATTCGCAGACTCTAGGCCACCCCTCTCTCACAAACTGGATAACTTGTCGGATTATTTGGTCTTTTTGGGACTCTCGCGCTATTGTTTTCGCGTTGACCATTTCAGAACCGGCTTCGAAGCAATACACTGATTCAAAATTTCTTTCGAAGATTTTTACCTCGTCATCAATCGGCAATCTGGAGAGTGCATCACAATTTGCATTCTCTTTTGAGGTTATGTACGATACTTTGTAGTTAAATCCCGACAAGAAGTACGCCCATCTCTTTAGTCTGCTCGAAATCGTCAACGGTATCTCTTTGTTCGGATTGAATATAAATGTCAACGGTCTGTGGTCCGTTCTCAGCATAATTTCCCGACCGTAAATATAATTATAGAATTTTTTAAATCCAAAAACGATCGCGGCGGCTTCTTTATCAATAATCGCGCGGAGCAGTTCCTTCTCAGGGATCACCTTAGATGCAAATGCGATAGGCTTTTCGGTGCCGTCCTTGTACCGGTGCGATAAAATAGCCGATAAGCCATATTGCGACGCGTCGCACGCTAATATCAATTCTTCTTCTGGGTTATAATGAGCTAACACTCTAGGCGATACGATTTCTTTTTTTACCCACTCGAAAGCTCGCTCGCAATCTTCGGTCCATTCTAATTTCTCTCCTCGAGTACAATTGTACAGCGGTTTTAGCTCGTCGGCTCTTTGCGGTAGAAAACGTTCGTAATAATTAACTAGGCCTAAGAATGATTGTAATTCCTTTAGCGTTTTCGGCTGTGGCGCTTCGAGTACAGCTTTTACTTTGGCTTCCGACTTGTGAAGCCCCTGTTTATCGATTTTGAACCCCAGGATCTCTAACTCGTCCTTGAAAAATTCACATTTGCTCGCGTTTACTTTTAAACCCGCGTCTTCCAATCTCTGTAGGGTCTTTTTTAGCGTATCTTTATGTTCTACCCTGTTTTTACCCGTGCAATATATATTGTCAAGGTAGACTACTGTATTGGGTATACCCTGCAGGCAATGCTCCATTTTCCTTTGGAAATCCCCTGGCCCGGACGCTACTCCCTCCGGCATCTTTGTATAGCGGTACAACCCCAGATGAGTGATTATGGCCAAATAATCTCTGCTCTGTTCGTCGACTGAAATTTGCATGTATGCATGGGTCAAGTCGATTTGTGAGAAGCTTTCCCCCCCTTGCATTTTTGTGAATATCTCGTCGATGAGCGGCAACGGGTGCTTGTCTACCACCAACTGGGAGTTTACGGTCAATTTGAAATTCCCACAAATTCTTACAGACCCGTCTGCTTTCGGAATTGGGACGATGGGTGTCGCCCATTCGCTAATTTCTATTTTCTCCAAATGCCCCAGCGATTCTAGCCTCTTTATTTCTTTGCTCACTTTTTCTTTTAGTGCAAACGGCATATGCCTAGCCTTCAACGCTACCGGTTTACAATCATCCTTCAGGGTTAACTTTAACGTGCCTTTATTGAACAATCCTACACCTGGTCCGAACAATTTCGGATATTGCTCTTTAAATTCTTGTACTGTTTCTTCGACTTGTATCTTATTACACACGTTTGCTTTTGACGCTACTTCCCCGTTTAGCCGAACCGGCCATAACCCGAGTGCTTTCAACCACTGTCTTCCTATCAACGGTGGCCCTTTTCCTTTCATTACGCATAGATCTAGCTTAACTTTCTTGCCTTTATATTCTACCTCTAAATTATTCAGGACCCCTTTTACTCTCAGTGGCAACTGTCCGTACGCTTGCAATTTCACACTCGAATCCTCGTAATGCTCGCCTAACCCTATTCGATTTGCATCTGTTTCCGCTATTACCGACTTATAAGTGCCCGTGTCTACTTCCATGTGTATTACCTTGTTGTTTACTCTTAACTTAATAAACAATGGTTTACAGCTCTCGTCCGTTGCCTTCATCGCCTGCACCTCCGTTATGTGAAGAATCTCGTCATCTTCTTCCTCTGCTTCCATGAACATCCTGCGTCCGTCTTCGTCCTCGTGCAGCACGTACTTTACTTGCTTCTTGTTTTCTTCCTCGCCTTGCTTCGCTTGTGTCTTTGTCGGTTGGGAGCCTCGACATACCGACGCCAAGTGTCCTCGACGTCCGCAAGTTGCGCATATACTTTTGTTGTATCTGCAGTTCCTAGCCCAGTGATTGGGTTTTCCACAGCAGAAACAGGCTGACGTGGGGCTGGCCTCTCCCCCCTTTCCTTGATTTTTGGAATTTCCTGGAGCGCTCGGTCCTTGTTGGTTCCTCGAGCCCTGTGGTTGTCCCCATCTCTGCTTGTACGAGCGTATAGCGTGTACTGCGTTACCCTCGTTTGGCACCATCTTCTCTGTGCTTTGCGCGTTCTGCTGGGCCTCCTCCAGGCTAACTGCAATTTTGTAAGCTTTATCAAATGTCAAGTCCCGTTCCTTGAATAGCTCTACTTTGCTCTCTCGGTCTTTGATACCGCATATCAATTGATCTCGTAAGGACGTTTGTAGATTTTCGAAATTACAGTTAATGGCCATTTTTTTTAGTCTCGCGGCGTAATCTGCCACGGCTTCGATCGGCCCCTGCCTTGCCAGGTTAAATTTGCACTGCTCCATAGCTTCGGACGGTTTCGGGCAGAGATGTTCTTGTACTAACTTGACTAATTCCGCGTAGGGTTTATCCTTCGTTTTTACCGGACTGCACAGATCTCTTATTAATGTATACGCATCAGCGCTCACCTTAGTTAACAGGTGGGCTACCTGTTTCTCCGGTGGTATGTCGTGAGCTATAAAGTATAGCTCCAGCCTTTCTACGAACATGTCCCAGTTGTCCTGGCCCAGCTTGAACTCCAGTTTTGTCCTTTCCTCCGTCATCTTCCAGCTTGGCACCCTTTCTCGCGTGATTTGTCGGTCGTCTATGTCGATGCTTTCTAGGTTACCGCCTCGTGGCTCCTGCGTGCCTTCGGACGTAACCTCACTTTTGACGATCTGTACTAATTTTTCTCGCAGTACTTCGAACTTTGCTAATTCGTCTACCTCCTCGCTGCGACTATGCAGTTCTTCTATTAACTGTGCTTTATTTAGCGAGTAAATCCATGTCGTACCTGATTTATTAGCTTTCGCCGTCGTTGCTCTCTCACTTCTGCGCTGTTGTTCCGTGCTGTTTTCCGCTTCCGACATACGCGCTTCCTTCTCGTTTACCGTCTGTTTAGTTTTTTCCTTTTTATAGAGTTCTTTCCCTCGTCGCCAATTGTAATATATAACACTGCAGGTGAGGTAACACTTTCTTTATTCGTATTTTACAAGCAAGGGTCTGTCCGACCATGTGCGTTGGTCCAGGAGATCCGCCACAGTGGCGCCCCAACTTCCGGTGTTCCTCCAGACTACTCACGATATCTTATAATCTAATCCTAAAGCTAATCTCTACTTTGCCGACATCGCATTTGATTATTCCATCGTTTGGATATTGCTGTTTATATGTTATTCATTGTTACTTTCGTTCGTTGGTTAAAGCTCTAGTTATGCTTACGTACGTCCTTTGAATTACCAACCGCTGGTACACTCTGTACGCTTGATACACTTTCTAGATTAACGACACTCCGGCGTTAATCTTTCACGATAGGGGTTTACAATTACACGACCCACTTATCGTGTTTGAGCTGTGCTCGAAGTGTATCCGTATAGTCAACCGTAAGAATCAGGAGTTCCGAAGAGACTGATGAGTGTCTGCTCGCGATCCCTTATATACGAATAAGAGAGCAGGCACGTCAGCTTAATATTGTTTAGATGTTTATGGTTTACTTTATTTCTGTAAACGATTATCTTTCCAAATCCTCGCTTCTTCGAGAACGGGATTTGGAGCATGTTTTTATTTCGACATAAGTGACTCGGTGATTCTCGAGTCGATGCTCTAATTACCGAGTCGCCCGTGATTGCTTAACGGCTGACTCAGGTTTTTGGTGGATTTCGTTGCAGCGACGCGCGCTCGTCGCGTGCCGCTGCATACCTCGATATTGTGCAACCGGAGATGCTCCACTTTTCGGACACCGCTGTCCGAACTGGAATGTATACTACAATACTACAATATACGACGGTATATTATTACGAATATAATATACGACGGTATATTATTATGAATATAATATACGAAGGTATATTATTACAATACTATAATATACGACAGTGTATTATTACGACTATTTTATAATATTATACTATTATACGAATATAGTATAATATTATCTTGTTGCCCGAGAACGTATAATAATGTTTAATGTTAATGTTTAATATTACTACATTATTATATTAATTAAATTAAGAATATATTAATGACGTATTAATATATTACTTAATTTATGTTGTATTACAAATAGGGTGCTACTACCCTATCCGGGGTACAACAACAGCGTGACAAGGTATATGGTAATCCCGTAAGAAATGTCACACTGTTGTTCTGAGGGTGCGATATGTTCGATTGTATGTATACAACCCTTCAGTGTAATTAAATTTCGGGCAAATTCGTTGAGATTCTTTAAGTCGGCTGACGCCATTTTGTTTGTAAGACCCTGTGTATAGACTGCACCTAAATTTTCAAAAGAAGCCTAAAATGCATTATAATGGCGACCAAAAACAAAAACAAAATTCATAACTTAAGTTATTAGTTACTCGTTTTAACAAAATGATTTTACATAATATATTTTTGTATGCTGATATCGATTCAGTTTGTAGAGATTGGAAAAAATTGAACTAATACCTTTAGCTTTAGTTACAAAGCAAATTTTTAAGTTATAAAACAATATGAAACGGGGTATAATCTTTTCATGCCAAAATGCAATATGAGCGAACTTTGTAGTATTTACTTTTGATCTATTAATCGCTTTTGAATATGTCGTACGCATGCAGTAATGCAGTTGAAAGCACGCGTCTGCTATGCTTCCAGTGTGGTGGAATTGCGGCTTTTTCCCGCGTTTTTCGGAATGTGGATGTGAACGATTATTGTGAAGATATGATTAATGATCAAAGTATAATTGACAAAGTATAATTTCGCATCACCAGAAAAACAGCGTGACAAGGTATATGGTAATCCCGTAAGAAATGTCACACTGTTGTTCTGAGGGTGCGATATGTTCTATTGTATGTTTACAACCCTTCAGTGTAATTAAATTTCGGGCAAATCAGTTGAGATTCTTTAAGTCGGCTGACGCCATTTTGTTTGTAAGACCCTGTGTATAGACTGCACCTAAATTTTCAAAAGAAGCCTAAAATGCATTATAATGGCGACCAAAAACAAAAACAAAATTCATAATTTAAGTTATTAGTTACTTGGTTTACCAAAATGAATTTACATAATACATTTTTTGTATGCAGTTTATAAAGAATGTAAAAAAAATTGAACAAATACCTTTAGCGTACTAGTAGGATATGTACATTTTTATTATATATTTTATTAAACATACACTGACACTTTTTTTTTAGTTACAGAGCCGAAGTGTGTCGTGTGCCTGCTGGAGAATGTGACGCACGTGCTCATCCCGTGCGGCCACCACTGTATGTGCGAGTCGTGCGCGATCAGAATTGTTAGTGAAGAAAATGTCGTCAGTACATCGAAGGGCATTATCGGACGTACAATGAAAGTGTTTAGAGATGAAGCATGATCGACGAGGCAAGCGGAAACGCTTCCGCACACATAGTAAGTTTTTAAGCCCATTTGGCTATGAGTGAGTGAGCGAGCGAGCTATTTAAATACTTTTACAATGAACTTATAGTAACAAAAGTAAAGTATTGCTCAAGTTTTTTAATATACTTTACATTAATTTTTAATTACAATTGCTCATCAAGTTTGTGCAAAAAAAAAACGAATAATACGAGCACATTAAATTGAATCAGAATTGTTTTCATTTTAAAAATTTACAACAGTACATCCCTTGGCTAAGTCTCCCATTAATCACCATTGAAAATCCCATTGATTACCATTAACTATTCATTAAAGGTAATTCAATGGGATTTTGCCAATGGTATCACTCCCACTTGTACTACTATTTAATATACCATTCAATATGTCATTCAGTTTCCCATTCGTTGTATGGTATTTTTATCCCACTGGCATTTCCATTCGCGAAAAAATAGACTTTATATAATTATCCACTTTTCTACACTGTCTACATATATAACAAATAAAAAAGCTATAATGCTACCACAAAAAGTCTCCAATTATTCATAAATAATTTCGAACCTTCAGTTCACGGCTACTTTTGTTCTCATTTATCTGCAATTCATTATTGCTTATATAATTTAAGTGAAGGTTCCTACTCACCCGCATGATTCCTTGGTCTTTCTCGACTCGATTCTCGTTTCTCGTGAATTGTAAATAGTTAGACGTGCCGTTAAAAATTCTCTAGCTTTTTACCGTTCGATTCAATTACCATTCATTCCGAATAATAAGAAATACCATTTCAGCTGTCCCAGTTATTCACCAATGAACAGCCAATGAACAGTCATTAATAACGAATGGAAAAAGTACCACTTGTTACGCCCCATTGACTTGTCAGTGAACTCCCATTAATAAAGAATGGGAGAAAGTACCACTCGAATTTTCCCAAGCATTTTGAATTGAACTCCCATTAATAACGAATGGGAAAAATTACCAATTGAAGTTTCCCAGGAAATTGCCATTGGCCTCCTATTGGTAACGAATGGGAAAATGTACCACTTAAAATGTTCCACTGATTTGCCAATAGAGTCCCATTAAGTATTAATGGTAGCAAATGCCGTTGCAATGTTCCCCAACAGTTTCCATTAGAATCCCATTGGTTACCTTTCGATACCATTCTTTACCATTAATCGCTCAATGGAAAACTTTGCCAAGAGATCTTTTTGTAAACTGTTTAACGTTGTACTTTCCAGCGAGAAACTTATATTTCTACCGACAGTAGAAGACGAATCGCGCCACTTTCTTCCCCGGTGTCATGGACAAAGTTTTCATGCCTTCTGGAATGGTCTACGTCTGCGCTACGATCGATTCTAGTAATCTGGCTTTGTTTTGCGATTCGCCATCGATAATTCGTTGGATTCCTCAATTTGTTCTGAGTTTTTGTTGCCTCGTGTAATTTAATGTAAAACCATTAAATTGTAAGAGAAAAAATAAAAAAAAAATATATTGTAACGATACGAGACCCCCCCCCCCCCCCCCTGTCACCGTACCTGGACGAGCACGTCAAGCGATCGCGATCGTGACGTAGGGAGCGCGAGACTCTGCGCCTCCCGAGCAGTGAGCTCCGCCCACCCGGAATACCACGCGCGTATTACCGGGCGAGATAAGGACGATTAGACGTTGCAGCCAAAATTTCGAATTCAAGTTAAGGCTCAAACGCCGTTGCAGCGACGTCACCCATCGTACGACGCGTGACGTCGATAACGGGACCGCGCGACCGTATATTAGCGCGTGCGACAAACGATCGAGACCATTATTATTTGATCATCCAAGAAACCTACCTACACTCCTTGTGGAAGCATACCCCAGACATCTCTGGCATATGCGGAAGCTCCTTGAGAAAGAGACCACTTCTCCCTGAAATTAAGTCACCGAAATTCGATAATATCACGGGATAGCCCAACTCGCGTTACTCGATATTCGAAAGTTATTCTCAGTTAGGAGCGGTTCTTTCTTCGCGAATTATCGTCGTAGCACTAGCATTACTACGGGATAGCCCAACTCGTGCCGTTAGCTGTTTACGCCGTAATTTGCGTTTTCTTGAGCAAGCCCAGCTCCACGAGTAGACAGAATCTCACTGTCGAAAGTGATAAACATTTATTTAGTGAAATATTAGAAAATATAAGACAAATCGGGAATAAATTAAATTCGTTACAAAATCACAATTATTGAACACGTACGCCGCTGACCGACGTTACCTATCTCCGTGCACTTTAGCCGCAGGTGGGAATATCGGCCAGGGAATAGTGTTCCGGCAATATTATAAGTCTCGTTCCCGAGCACTTCTAAAAAAAAATTACATTGGCGCCCAACGTGGGGCTATCGAGATAAATTGTGGCGTTAAACAATTTGCATATCGTAAAACATTTAATTCAAGCGATAAAATCGAGCCGATATACTCGATTGAACGGTCGGATAAGACGTTCGCGAAGTATATCACCGCGAACGAAATCTCGTACAGCTAAGATAGTAAGAAAATCCGCGCGTATACGCACTCCGAAATACATAAATTTCGATAAAGTAGCAAGCACCCTGTGGTCGACAGAAAAAGAAAGATCGACATTTATTCAACTCTTAAAAAAGCATCGTCGCGTTTTCGACAAGAAACCGGGTAGGCTGACAACGTACGAGCATGGCCTTAAAGTTATTCCCCATAATTCGTTTCAAGCGCATTCATACCCGATTCCAATCGCATATCGGGACAGTGTCGATGCGGAAATTAACAGAATGCTTGCATTAGGCGTTATCCAACGATCGAAAAGCCCCTACTGTAATCCGATACTAGTCGTAATAAAGAAAGATAACAGTGTGAGGCTCTGCCTGGATGCTCGACGAATTAACGAGATCCTGCAACCTGATAACGAGCAAATGGAAACGCCCGAGATACTCTTTCAAGAGTGTACGGGCATGCCATTTATTTCATCGCTCGACCTCACCTCCAGCTTTTGGCAAATACCGTTGACGCAACGCTCAAGAAAATACACGGCTTTCACGCACCGTGGAAAATGCTACGAGTTCTGTGTGACACCGTTCGGGCTCCGAACGAGCACCGCAAGCTTAGTACGCGGATTACAACCTGTATTGAGCGGTCTCAACAATATCATAAATTTTGTTGATGATCTGTTATGTATGTCTGAGACATTTGAACAACATCTCGAGGACCTCGATGATCTATTTACAAGATTCCACGAGCATGGACTTACGATCAATCTGAACAAGTCAAGTTTCTTCCGAAGTGAGGTGAAATTCTTAGGGCACATTCTTACGCCCAAAGGAATTAAGCCAGACCCAGATAAAGTTAAGGCCATCCACGAATACCCGTCGCCGAGAAACATTAAGCAGTTGCGAGGATTTTTCGGACTCGTAAACTATTATAGTAAATTTACGAGTCGGCATGCGAGCGCAACAGTACCGTTGCTCGATTTAATTAGGAAAGGGGCGAAATGGAAATGCGAGAGAGACGAGGAAAACAAGCGTCCGAATTCAATAGCAAACACCGGCAAACAAAATACGCAGTCGGTGACCGTGTGCTGGTAAAAGCACTCAATGTATCAAATCCAGAAAAAAAAATAATTGCCAAATTCATGCAATTATATGAAGGCCCTTACGAAGTGCAAAAGGTAGTATGGGAGTCATCTTATATCGTGAAGAATATTCACAATGATAAAGTCCGTGGACAATATCACACGCGCGATATTCGACCGTATTACGAACCTGTCGGACAATAAAAGTAAGCAAGTAAACCCGAGGTCGCGGACGCGTACCGGTGCGAATATAATCGACCCGACGTAAACATTACGAATCGGTCAACCGAGACGTGGGCCACCTCGACCTAGCGAGATAACACGCCGCCGAATGACAGGTGATTCGCACAAGGGCCTTGCGAATTAGTATTAACCGAAACACCGAGCGGTAACGATCAACGATGTGTGACAAGGAGATCCAAACCGACGCCACGCCTGGGGGCATCCGTAAAATTACCGCGCGCCCGTACACGCGATTTGTGGCAATTCGGAACCGGAAAAATCCGCAACGAAAAATTAAGTTGTTTTCGAAAAAGTCAAATACCGAGGAGGCTTACTTCGACCTGTTGGCCTCTTACGAGACCGTGCACCGGGAAGTGTCGGAGATCGCCCAACTGGCTGAAGAAAACCAAATCGCTATCGAGGGCATCCTGAAAGCCCCAAAAAAAACGATGCAACATATTAAGTTCGTGCCAAAGAAGCCATCGAAACCCAAGGTAAGGGTATAAAAAAAAAAAAATAATAATGATACCAATAACTATCATAATAACACGGAGAACGATAGATTAAAACACCGAACACAAACTTTTCCAAATTTAAGATCACCGAAAATGTGCTCTTGAAACGCGACTGGCATTCCATTATTCTGGGAAAACGCCCGGCCGAGCCAAAACCGGCAGTGCCAAAGACACCCCGGATCGTGGCATGCGACCCGGGCAACACAACGCAAGCACAACCTTACTCGCGTACAGACAGGAACCCGGCGCGCACCAAAAGGAGAAGCGCCTCCCAACAAGAAACGCCCGGAAAATTCGGCCTAAACCTGTGAAATAAGCAAATGTAAAAAAATAAAGAAAATTAAAAATAAAAAAAAAAATATGATAATAATAGATAAAACAACATGTCGTATCGAAATAAGCGAATAACTTCCACCCTCCAAGTGTGCGAGTGTACAAGTTCTTCGGGGGGCAGTTGTAACGATACAAGACCCCCCCTGTCACCGTACCTGGACGAGCACGTCAAGCGATCGCGATCGTGACGTAGGGAGCGCGAGACTCTGCGCCTCCCGAGCAGTGAGCTCCGCCCACCCGGAATACCACGCGCGTATTACCGGGCGAGATAAGGACGATTAGACGTTGCAGCCAAAATTTCGAATTCAAGTTAAGGCTCAAACGCCGTTGCAGCGACGTCACCCATCGTACGACGCGTGACGTCGATGACGGGACCGCGCGACCGTATATAAGCGCGTGCGACAAACGATCGAGACCATTATTATTTGATCATCCAAGAAACCTACCTACACTCCTTGTGGAAGCATACCCCAGACATCTCTGGCATATGCGGAAGCTCCTTGAGAAAGAGACCACTTCTCCCTGAAATTAAGTCACCGAAATTCGATAATATCACGGGATAGCCCAACTCGCGTTACTCGATATTCGAAAGTTATTCTCAGTTAGGAGCGGTTCTTTCTTCGCGAATTATCGTCGTAGCACTAGCATTACTACGGGATGGCCCAACTCGTGCCGGTAGCTGTTTACGCCGTAATTTGCGTTTTCTTGAGCAAGCCCAGCTCCACGAGTAGACAGAATCTCACTGTCGAAAGTGATAAACATTTATTTAGTGAAATATTAGAAAATATAAGACAAATCGGGAATAAATTAAATTCGTTACAAAATCACAATTATTGAACACGTACGCCGCTGACCGACGTTACCTTTAGCCGCAGGAGGGAATATCGGCCAGGGAATAGTGTTCCGGCAATATTATAAGTCTCGTTCCCGAGCACTTCTGCCGCAAACGGGAACTTGTAATTTTGCTGAAACACACATTAGCATCCTTGGGACAGGACAGCCCCGTTCCCCAGACATCGTGCGAGGGGAACGAATAGTTTTTCAATAGGGACATTTTTTCAGAGTAATTCTGTTTGGTCGAGACGAGTCGACGAAATACTCGTAGAAGGCGGAAAAGTCACCCGGGCGACTGCCGAACACACGTTAGTGTCTCGGGTACAGTGGCGGGTGGTACAGATTAATCCATAGAATAGAAAGAGCTATACAATGGAACTAGGCATACGATAATAGAAATCAGGACCAAATCGACTCCAATTTAATTCAACCAAAATCCTCAACCACATCCTACTCCGGAAACTCGTGATGAAAATCACCCGGTCTCCAGACAGTGTCGTGGGAGAATTCTGAAATTTCCTCCGAAATCCTACACAAAAACCCCTAACACCACAAGAATCCGATAGTCCTGTGCACGAACTGTCGTGCTGCCTATTTCAAAATCGTAGAGTCCAACCGGAGGAGAGCGAAATAGGAAATAAAATTACAATATGGATGTTGATATTAATATTAATGGAGTTTATAATGATAACGTGTTAATTTACTCACAATGTTGACTGGTAATTTGTGCCCCAGCAAATATTTAACGTCCTCATACTGCTTGTTTATTATCTCGGTTCTTGCCGTTTATCATCGTCTGTAAGACATATATGACAACGCGCACCTCGAATTTGTCGTTTAACTTTACGGCATTAGCACCGATGAGCTTTGCGATAGCTGGACCCGTTAGTATTGGGTATTGGGTATTGTGTGGTACACCGATCCCCTAAGGGTTACGGGCTCCTTCACTTTCTTTCTCCTCCTTCCTTATCCGCGGTCGCCGGTTCGATTCTTGGGCCCGGAGCTTCGTCGCGCCCCGTCAGGTGTCAGTAGTCCCGGACATACGGATATAGTCGTAGTTCGTACGTCCTATCTCCGGAGCTATGTCCCCGTCCGTTTTCCTTTCACCTACGGGCCTTCAGTCTCGGGAATCGAAACCGCGACACCTTTTCCCAGTCTTTCGGTTTCCCATACCGAGGCGCTGGTCCTTTCCTCTGGACCTACTATTATAGTGGGTTCCGAACCACTTTTTCGCAGATAAAAACACCACAGAAAATTCTTGGTGCTTGCCGGGAATCGAACCCGGGCCTACTGCGTGTGAAGCGCGCACCGAGACCACTCGGCCACGCTCACCCTCAGCTGGACCCGTTAGTGATAATCGGTTTTCCTAAAAAACACATGCTATCGCTTTTTACCATTCTTTTCTGGATCTTTGTTTTCATAATGTTTTTCACGATTTTGATTTAAACATCCTCAACATGTCCCAACGGTTGAAAAATCACATTTAGAAAAAATATCTGGCCATGTCTGGATGATGTGTGAGGCCTGTAAAGCAGAGCTGGGCAAAATACTCGAAAATACTCAAAATTCTAAATACAAAATACTATATGTATTTAAAATACACAAAACTTTTTGTACTTGAAATATATAAATAAGTACTTCGTTGAAGTACTTTTTAAAATACTTCGTAAAAGTCAATGGAATGGCGGTTGTCGGAAATAAGGTATGACAGAATCAATTCTATATGGCATAATTCTATGTAGTATTTTTCCTCGACCATGCTAAAAAGGCCCTATTTCATGCCTGCAGCGGGGGTTAAAAGTGGGCGATTCTTGACCAGGAGGAGGAAAAATGATTGGGTGGGAAAAAAGGCATAAAAAATACAAAAAAAATTGTTTAAGTTCAAGAAAAGTAAAAACAAAAAAGTAATTAGTTAAAAATCAATAAAAAGGCAACAAATTAAAAAAAAAAAATCCAGAAAAATATTTAAGAACAGTTTAAAAACGAAAAACGTAAAAAAAAATAATCCAAAAGTTAACAAAAAACTTTTAATCCAAAAAAATTCTAAAGGAATCAAAAAATTATGATACAAGAATCTTGTATTACAGATTTTTTGATTTTTTCGGATTTTTTTAAATATAATTTTTTTAATTTTTAGGATTAAAACAAAAAAAGCGTTTTTTACATTAAAATTTTTGTTTTTTTATGTAAAAAAAGCGTTTGGATTTTTTTGGGATTTTTTTAATTAAAAAAAATGTCCATGGGTTCATTGTTCATGTGTCTATGGGTCCATGGGTCCATCGTCCCACCCATTAAGCCATCAGCCCACGCATCCATCCACCGATCCATCCATCCATACATCAGGCACGGGCTGTGGTCTAGTGAAGGAAGAAAAGGTTCGTTTTCGTCACAGAACCCGTGCAACTTTTCGACGGAAAATCATGATCTTCTTGCCCGATCCTACAGTTATGTACTGTTCCAAACCTTTCACTCTTCCCGATTCTGAACAATAATTAATATGTTACATTTAATTTGTAATCAGTAAAAAATGTGATATATATCTATTTATTCAGAACTGCGTACACTCATTCTTTCTTTCGTCATATGTCGTCGAGCTTTCGGTGTCGACCATTCACCGTGTCAAGTTTTCGGTGTCGACCATTCGGCGTGTCGAGTTTTCGGTGTCGACTTTTCGCCGTGTCGAGTTTTCGGTGTCGACCTTTCGCCGTGTCGAGTTTTTGGTGTCGACTTTTCACCGTGCAGTGTTTTTTTTCGCCGTGTACAGTGGCTTTGTGTACAGTTTCTATAATTAGATGGTGTTCGGTTTTCAGTGTCGAGTTATTTGGCATAGACATGGCTGCGTGCACAGTCGATCGGTGTACACCTTTTATGTACCCCGTCGACGCGGCCAGTTATGCGGTATGCAGTTTTCAGTGTAGAGTTATTAAGTATAGACATGCCAGCGTGTACAGTCGACCGGTGCGCACGTTTAGTGCAGACCGTTGGTGTGTACAGTTATGTACTGTTCGATTTTCAGTGCGAAGTTATTTGGTGTAGACCTACTCGCGTGTAGAGTCGTTCGGTGCAGACTTTTAGTATAGACCTGTCTTCGTGTAGACTTGGGAGGTGTACAGTCGGTCCCCACCCTCGTGGTCAGGTCACCGTCCACAGCCACTCAAGAGGCACAGGTGTGCTTTAAAACTAAGGTAACACCGCTCAAACGGCTCACCATCCCTCGGCTGGAACTCACTGCAGCGCTGCTCTTGGCGAAACTCGTCAAGTACGTCCAGGCTACACTGCACCTGGAAATTCAATCAAATCATCTGTGGACGGACTCATCGGTTACGCTCATGTGGATTCGCTCACATTCCTCAAGGTGGAAAGACTACGTGCGAAACAGGGTCGCACAAATTCAGGAGCTCACAGCAGACGCTCACTGGCGTCATGTCCTAGGAGTAGCTAACCCGGCTGACTGTGCTTCCAGAGGCGTTGCCACCGCTCAGCTCGAACGTCACTCACTATGGTGGAATGGACCGCCTTAGCTCACCCAAGGCGAAGACTCATGGCCGACTCAACCAACAACATCGGTCTCGGATGGTCTCTGTGCACAAAAGGCTCGTCCGGGAATCTCACTTTTCGTCGCCGCTCCACGCGTCGACTATCATTGGGATCTGATTTACCTGGTGCCGACCCTGGTTAAATTATTTCGACTCACGTCTGTTTGTTTCAGAATCGCTCTTAAAATTAGGAAGAAGCTCACCGACCCACCGATCGCGGTCATCTCATCGGACGCCATGGAAGAAGCAAAGCGATTCTGGGTGAAGGCAACTCAAGCGGCATATTTCTCACCGGAGCTGCGTACCTTGCTCTCGGGCTCTACGCTGTCTCGTCATCACCCCTTCACTGGACTGACTGCCTATGTCGACGGGCATAGGATCATTCGAGTTGGAGGGCGGCTCAACCAGTCAACGCTCACGGAGGAAGGAAAGCATCCTGCTATCCTGCCTCGTCACGCTCGACTCACGGAATTGCTCATCGGCGATGCTCATCGGCGCACGTTACACGGAGGCACGCAACTCACCCTGGCACACCTGCGCCAGGCGTATTGGATCATCGGAGGAAGAGCACCTGTAAAGTCCCACATTCTGCGGTGTGTGGTGTGCGCCCGGCAGAGGGGGATCTGTGCTCATCAACTGATGGGCCAACTACCTCTCTCTCGGTCGTCACCCTCACCTGCATTTAGTCACACTGGTGTGGACTACGCAGGACCGCTCACGCTCAAAACCCTGAAGGGACGAGGATCCAAGCCATACAAGGGCTGGATCTGCGTATTCGTATGTTTCTCAACCTCGGCTGTTCATCTGGAGGTCGTCAGCGACTATGCGACAACTGGGTTCATCGCGAATTCCAACATCCCTGTACTCGGACTGCGGCACCAACTTTATCGGAACGGATGTCGCTCTCCGTCGACTATTCGACCAGAGCACGCACGAGCATCGCGAAATCGCCGCGATGCTCTCATCGGACCAGGCTCAATGGCGGTTCAATCCGCCAGCAGCTCCGCACATGGGCGGAAAATGGGAAGCGGTTGTGAAATCGACTAAGTTTCACCTGCGTCGCACTGTGAGCGACACAATGCTCACCTACGAGGAGCTCACCACCCTGCTCGCTCAAATCGAGGCCATTCTCAACTTTCGGCCTCTGGAACCGCTCACCGATTACCCCCCCCCCTCATCAGCCGAGCTCTCACCACCTTACCCGAGCCGACGCTGCTTATTGCTCATCTTTTCTCTGTCGAGTCAGCGAACGACGATTGAGTGCCCTGATAGTACTTAATACTTGTATCTAGTTGAACCGTTATAACCAAGAATTAGGCTAGTTACCTCTCTACCAATGCGTCATCAAGCTTGCCGTATCAGATTTATATCATCCACCAGATAGTTTATTTTAGTTTATTTTAGTTTTTAAGTTCTCATTTATTCATTTATTCTTTTGCTTTTTATTTAGATTATATTATCCTATTCTATTTCTTGTTATATCATTTTACAATATGTTACTCTTTTGTTTTCTTTTTTTTTGTTGTAGTTTTGTTAAATTTGCCTCAAAGTTTTAACTAAGGCATAAATCCCTATCCCTATCCCTATCCCTATCCCTATCCCTATCCCTATCCCTATCCCTATCCCTATCCCTATCCCTATCCCTCTCCCTCTCCCTCTCCCTCTCCCTCTCCCTCTCCCTCTCCCTCTCCCTCTCCCTCTCCCTCTCCCTATCCCTCTCCCTCTCCCTCTCCCTCTCCCTCTCCCTCTCCCT
Source organism: Ichneumon xanthorius (assembly GCA_917499995.1). NCBI lineage: Eukaryota > Metazoa > Arthropoda > Insecta > Hymenoptera > Ichneumonidae > Ichneumon > Ichneumon xanthorius. Next base: position 114,200 of record CAKJTD010000038.1, on the reverse strand, counting down.
CTCCCTCTCCCTCTCCCTCTCCCTCTCCCTCTCCCTCTCCCTCTCCCTCTCCCTCTCCCTCTCCCTCTCCCTCTCCCTCTCCCTCTCCCTCTCCCTCTCCCTCTCCCTCTCCCTCTCCCTCTCCCTCTCCCTCTCCCTCTCCCTCTCCCTCTCCCTCTCCCTATCCCTCTCCCTATCCCTATCCCTATCCCTATCCCTATCCCTATCCCTATCCCTATCCCTATCCCTATCCCTCTCCCTCTCCCTCTCCCTCTCCCTCTCCCTCTCCCTCTCCCTGTGATATTACTGCTGCGGGTTCTGGGAACCTCGTAGCTGGCTCATTGGCAACTCATACAACAACGTGTGCAGGCATTTTGGTCTCACTGGTCGGCTCATTATCTGCAACGGCAGCAGTCTATCTCCAAGTGGCACCACCCGTCGAACCAGCTAAAGGTCGGTTCGTTGGTGCTAATCAGACGAGCGGTTTCCACCATGTAAATGGCCGCTCGCCAGAATTCTTCAACTTCACCCGGGGAAGGATGGACTCGCCAGGATGGCGACGCTGAAGACGGCCGTCACCACGCTCACCAGGCCCATTGCCAAGCTCGCTCTTCTGCCAACATCATCATCGTCGGATTCCTCTGAGACGAGCAACGAATAACATCATCAACGCCGTCGCTGATGGCGGGCGGAATGTTCGAGAATCCGATGTCTCGGCTGAGTCGAGCGAGGCAGCCGGGCATCTGTCGAGTGGCAGCACCTCCCGGGCGCTCTCGCTCGAGCTCACGCGCGGTAGGGGAAGATGCCGTCGTGCCGTGTACAGCGGGCGTCTTCTCGAGGCTTCTACGTTAATGGCCGCGATCTAAGCACACGTGTTATCGTCTCGCTCATTATATATTCGGTATTTCTCATGGTAAAGCTCACGGTTCTGCTCAAATAAATTGGTACATCAACACGGGAACAGTTTATCTACGATTTCGTGATAGTGTTCAGCTTATCCAGTTAGTAGCGCGAGTTTATTTTCATGGCAAAGTGCCTAGTGCCTTTACGCGGGAGACTCGCGCTCTCCACAGGTGTGCGACGCGTCGCTCCGCACACGGTACAGCTCACCCGGTTGTTTCACAAATTAATAGAATTGTGACGGTCCAGCTCGGGAATTTTTTCGACAGTTATTATTGGTTCTGCTCACTGCACAGCGTTCTGTGCACCTGTGTGTAAATACTGTGGTTGAAAATATACTGCTTATTTTCTTTATTATAATTTCGTTGTGACCATCTTAATTTTTTCCCTACCCGCTTCGCTATATCTCAACGGCAATTCTCAAGCAATGACCGAGTAATCGCGTTTGATTGACTAGGTTTTTTCACACTTCCACCGAGCTCATTTTTAAAATTTATTTTTATTTATTAATTTTTTTTTAACGCGAATCTCTACGATCTACGAAAAATTCGATAGTTACATGAGACACGTGATGTTGCAACAGGTTTGAGACGTTTCGCCGGTGATTTTGTAAAGCCGTTTAATAGGCCGAACGTCGTCGTCGCACCGGGCGATAAACATCCGGCGGATTCTCTCGAGGTCGTTCAACATTCCTTTTGTTTTTTTGTACACTTTTTTTCAACTTTACATGTTCGTAAAATTATCATCGACGAGACATTAGCGTTTGTTTTACCATTTTTCTAGCCGCAGGAAATAAATTCGACTTTGACTATATATATATATATATTGTGACGTGATTTTTCGATCACCGTCACAAAAATACAAATAAATTCCAATTTTTTGGATACGGCTATCGATTTAGTTCGGTTAGCCCGTTATAGTTCCCGCTTTACTGCTCTGCAGCTGCCCACGTACCGTCCAGCTCTTGTTTAAGTAAGGTTCGTAACGTTTTGCGATCCGGTTAGGTTTTGCTTGTGTGTGATAAGCTTAAAGATTTAGTTCAGGTCGGGATTCTCGAATCTATTCGGTGGAGAGACTCTCGAAGAAATGAGAAGCACGAATAGAGGAGAGCCCGACGAGATTTCGTCACGAATACGCCAAAGTCCGGTGCAAACCCGGCACTCCGCTTAGGTGATAATACAGGACGTTGGAGAACAGGCGGAGGTTTTAGTTCAGTCCGGACAAGGTTGGAACCCCTTGTGCTGTGTTTTAGTTTAGAGAGAGAACCTTGTTTTCACGTCCTGAATTTGGAGTAGCGATCGCGAAGATTCTCAAAGTTACCGCGTTATAGTTCGGCTCCCGTTCAGATGACGTATCGATATAGTTCGAGAGGGTAGTAGTTATCGGCTAAGGATCCCGCAATAATAATAACGTCCCGTTGAAAGTATTTTCGTAGGCTTATCAGTCTACCGGGAGTCGTCCTCGAGGCTGCTCGGACCTCTCTCGTGCTCCCGATGTTTACGGTTTCGGCTATTGTCTCGCGCTGAGTCATTCGTTCTCGCTCGCGCTACATTAGACTACGGCTATCGCTCTCGCTCCGGTTCGCGCGTCTCTGCCGCTACCTGTCACTTCGCGCGTTCGCTGGTGGCCTCGTGTACTGTGTTTTCGTGCGGATTCGTTTCCGAATTCTTTACCGATTTTTCTGTGCTCGAGATGCGTTTTGGAGAACGCTCTTGAGGTGCAGTGATTGGGTTTAAGTTCTCGTGGTATCGCGAGATGCAGTTCCCGCATATTATTGGAATAAATCATGCTGTTTCGGTGAGTTGTATTGTTTAAGTAATTTATCGATCGCGTATGGATCCGCTCTCGTTACGCTCGCTCCGCCCCGTCGGTCAGCTGAGCGCTCCCGATGCACTAGTGTGCGCTCCCGTGGCTTCACAGCCTACAAATTAATTGTTCCCGTTATTAAAATTTGAGATTCCGATATTTTCGATTCCGCGTTATTTTATTGGCGAAGGATCGCGACCCTTCTACCATAACCCGCATCCTGAGCAACCGTGCATTTGCGCAACCGTTCGCTTTCGCGAATGCATCGGCGTTAGTTCTCGTTACCGTCTAGTTCTCGTTTGCGATATCGTGTGTTTTGTTCCGATTTCGTGTGTTCCCGTTGCGGAGGTCGGCCTGCTCCACCGACCTCCAGGTTAGACCGGGTTGGCTATTCCGGCGAAACAAAATCAGCCCTGCGGAGGTCGACCGTTCCATCGACCTCCAGATTAGTCCGGCTTGGCGATTCCGGTGACACAAAAATCGACCCTGCGGAGGTCGGCCGTTCCACCGACCTCCAGTTTAGTCCGATTGTTAATACCGGCGAAACAAAAATTAACTGGAGCCCACCGGGACATCGATGCATCCGTGCGGGCGGACGGCCGGAGGTGACGTAAGTTTCGGTTTCGCGTTTGGTGCTCCCTTTCTGGTTTGAGCTTAGATTTAGTCTTGTTCCGTTTTTTTTGAGTTTTGAGTTCGCGTTATCGAGGTAAAGAAAAATACGTCACAATATATATATATATATATATATATATATATATATATATATATATATATATTGTGACGGGGCTTTTCTGCTCCCGCCACAAAGAGAGCCATATCTCCAGCTCCTGCGTGTATCGGCACGGTCCACGGCATTCTTTCTCCCGGGAGGAGTCCCTTCCAGGCAAACAGACAGGGTCAATCGCGAGCGAACCGTGCCCACGACTAATTTTCGTTTCATTTTCTTTTCCGATATTCTCTCGAGCGTACGGCGGTCATAACCGCCGCAAGGACATCTCGACGCCTCCCAGCAACATACAGCAGGCTGGAGCCTTGCTAACGATCTCGCCGCAGCAAGCCACAGTCAGCAGGCTGGAGCCTAGCTACCGATCTCGCCACAGTCACACGGCCAGCACCTCGACACGTCGCCCGCCGTTCAGCCGCGCCGCTACCGAGGTAGCACGCGACGTTACCGACAATGGGCCCTCCACCCTCCGAAGCCGCCTTGACACGACGAGCCACCAGCTACCGAGATCTACAGCGTCCGGCTCGTCGCTATGCCATCATCTCGCTCGTCTTACCGAAGTTCCTGTGTCTGCGCGCAACGACACTCGTGGATTCACCTCCCACCACGAGCGTACTCAACCCCTCGCGTTCCCGTCACCACGAACGCGAGGAAATTCAAAGAACCGCGCGAGATCTCCGTAATTCGGGGAACTCGGACAAATAGAGCAGAGGGCGAAACGACGATAGGCATAGGGTGGGGGGAAAATGGCCCGCGATCGCGAGAATGTTACTTCTCTCGGGGACTCAATCGTAGGCTCCCGAGAAGGAAGGATTTCGTGACCGCTGCCGATCCGTGCTTAACGTCTCGCGAGAATACTGACATCTTGTCATACGCGAAGTGGGACTTCTGGCCGAGGACAACTCGAGAAGCTCCCGCAACTGCAACGAAACCGGTGACATCGTCGTACGTGTTCGGTTTGAGGCTAGAGTTAGAATAGAGCAAACTCGACTCATTATCGTGGGGACGGCACGCCTTCGCGCGCGAAACATGGAATTTGTTCTCGGGGAAAAATCGGTAAAATCCATGTTTTCCACTTCATATAGTTTCCGTTAGAGAAATTGCCTGGAAGGTTCTCGTTTAATCTTTTGCTTCATCCAATAGTTTGCGCCTCGTGCGAGTCGATAATTTAATTTAATTTCCGCTTATCTAAATTTTCTTACAATTAATTCCTAATTTAACTTTTCCGATTTCTTCTTTATTTCAATTTATTTTTCCAATTTCTTATTACATAATCATTTTTCCGACTTTTATGAGATTCCGCGTAAAGAAATATCTGTTGCGAGAGGTACCGTGGCTGCGATCCACGTTAGTCGTTTGTACGCGAGCGTCGAGATCCTGAACATTGTCTGCCGCCGATTAGCTATTACCGAATTTGTGTTACCGAGTCAAGTTACGAATTATTGTTATCATTTTATTGTAAAGATTTTTGGGTTACCAAGGGAACGAGCGTGCACGCTAGTCGCTTCTCGACCACGCTCCCGATATTCGTTAAAAATAAAATATCTTTGAATTCCCGTAATTTCGTCTCAATCTCTGTTTCCTCCTCGCGGAGGTGACCGAACCTCCCCGTCTACCAATTCCCAAGGCTGAGCGACACCGAGTCGCTCTCGTCTCTCGTTCGGCCCTTAAAATTAAAATTTTGTCGCAAGAGCTCCCGCTCTTGCGGCTGGCGCCCTTAAGGCCGCGTGTGTTTGAGAATTGCCAGGATGAGATATAGCGGAACGGGGATAAATAACTGCACACTGCCGATGTTAACAGTGAAAATAAACTCTTTATTTAAATAACACAACGATGAAAAAGCGCGCGAAAAAACACTGTACAATGAGTAGACCGTTGAGCATGTACCGAATAACAATGCTTAGAAGAACAGTAGTCGATGATGATGAGTAAGTCCAATATGAGCGGTCCCGGTGAGCCCATTAAATTATATGGATCGCTTGAGTCGACCGGATGACGAAATATCCACGACGCTGTATCGCCGTGAGATAACCACCGCATGAGAAGATCTACCCGCGGCGCTGTGTCGCCGCGTGGTAGCCGTTTAGAACCCGAGTCGTTCCAGTGTACCGACGTGTCGCGTAACTGAGAATGTACACCCGCGTTATGCTCCGAGTGAGCTGAAAAATCACACTATCTCGAAATGAACACTATCTCGAAATGATGATATGTGTTGCCGTGATGACGTGCTGAACACTATCTCGAAATGATGATATGTGTTGCCGTGATGACGTACCGAACTTCGTGAGCAGACCCGTGAGCTGAACCGTTGTGAGAAACTGAGCAAAATCGGCGATCTACCCGACCGCGTGGTGACCCGTGTCAGCCATTGCGCGTAGATGAGCGCGAAACCTGTTGCACGCGGCACGTAACCCGTGCCGCCTCGGATGAGAGCCGGTGCGCGTGCGTCGACGGCGCGCGTCGTCCTCGCCGGACTCGGCCGGGAGGTGCTGCCGAACAGCGGCCGCTCGAGCTAGGGCACGTCGCCGCGCTGATTCTCGAACATTCCGCCCGCCATCAGCGACGGCGTCGATGATGAGATGATCGATGATCCGGTTGAGATTTCCTTGTAGAGATGAAGCGCTACCATTGATGTTGGCGTGAGCGGTCCTGCATAGCCCGCACCTGTAGTCCATCCGAGGGTGGGAGTGCCACCCGGAACAGAGGTAGTTGGCCCATCGCAGGATGGGCACGGATCCCCCCATGCCAGGTACACACCACCCCCCGGAGGATGTGGGACATCGCAGGGTTGACTCTCTGAGAATCCCAAGACCTGGCGGATGTAAGCCAGGGTGAGCCAGGTTGAATTGAGCGCCTTGAGTAGCGCCGATGAGCGTGACCGATGAGCAGAAGCCGATGAGAATGGCCGATGAGCAGAAGTTTCCTCTGAAGATGAACACATTTCTGTAACACAAATACGAGTGAAATGGAACAGGGCTGTCAGAGGTGAAACCTCGCAAGTGAGCATTCCTTGAGAGTCGACGCGCTGAGCGGCGACGAACAATGAAATATCCGGGTGAACCTCGTGTACATCAAGGTCACCGGATACCAAAGGTTGAGTTTGCCGTGAGTCGAGCCAATGAGTCGGCCATGTGTTGAGTCGTTCATGGTGATCCCGTCCACCATGATGCAATCTCTGAGCTGCGCGATGGTGACACCCGTGTAGACACAATCGGCCGGGTTAGCTACACCCGAGATGTGTCATCAAGATGTGTCTGCGCTGAAATCCTTGAGTTGAGCACCGTCGTGTTACACGACGTTCTTCCATCTGGAAGCATGACCTATGAGCGTTGAATGTGAGTTCCGTGAGTCCTTCCGAGACATGTGAGTCCGTCCACAAGTGAGCTGTCCGCACGTCAAGGCGCAGTTGTCACGTTCCGCGCTGGAAAGTTTTTGCTAAATTTTCTCGCGCGATTCATGACAGGACTCGCGATATGGCACGTTCGGGCTCGTCAGCGGCGGGATTGGTTGTCAGGGTATCGGGATACACAGGATGTATTCCGTTGCCTTTTAATATTTAATTTCGTTTATTGTCGCGCCAACCGCGGCGTTATTTACGCGATGCGGTTCGCGCGATAATTTTTCTCGAGACTCGCGAGCGAAGGCTCGAGGTGACATCAGAATGTCTCCTCTCGCCTCCTCTCAAGCGAGGTAAGATTTCGCCAAATTCGCTAAAAACCTCCCCGGCTTGCCGTCCAACGGTCGCGAGACCGGCGGATGAGCAAGCCGAGGAAGTCAGTCCCGTTTAGATACGGAAAGCGCGAGCTTGTTCTTCGGATAAACTCCTCGGTTAGCACCCGCTTCAGCAAAGTAAATCTCGAGGGAACACCTCGGTCTATTAGAACGCGTCAAAGTCGCGAAGGCCGAAAGGAGCCTAAAGAGTGTTGCACCCCGCGGTGGTGAGCCTGATCGTGTTAGATTTAGCGTATTACTCTACGCCACGAACAATTCTGTCGTGTAGTTCTAAGCGTAGGTTAGGAGTGTGTTCGCGGTACGTGAAAGAGTGAGAGAGAAAGAGAGAGGAAGTTTTGGAAGCAGAGAGTGTAGAGGAAGAGAGAGAGAAGAAGTGTCGAGAAGGAGAGTGGAGGAACAGACCGCGACCACACTTAAATTAAGGAATAAGATTGTAAGTACGAGAGTATGTGTGTGTGAGTGCATGTATGAGTGTAGCTTGCCGGCTAAACCCCAAATTCATACATTGATTCCTAATAATTAAACTCGAAATAACATTCAACACGGCATTATAATTTAATAACCTGCGCGAAATATCGGGAAACGTCCTGTATAGGACGTACCGGAGACGATCCCGAACAAAAATATAAACTCGTCGCGCTTCCCGCGACGAGGTTATTTTGACGTATTGAACGCCCGTACGTCACAAATAACTGTTGTCAGAAGTGGGATACCGGTTACTTCCCGCAATTTCGTTTAAAAAAAAATTTTGATCTTGTTTTTGTCGTTCCCTTCCGGAATTGTAATCGAAATTTCCCCGGTTCGAATTAAAATCAATTCGAGATATGGCCGATCCGGAAGTTGTTCGGGCACTCGACGTGTCTGCACAATCGGCGCAGAACATGACGAGTATGATGCAGGGCATGACCCTGCAAAATCGTTTCAATAGTCTGCCCGTGTGCGACGGCCAGGGGATCTCCTTAAGAGATTTCCTGCAAGACGTCCAGAACTTGGCAATAGGTGTGCCAGCCGAGGACGAAAGCAGCTATGTCGCGATAGTGATCAGTAAATTGCGCGGAGCTTTGCGTAATTGTCTGCACGGTCTGCAGATAAATACTATTGACGAACTCGTTAAAACTCTAAAGAGGCGTCACACTACCGGAAAAACTTACGACTATTATAATAATAAATTGTCGACAATGCGTATGTCGAAAGACGAATCGGTTGGCGATTTCTACGACAGAGTTCGAACTGTCATTGCTTGTGGTAGAAACGCGTATCGAGCGGAGTACGGCGCCGATCCGCCGGCGGAAGATAAGGATCCGCTGTACGGGATAGGGCGTGGCACCTTCATCAGGGGGTTGCCATCACAGATGAGCGCGGGAGTGCTCGTCCAGAAGCCCAAAACGCTGGAAGAGGCTTACGAGCTTGCTGAGTATTTGGCCGCGAATCTTCCCTCGCAAAGGCCGGAGGAACGAACCGAGGCCTTAGTCTTTTATTCGCGCGACGGTGAACGGCGCGAATTCGTGCCTCGTTCGGGTCAACCTGAAGCAGGCGCGAACCCTCCACGGTCGGAGGGATATAGTAATTTTGGTTCAGGACAGGCCGCGAGACGAGATCGGTCTCTTTCCCCTCGGATGAATCGACGATCCGAATTCGATCCTCGAACGGAGGGTTGTGGCGACCGTTATTGTTGGTACGGCCGTGGTTGCCCTTGTTGCCCGTGGAATCGGGCGTACGTACAGCCGCGCCCGAGCAATGACGCTCATTTAAACTCCCAGCAGGCTCGTCCCGGTACTCCGACGACGAGCCAAAACAGACCACCTTCACCGAGGCCGACGGGTCGATCGCCCGAACGCCGACCGTCAGTGCAGTTCCTGGAGAACAATGCCTCGTCCTCTGGACCCCAAACCCAGTCGAGGACCCAGCAGTAGAGATGTCAGCTCCGGAGCTACGTTATAAGAAGGGTAAATTCTTCCTTGACACGGGCTCCGCAGCCAGTCTAATAAAGTTAAGCGTCCTTGACAAAGATATGAGGGTAAATGACGAAGATATTATCTGGATAACCGGTCTGGAGGAAACCCGGATTCCTACGTTGGGGTCGGTTTTCCTTCATTTTTCGGAAAGACCGACGAAATTTTACGTCCTGCGACATTTGCCGTTAAAGAGCGATGCTCTTATCGGTAAACCGTATTTTTATGAAGAAGGAGCCGAAATATCCTTCCACCATAAATCTCTAGTCACGCGGAATGACCCAATTCGGCCTAAGCCTTTTCTCGAAAACCCTTCGGTCCAACCCGGGAGCGCGGAAAAGATATTAATGACGTATGCAAAACCCGCGAATAAGAAATTCAAACTGCGCGCGCGCATGCGTGAACAAATTTCGTTGCCCGTCGCGAACAGCGTATTGAACGAAGGATATCTACCGCGGATATCTACACTCGCGGGAGTATATATCGGTAATGCGATCGTGTCCAACCAGGAAGGGCTGTGCCGCGTTTTGGCGATTAATACGCGATTTGAAGATGTAGAAATCGAATTGGCACCCCAAGAACTCGAGCCTTTCGAATATGGCCATCCAGACGGCGCTGATTCGTTATCGGACCCGGAGGACACCGATCAGGACGTCGCTCCTCCTGTCGATAGAGTGGGCGCGATTATGAAAATACTAAGGCTTGATCATCTTAACGGTTCCGAACGTTCGCACGTGTGCAGATTAATCGAGTAATTTCCTTATCGATTTAAGCTACCGGGAGACAAATTACAACGAACCGATCTCGTATATCATCGCATCCCGACGATTGACGATTTGCCGGTGAACGCGAAGCAATATCGGTTTCCCGTGGTTTACCGTAGCGAACTCGAAAGTCAGGTACAAAAGAAGCTCGGCGACGGAGTAATAACGCACTCGCGATCCCCGTACAATTCACCAGTGTGGATTGTGCCGAAGAAACCTGACTCGCAGGGACGACCTCGGATGCGCATGGTCATCGATTTTAGGAAGCTGAATGAGAAGACGATCTCAGACGCGTATCCGCTACCGAACATGATAGAGATTTTGGAGCAACTCGGCCAGGCAAAATATTTTTCAACTTTTGACTTGGCCAGTGGATTTCAACAAATCCCTATGGACGCTCGAGATGCATGTAAGACCGCGTTTTCCACTCCTAACGGTCACTACGAATATTCTCGGATGCCGGAAGGATTGAAAAACGCGCCCGCGACGTTTCAACGTCTAATGGATCGCGTGCTGGTGGGACTCCAGGGGACGGAATTATTCGTCTACCTGGACGACGTCGTAGTATTCGCAAAATCTCTTCAAGAACATGAGATAAAGGTTCGTCGACTCATGATGCGTCTGGAGGAAGCGAACCTGAGTTTAGAGCCCGATAAGTGCGAGTTCTTGCGCAGAGAAGTGGCCTATCTCGGTCACATTGTGAGCTGTGAAGGTCTAAGGATGGACCCAAAAAAACTCGTGGCTGTTCGAAATTTACCGGTTCCGAAAAATCAGAAAAACGTGCGAGAATTCCTTGGCTTAACCGGTTATTATCGGCGTTTTATTAAAGATTTTGCCGCGCAATCCAAGCCATTATCGGACTTACTCAAAAAGGGAAAGGCTTTCCACTGGGGGGAACAAGAAAAGAAAAGTTTTCGAAAGCTGCGAAAAGCGCTTTGCAGGGAGCCGATTTTACAATATCCCGACGTGACGAAACCGTTTACTCTAACGACGGACGCGTCGGACCTCGCACTCGGCTCCGTATTGTCGCAAGATCATGACGGCTTCGACCTTCCCATCGCGTATCACTCGCGAATATTTTCCCCGGCCGAAACGAACTATTCGACAACAGAAAAAGAATGTCTCGCGATTATTGATTCAATCGAGCAATTCGCGACATATTTGTACGGAAAAAAATTCACACTCGTGAGCGACCACGAGCCTCTCAAATGGATGCGAACTACCCTCGATCCAGGTAAGAGGCTCGCTCGGTGGAAAATGCGTCTGCAAAAATATGATTTTGATTTCGTGTACAAACCGGGACGCCTGAACGTCAACGCCGACGTTCTCTCGCGAAATCCGGTAAATTCGGATCAATCAAGTTCTAACACTGATAGCGATTCGAGCTCGGAAAAGGAGTCTCCCGAAGTCTGTAAAGTGTTCCCGACTTCGTCCACTTCCGCGGATAAAAGCGCAATTCCTAAGCGCAAAATCGTACAACCGAAATCTATATTGAAGCCAGCATTGTCCTCGAGTCGTGAGCGGGCCGCATCTGTGTCAAAGTCCGCCCAGGATGCGGTGGCCGCGCGCACTCGCGCGAAATTACGCACCGTGGCCGTCCCACCACCGAATTACAAGGAGGTGGAAACGAGTTCGGATGTCTCGGATGTTCCCGCAGAGCGCGTGCATCGGAACACGTTGCCGGTGCCTCTTCTTCCACCGAAACGACCGATCACCCCTGCGGAACCCGCCGTCGTCGCGGAAAAGGTTGACCCTGAGACCATACTCGCCCCTCCTACGGCTACTGCAGCGACGAAAAGCACCGACATAGCCGTAGAGTTAAGTCCTCCTGCGGAGGACACAGAGGACGACGAAGTATTCCAGCCGGCCGCGGATGTTTTACCGCCAGGAAGCTCAGAGTTCGCTCCTCAGTCGGTGCGAGAATCAATCTGTAAGTTTGATAAATCGCTGCGTGCGCTGGAGGAGCGGTGTGCTAATAGGGATAACGCGACGGTCCGAGACGAGGCTGGCCTGATTAGGGAGTCAATAAATAAATTTGACGAGACGATACGACTGTTGGAGGAACGTTTCGCGAACAAAGATAAGTCGCGAGGCCCCGACGGAGTCATTTTGGAAAAAGATGAGTTTAAATGGCCGGACTTCGTGTCGGAGGGAGACGATGTCGACCCCGAGGCGCAGCGCATACTCGATGATATCGCCCCCTTCGACGACTCGGGTGACCAGGAGCTCCTCCGGCGATTGGAAAAATTATCGGCGAAGGAGTCCGGAGTGACGGAGGCCGAATTACTCCGGCGTGTAAGCATGAAGGGCCCGGTCAAAGACTCCGAGGATGGAACGGAGGCTGACGACGAGGCTGAGGCGGCCACCGATAAAGGAGGTACGCCTGACGTCACGGCGGAAGCCGATGCGACGGAAATCCTGAATAAACCCAGGCGCACAGTCAGGTGGTCGCTGGCTCCTGCAGGAGTCAAACCTGACGCTCGGTCGACACCCCATTCCTCTCGCGTAATTCCGAGGGAAATATCTAGGGGGGAGGCGACCGAGGAAACAGTACCTGCCCCCCAAGAAATCGTAAGAATCGGAAGGGAGCCCATAATTATGGGATTGTCTTCCTCCGATTCCGAAAGTGAAGAGGTCGGCAAAAAGCCCGTCGAGCCGGACATAGATAAATCTATTCGTCCGGTTGTCGGCACGCGAGAATGCCTGACGTATAAAACTGATAATTACGTGCATTTCGTATCCGCAGACGGTGAACGGTCGACCATAATCGCAAGATTGTTGGCCGACCTCGGAAAAATCGATGCGTCCGAAATAAAGAACAGGGGTTTACAGGTCGGACAGGTAGCTGTGACGCCGATCGGTCAGCGAAAGGTGTACAGCGTCGTCGTAAAACCCCGTTATTTCGACCGAACGGACGAGGATAATATAATCAAAGGATTAACAAACTTGAAAGAAATCCTTACGCGCACGAATGTCGAAACATTTCGAATTTCGCGTGCGGGAGATTTTTCCGACGATTTGGCGAGCGACCGAATTATTCAAATTTTGCATGAAATATTTGGAAAATCTGGGATCGGTGTGACTATCTGTTACGGCGGCTTGCAGCTGCCGTCGGCGGAAGTACGCCCTCGGATAATCGAAGAATTTCATTCGAGCTTAATAGGAGGACATCGAGGGGTGACAAAAACCTACCGGAAAATTCGGGAACGTTTTTGTTGGCCCTCACTTCGCAATGAGATTCAAAACTACATCCGACGATGTAAAGGATGTCAGGAGCAAAAGCTCGTTCGAGCGAAAACTCGCGAGCCGATGCTGCTGACCGATACAGCGGCCGATACATTCGACAAGGTATCACTCGACACTGTAGGGCCGCTGCCGACAACACCGCATGGAAATAGGCATATTTTGACCATGCAGGATAATCTATCGAAATATTGTCTCGCCGAGGCGATACCGGATCTCAAAGCTACGACTATCGCCGAGGCCATGGCGCGACGATTAATCGCTCAGTTCGGTGCTCCTCGCGCGATCCTTACGGACCGAGGCTCGGCTTTCACTAGCAGCCTCTTCGCGGAAATCGCGAAAATATTTCGAATAAAACTGCTGACTACTTCCGGGTACCGTCCGCAAACAAACGGAGCACTCGAAAGAAGCCACATAATGTTAACGGAATATATAAAACATTATGCCACGACGTATGACGACTGGGATCGCTTGCTGCCCTATTCAGAGCTAAGTTATAATACTAGCGTGCATGAGGCGACAAATTTTACGCCATACGAAATTGTTTACGGGAAGTTACCTCGATTACCGAGTGAATTTCCGGTGGGCAATAAATTAGAGACGTATAATTCTTTCACCATCGCGCTGATTAAGCGATTGTCGGAATTACGCGCGATTGCTGGAGAAAATCTCAACAAGGCTAAAGAACGTACGAAATTTTATTACGACCAAAAGGTCCGTACGTTTTAAAAGAGCCGCGAAAGGGAAAGTTCGATTGTCAATATCACGGGCCGTATAAAATAATAGAAATTTCGGATCAGAGTAACGTCATTTTGGAAGCCCCTAACGGAGTTAGAATTCGAAAACATTTTGATAAGGTTAAGCTGGCATATGAATGAAGTGTGGAATAACTGTGAGTCATAGAGATTCGACCGTCGCGCGGCGCGCAGAGGCGCAACGCGGGACGCAAGGCCTATGACAGAAAGACAAGTATTGTATGTTCTATGCCCGATTCGAATCTCTACGGCAAAAGGAAAAAATATTGTACTGTGTGAGGAATGAATCCAGTGACAAACATTAATTGTGTATACAATTAAATAAATTAAGTGTTGTGTTCGCAGACATTACGCGCAAACGAGTGCACTAGTGTCAACGGAGAATCCGCGCAAGGACAATGAATATTCTAACTGATTGTGGGCATAATGGCCGCCGTGCGGGGTAACCTGCGTCCGGAGAACGCTTATCACGTTACACCGGTGACGAATCAGCCGGGACTATACTTCGAGCGCGTGGCCGCCCTTCGCCTGCAACACGTGGACTGGAGAGTGACAACGTTTATCGACGTGGAAAAGTTTTTGAGTGACTTCCCGAAGGAAGAGGAGCAATTAATAAACCTTCTCGAACGATGCCGCGAAGTGACATATAATCTTTTCCTAGGAACGAACTTTCCGCGTGGTAAATGCCAGGAGTTAACAAACTCCGAACATCTCCTCAGCAGGATTCAGCACGCAAAAATGTGTGCGGCAGAACTCTCAACGATTTCACACGATTCTTCACCGGTAAAACCCGTCGTAGATCCGATGTTAAGGTCGAAGAAGAGATGCTCCGTGCCGTTGGGATTTATCGGGTCCCTGAGTAAGTCGCTTTTCGGAACGATGAACGAAGAGGATGCGGAATATATCAACGGCCAGATCGACAGACTGTTTGCCGATCAGGCTAATTTTACGCACCTGATGGGGAAGCAGATGCACATTACTCGTTCGCAACTACAAGAACTGCACGAGGAACATGTGTCCGAGACAAAAAGAGTCGACGAAATGTCGAAACGCATACATGCATTGTACAAAGCTCTTGGAGGAGTCATGAAGGACACCGCCGAAGTGATATTCCGAATCGAGCTTGTCAACTACGTTCGCCGAGTGGAGATAAAGGTGGACCGTTACATCGAGGCGTGCGGACATTATCTACGGGTGATAACGACTGCCCGGGACGGCCGCTACGACCCGGCCGTACTCTCAGCGGCACAGCTATTGGCCGTCTCTCGCGAGATTCAGGCGCGAACGCCGGCGTTTGAATTTCCCCTCTCCGCCGAGTATCTGCGCGGGGAATTGCTCGCCCGCGTGACGCGAGCCGACCTGGTCTTTCACAATGGAAGGATGCTAATTGTGACTCACATTCCGCTCCTGGACCGCATGAACTATATATTGTACCGAATGCACCCATGGCCGGTACCACAGAGTGATATTAATCAAACGGGATCCGCTCATATTACACCGGCGACAGATTACATCGCCGTGTCAGCCGATCGCCGTTCATATTTTTTGGCCGATTCGATCTACATCGGAAATTGCAAACACCTCGAGCAAAAATATATTTGCTCCATGGAGACACCCCTTCATGAGGTCTCAACATCGGAGCAGTGCGAGGCGATTATGCTTAATCATCCGTCGCCGGCGGCTTATCGCAAATGTAACATAAGAGTTAGACCGCAACACGGAGCCTTCTGGATGCATTTACCGTCCCAAGGGGGCTGGCTATTCTCCCTCAACGAACGAGAAATAATATACATTCTGTGTATGGGAAATATTGAAACCACGACAACGTTGCACGGCGCGGGTATATTACACCTGAGTCCTAACTGCGTCGGGCGTACGCGGACGACAGCTTTAACGGGCATCCGAGCGTACGAAAGTCGAGAACAGTATTTTTATATGCCCGATATATCGTTAAATATTTCCATAATGGTGCCAGGGCTGTTGAACTTGTCCACAACAATGGCGCAGGCAATATTTAAAGAAACTAAAGTCTCTGACAAGTCTTCAAAGAGCTCTTGGAAAATTCAAGAGGATGGAGAGTCGCTCTTTGAAATTGAGAAACGGGTCCATGAAATTGGAACCCATCGACGTGACCGGCAACAACAGCATAGCCTGTTCCTCGTTGGATTTTCAAAACATCCTCGCGCTCGCTTCCTCCGCAAGACCCAATGCGGGATTAAATAACTGCCGGCCCTACCAGGGCCCTACTACCTCCCACCAGGTCACACTGGGGTTGGTGTGAGGCCTGGTGACGATAATTATCGAAGTCAGATTAGCTTCGACTGGTCGTGCGTGCGCTTCGGCCTGTCTGACGGAACTCAACCGGAATTACTCGACCAATTCGAACGAAAAATTACGCGAAGGTTCTCGCGTGTGACACCCGTGCGCGTGAATCCCCTTGAAAACTTTGCGTGCGTCGTTTGTGCGTGGACGGTGAAAAAAATAAAATCATGGACTATAAGATAGTTCACGTGACCCTACAGGGTAAGTGCGTGTCCTGCGGGAAGCGTGAACCGGATTGCGCAAACTGGGAACAATGTTATGAGCGTCGAGTCATGTCCCATAGCGGGCACCGTGGTTATTTCGTGTGCGTGCTGTGCGGGGAGGGATACGGCGCGCGCGAGAAACTGCAACATGCGGGAGCGTGCCTGGCACGTTACCGCCGCCGTGTCGAGGAGTTACGCGACTTGCAGCATGCTGACCGCCTGATCCCATACAACGGTTGCCCCAGAGTGACCGGGAGCCGGGAGCAGCGGAGCGACCGGGCGGCTGCCGGCGGCGAGGAGGCTCAGCCGTCGCTGCCGCGGCCATCTACCACGCAAGGGGCGAGCGGCCTGGGAGATCTGCCACCGGCGTTGGCATGGATGTACCCGGGATCCGGGCTAAAGAAACCGACGAACCAGAGGTCCATGATTTTCGCCGCAACGAGGCCAAGAACTGCAAGAGTCCTAGTAAAGGACAAGGGCATCCAGGCGCAGGCGAAGACGAAGGAGAAGGGAACGCAGACTTCCGCCATAGAGCTGCAGCCCGGGGAGGACGTCGCGTTTGTTCGGTGGACAGGGCCGCACGCCATGCGACCCCTTCTCGACTCCGACCGGGAGCGGATTTACTCCCTCATGGAAAACCTACGTCGAGCCGTCGCCGACGTACTCGGAGGGGATGAGCTTGGCGTAGCGGCAGCCGACGGTAACCCTGAGGAAGGACGGGATGCAGCCGCGGCCAGTGGAGGCCCAGTGGACGCTGCCGCAGTCCCTGCAATAAATGTGGACGACGCCTTTGCGTCCGCCGAGCGACGCATCGGCGAAATCGAGGACATCCTGCGAGCCAGGGCGATCGCGTTGGAGCGGGCCATGCGACCGGCTTCGCCTAGCAGCGACTCCAACAACACCAGGGACGACGACGAATCAACGGCCGAGGGATCGGGACGAGAGGCACCGTCTGCCGATCGTGACGAAACCGAGGGGTCGGAAGACTCCATAGGCCCGGAGACGGTGGCTACAGCCTCATTCGCTTCGGCTCTGGCCAGCGAGGATTCGGAGGATCTCGAGAGCAACGATCCTGAGAGTGCTTCGGGATCATCGGATGATGAGGACGAGACCGACGCTGGCTCAGAAATCTTCGACGAAGAGGACTGAACGTGTCGACGGCGAGGGAACCCGGCCGTCGCATCAGCCCAGCTGTCGACGGCGAGGGAACACGGCCGTCGCTACATCGAGAGAGCCGACGGCAAGCGACTACGGCCACCACCGCGTCGTTACCCGTCGGAACGGGCACCGTGTTAAAAACTTTAAGTGAAGTGTCGTGCCTCGCAAGATGTCGGTATCGTATAAATAATTTTTGTCTTCTTTTTTTTATCTTTCTATTGACTCCATATCTTTTGTTATATTTTATTACTTTAAAAATATTTAGCCGGCAAGCTTATTTTTATTTTATTTTTATTCTATTTTATTTTTTATTTTAAATCCACGACCCGCCGAGTTTGTCGCGCTTGTCTATTCGATCATCCCGATGATCGGGTCGACGAGGGCGTCGACTCTTAAGGGGGAGGGATGTCACGTTCCGCGCTGGAAAGTTTTTGCTAAATTTTCTCGCGCGATTCATGACAGGACTCGCGATATGGCACGTTCGGGCTCGTCAGCGGCGGGATTGGTTGTCAGGGTATCGGGATACACAGGATGTATTCCGTTGCCTTTTAATATTTAATTTCGTTTATTGTCGCGCCAACCGCGGCGTTATTCTACGCGATGCGGTTCCGCGCGATAATTTTTCTCGAGACTCGCGAGCGAAAGCTCGAGGTGACATCAGAATGTCTCCTCTCGCCTCCTCTCAAGCGAGGTAAGATTTCGCCAAATTCGCTAAAAACCTCCCCGGCTTGCCGTCCAACGGTCGCGAGACCGGCGGATGAGCAAGCCGAGGAAGTCAGTCCCGTTTAGATACGGAAAGCGCGAGCTTGTTCTTCGGATAAACTCCTCGGTTAGCACCCGCTTCAGCAAAGTAAATCTCGAGGGAACACCTCGGTCTATTAGAACGCGTCAAAGTCGCGAAGGCCGAAAGGAGCCTAAAGAGTGTTGCACCCCGCGGTGGTGAGCCTGATCGTGTTAGATTTAGCGTATTACTCTACGCCACGAACAATTCTGTCGTGTAGTTCTAAGCGTAGGTTAGGAGTGTGTTCGCGGTACGAGAAAGAGTGAGAGAGAAAGAGAGAGGAAGTTTTGGAAGCAGAGAGTGTAGAGGAAGAGAGAGAGAAGAAGTGTCGAGAAGGAGAGTGGAGGAACAGATCGCGACCACACCTAAATTAAGGAATAAGATTGTAAGTACGAGAGTATGTGTGTGTGAGTGCATGTATGAGTGTAGCTTGCCGGCTAAACCCCAAATTCATACATTGATTCCTAATAATTAAACTCGAAATAACATTCAACACGGCATTATAATTTAATAACCTGCGCGAAATATCGGGAAACGTCCTGTATAGGACGTACCGGAGACGATCCCGAACAAAAATATAAACTCGTCGCGCTTCCCGCGACGAGGTTATTTTGACGTATTGAACGCCCGTACGTCACACAGTGTAGCCTTGAGACGTGGTTGACGAATTCTTTTGAACTTCGTCGTTGCAGCGCTGCAATGAGTTCCAACCTTCGGGATAATGAGCCAGTTGAGCTGTGCTACCTGGATTTTGGTGCACGCCAGGACCGCCTGAGCGGTTGTGGACGGTGAGCTGACGACGATGCGGACGCCTGCCGACATCGCGTGTTGAGATGCACCAGAGAAGCCATGTAGATCCATCATTGAGTCACTCCGTGTGTTGCAACTGAAGCAACGAGAATCTGGCCAGATGGGTGAGTTCTTCTCTGAGGGTGAGTCATCGTGCTGAGACCTGGGACAACAAGGTGTTGTCCCAGCCGACCGTGTGTAACCAGAGCCCTGCAGAAGCGTCTGGCACAAGTCGTGACCGTCGAGACGGAGTTGAACTGTCCGACTATTCCCAGTTGTGAGATGATCCACGTAATGAGAGTGCCCGTGAGCGCGAAACAACCCGTGACGAACACGAATTGATCATCGGTGAGCAAGGTGGCTAGCGAGACCCCGCCCGCATAGCACAAGTCCTTTAGTCGGTGAACAGACTGGTGAGCTGGGCCGATGTATCCACTCCTCCACCTGCGCTGTCGAGTGAGATACCCTGTTGACCTGGTCATTGGTCCACAACATTCGTTGCAGATGCCAGTCTTCAGGATGCATGATGATCGTGTGCGACGAGACACAGGTGGAATCGAATCCTAATGAGAACGTCCGGGATGTTGAGCTGAACCTTCGCACTTGTGCGCATGTGCTTCTTCACGGAGTGTCCGAAGGTGATGATAACCGAGGTGTTGAAACCCGTTGACCTTGATGAGGTCTCAGTCCAGGGTGAGACGTTCTTGTTATCCTCCATGAACCGACGGTAGAGCGTTCCATCGCCTTCATCCCGGGTGAGCTGCTTGAGCATCTGCTCCAGGCACCGATGAGCTGTGCGATAGGAATTCTCCCAAAGCGTACGCGACGCCTTGAGGAGACGATGCACGACTTGTTGAGTTCCAATGAGCGTGCTGACCGAAAATGAGTGTCGTACTCCTCCTCTCCTGTGATGAGATGTCCAGGGGGTGTAATGATGGTTCTTCTTGCGTCCCGAACTTCGTGAGAAGCTCCTGGGGAAGAACGTTCCGTTGATCGACCGTCGACGTGAGCGCTGTACACGCAGGTGCGTGAGCAGCTTCCATCGCTGCAAACATCAACCAGTGAAAGATGAAAATACTTGAGTGATCCGCTCCGATGTTAGAGTCGGTAGACCGTGGCGTGAGTGTCCGAGTCGGCAAGCCTGAGCTGGTTCGAGAGAAGCCACGTCTCCATGAGAACCCCGGACGTTGGTATCGTCGAGGTAACCGTCCTCAGCAGATGAGCGACAGCTGGAATTTGAGCGAGGAGTGAGTAGACCAGAGTACAAAGTGAGCGATACCTTGAGTTTGAGTTGACCCGGACACCCCGATACCCAAGATCGGTATCGAGGATCGTTGACGCGGGACGCCGCGCCGATCGCTGAGTTGTTTCGACACGAATGAGTGCTTCGACCCTGGGTCTACCAGGAGTCGAATCCCGTGAGTCGACTCCGTAGAGTCAGCATGAGCGATGAGTTGCTGCCAACGGCATCGGACAAGATGAGCGGAACCTTGACGCTGAGTGGCCGAAAAGCCGAAGCTTACTAGGCAGTTGAAAGACCATTGTCGACAGCCCTCTGTCGACATTCCATGATGTCATCCTTGATGTTGTGCGCACATCACTGTACAGTGATTGCCCTGAGCAGATGTCACCTGAGCACTAACTCAAATGCCCATCCTGCGATGATGCCCATTGAGCAGCCTGATGAGTGGTCTGATGAGTCGTCGCCTGATGAGTTGACCCTGGATGAGTTGTCTCCGCGTGAGCTAATTCCTGTTTGCGCTGGCGTTGGTTGAATAGATGTAAAGAACTCGGCTGGCGGAGTCAGCAGCGTCGCCTTCTTCCCCGTTGCCGTGGGAACCGGCATGATGTCTTCAGATGAGCGTGAGCGCGAACCCTACGGGTGTCATAAAACCCGGAGGTTGTATGAGCGTCGCAAATCCGAAACGCAACCGAGCGACGCCGAGTCGAACCTGAGGAGCGACACCGAACCGAAAACCGAAAACCGAAAAGCCGTGCGAACCATAAATTGAACGCCCAGCGCGAGCCGTGTGTTGATCGTATACCCGACGTGAGTCCAACAATGTCCGTATGAGCGATTCCAGAACCCGCGAAGTAATCGTACACGCGGCACAACCCGAGAATTCCTTGTCGAATCGACGCGGAAACCATGCGCGTGAGACCAGAACGTGAGAAAGACCGATCGAATGAGCACCGAATCACGAATGAGACTCGCTTAGGCGACGCGAGATCGTAAAGTCACCTGTCATTCAAGTAATCACTCAAATAATCAGTTGAGTGATGAACCATGTGCGATAACCGGAAAGGGAGAACAGACCGAAAGCGTGAC
This sequence comes from Ichneumon xanthorius, assembly GCA_917499995.1. Lineage (NCBI taxonomy): Eukaryota > Metazoa > Arthropoda > Insecta > Hymenoptera > Ichneumonidae > Ichneumon > Ichneumon xanthorius. The sequence continues at coordinate 92,763 of CAKJTD010000038.1, read as the reverse complement.
CGAAACCCGGATGAAAACCGTAGGCGACACGAAGTCGGAAGGTCACCGGTCACTCAATTAATCGATTGAGCGACGAACCGTGTACCGAATCGTATAAAGTCATTTGTCCCCCCCCCCCCCCGTGAGAACCGAACAAAAATCTGAATGAGCGGCGCGAATCGCGTGAGAACTGTCCAGGCGACGCGGAACCATGACGTCAGCTCGCAACCGTCTGTTGAGATGCCCGAGAGCCCGATTGAGCGCGAGAGCGGCGAACCGAAAACTCCCGACACACGAAATAATTATGAGAAGCGCAAAGAAAGTCGCTAGCGCGTGAATGACACTACGCGCGACACCGATGAAGTATTGTCTGAGCGCGAGGGAGACGCAACACGCGAACTCCCGATGTAATACGTGCAAAATATTTTTACAAATGCGCGAAACCGATGAGACGAACGAGGTATGTCACAATGAGCGCGAGAGAGACGCGACACGCGAGCTCTCTCCGTATGAGAGACTGTTGTACCGTCCGAATGCGTGAGAGTGAGTGAGAGAGCGAACACAAAGTCCAGTCGCGCACTGTCCAGCTGAGATCCGAACTGTGAGTGGAGGGGAGAGAGACGCGACACGCGAACTCTCACCACACACGAGTCAGTTGAGCTGTCCAAGATGGCTGAGCGCGGGAGCGTAACACGAACACGTGCTCGCCGCGCGATAGCCCGATGTAGATGTCACAACAATGGCCGAAATTCCGAGCGACGTACGAAACACGTGAGCTCTTCGGCACGAGCCTTAGCCGTTGAGATGTCCGAGCGCGACCACGGATGTGTGCCGCCCGCCTAGGCCGACTGTCGATGGTGGGGAGAGAGACGCGACGCGCGAGCTCTCACCGCCCGAGAGACAGCTGAGATGTCCAAAAATGCCGAGTGCGCGAACGATCGACGAACGCGCGGTCTTCCTGCACAAGAGTCGACCGATGAGTTGACCGAAAATCACTGCGTGGGAGAGAGAGGCGAGCTCTCTCCACACGAGACACTGCTGAGCTGTCCGGACGGTGGAAGCGCGAGAGAGAAGCACTAACGCGCGAACTCTCACCGCGCGCGAGTCCAATGAGTTGGCCAAATGTCACTGTGCGAGGGAGACGCGACACGCGTACACTCCTGGCACTACACTGTTGAGCGGTCCGAAATGTGTGAGCGCGAGAAACGCGCATACACAATAGCTCTCACTGCGCGAACGTCCGATGAGAATGTCCAAGTGCCGATCGCGAGAGCGAGGCACAATGATAAATCGTTGCTCGCCGCCGAGTCAGCTGGTGAGTTGTCCGAATCCACTGAGCGACACTCACACGCGTCACACTAACTCTCTAACTGTGCACTAAACCGATGATAATAATTTTGACAGTCGCTGAAAATGCGAGAGAAGCGCAGCGCGCGAACTCTCGATGCACGAAAACCCCGTTCAGATGGTCGCGAACTGTCGTACGCGCAGACGAAACGTAATGCGCGGAACCGGTGAGATATTTGAGCGCGAGAACGACGCGCTATGCGACGTCGAGGCGCGCACTATACCGATGAGAAGTTCCACTGCCACTGTACGTACATGAGCTGTCCGATGAGTACACCGCGGGAGAGAGATACACGACACGCGCACTCTCTCCGCTTCTCACAGATGAGATGTCCCGATGCATTGACACTTTTCGCGCACTTTTCGCTCCCCACCGTTCCGCTATCCGGCTCGAAGGACCAAATGTTTGAGAATTGCCAGGATGAGATATAGCGGAACGGGGATAAATAACTGCACACTGCCGATGTTAACAGTGAAAATAAACTCTTTATTTAAATAACACAACGATGAAAAAGCGCGCGAAAAAACACTGTACAATGAGTAGACCGTTGAGCATGTACCGAATAACAATGCTTAGAAGAACAGTAGTCGATGATGATGAGTAAGTCCAATATGAGCGGTCCCGGTGAGCCCATTAAATTATATGGATCGCTTGAGTCGACCGGATGACGAAATATCCACGACGCTGTATCGCCGTGAGATAACCACCGCATGAGAAGATCTACTCGCGGCGCTGTGTCGCCGCGAGGTAGCCGTTGAGAACCCGAGTCGTTCCAGTGTACCGACGTGTCGCGTAACTGAGAATGTACACCCGCGTTATGCTCCGAGTGAGCTGAACACTATCTCGAAATGATGATATGTGTTCCCGTGATGACGTACCGAACTTCGTGAGCAGACCCGTGAGCTGAACCGTTGTGAGAAACCGAGCAAAATCGACGATCTACCCGACCGCGTGGTGACGCGTGTCAGCCATTGCGCGTAGATGAGCGCGAAACCTGTTGCACGCGGCACGTAACCCGTGCCGCCTCGGATGAGAGCCGGTGCGCGTGCGTCGACGGCCCGCGTCGTCCTCGCCGGACTCGGCCGGGAGGTGCTGCCGAACAGCGGCCGCTCGAGCTAGGGCACGTCGCCGCGCTGATTCTCGAACAGAGTGAGACGGGTTTTGTAGCCGTCTCGATTGGGTTTATCTGGTGTTGGGAGAAAACAGTTACAATATATATATTTATTTATTATCTTATTTTGTTTTGGACAAATTTGTCGGTTTTTTTCTGTCACGGGTTCAAAGTCGAAAAAAAGATGAACTTTCTGTAATTTTATGTCATTCGTCGTTCAATCGGCAGGTAAACAATTGGACGTCGGAGGAGGTTGTTGTCGCGCGGATCTCGTGAGCAGAGCCCGACTGACCCATTTGACGCGTGGACGCGATACGAGCGTGGCCAGCACGCTTGGCGGCCACACACGCCGACGGTTCCCGTCACCGAAATCGCGTTCAATTACTTCACAAAGTTCACATTGCATTAAGAAAGTACTCGTGGCAAGATAACAAAAAAAAACAGAGCTTGAAAATCCATTTAATTAAAAAAAATATATTATGAACGATTTAGCCAGACAAATTAAATGTGCAGTGAATCACAATTTTTTTCACTGTTATAAAAAATTGCAAATTTAGCATATTGGACTGAAAGTAAAAATACAAAAACTGGTCAATTTAATAAAAGCAAAAAAGACTTTTTTCAAAAAAGTAAAAAGGTACACCAAGTACTTAAAATTTGTATTCTCGTTCAGAAAATATGTTTATCAAAACAGTCTCTTAACAAAAAAATTCTTCCAAAAAAACTTTTATCAAAACAATAAAAAAAAAAGTTTATGATAAAATGCCTACCCAAGCTTTCCAATGCGCCTAGTTACGATCAAAACCGTTTGGTGGATCCTGAGATATGATGATCGTGATCAGCGATCGATCCAAAATTTTTCGATTGTGCGTGAGTTAACGCGATTATTTTCGGTCGTCTCGATCTCGGCAACGTAGCATCGCATCGAAATTTCAAGGACACTTTTACCATATAATTCGGACCCAAACTTTCCAATGCGATATGATGAGGTGAACCTGAAATACGGGTGTGAGGTGAGTTAACACGAAATTTTCCGCATCTCGATTTCGATTATATCTTGGTAACGAAGTATCAGATCAAAATTTCAACGATTCTTTTATAATGTAATTCGGACCCAAGCTTTCCGACGAGCCCAGGTTCGATCATAACTGTTCGACGGATGCTGAGATATCTGAGCATTGACCGCTCGTGGTCAGTACACGGATGGGTGACCGCTTACCTACGCACCGGCTTCACCAAAGTCAAGCAATACCGCTCACGGTCGGTACTCGAATGGGTGACCGCCCAGCTACACATTAGTTCGCAACATCTTTCTTCGAATTTAAAAAGTTTCGCGAGACGTATCAATAAAAATTTTATTAAACAAAAAATTGTTTCGCGATACCTAACAGCCGGACATCGTCGGTGTTGTTTTTTACCGAATTCGTGGATTTGTTAGTCTCAAGATTAGTCAATATAATTTTTTTACGCAACGAAACAATATTTTCGGTAAAAAAATGGTTACTAAATATTGTTTAAGCGATGTTTAAATAATAAATGGATGGGAAACAGGCAATGATAGAGATAAAAATGGAGAGTCTGGAAGGCAAAAAAGAGGTAATGATAAAGAGGAAAAATATAAGAGGAAGAAGAACAACAATTCAGGAGGACATGACGTGGATGGCAAGAAGGATGCAGTGGAGGTCGAGAGAAATAGGCCAAGAGGAAGAGAGGCAGGGAAATCGAAGAAGAATGAGTTATGGGAAGATTGAGATAAACGGTAGAAGGTGGTGGTGGGATGAGCAGAGAGAAGGGTTCAGGGATTGGAGAGGTAATATGAGCGAAAAAAGGAAAGGGACAAGAGAGAAGGAGAAGCACACGAAAAGGAGAGTAGGAGAGAAGAAGAAGAACGCGAAAAGAGGAGGCTAGATGAAGCTAGAGGAGGAGAGGAGACAGAACAGACAAAAAACGAATAGGGAAGCAGATACAAGCCAAGGGAGTAAAAGAAAAGGGAGAGAGGGATAACAGATGGAAAGTAGGATTCTGGAATGTGGCAGGATTGGCAAATAAGGATAAAGAATTTTGGAAGGAGATAGGTAAGTGGGAGGTTATAGTGTTGATAGAAACATGGTTAGAAGAGAAGGGATGGGAAAAGATTAGCAGGAGATTGCCAGAGAGGTACACATGGGAAGTACAATGGGCGAAAAGGGAGAGAAAGAAAGGCAGGGCGAGGGGGAGGGGAAATGATAATTGGAGTAATTGAAGAGATGGCAGTGGAGAACGAGGAGAGACAAGCGGAGGAAGAGGGATTGATGGTGAAAGAAGTGAAGGCAGAACAGGAAAAGTGGACGGTGGTAGCGGTGTATGTGAACGGAGACATGAGCAAAAAAGTAGAGAGCATATGAGGGTGGATGTAGAGTCGGGCAGAGAGAGAGAGAGGGTGATAATAGGAGGTGATTTTAATGCGAGAACAGGAACAAAGGGAGGTCAAGCTAGAGACGGAGGAGAGGAAGGAGAAGAAGGCAGGAGGTCGAAGGATAAAACGTTAAACGGAGAGGGGAAGAGGCTAGTGAAACTGGTAGAAGAAGTGGGTTGGCACATATTAAATGGAGACATAGAAGGGGACGAGGAAGGGGAATATACATACACTGGAGTAAGAGGGGCAACGGTAATAGATTATGTACTAGGGGATGATAATACAAGAAAAGGAATTGGGAGCATGAGGGTTGAGGATAGAGTCGAATCGGATCACCACCCTTTGGTGGTAACGATGGCTGAAGGAATGGTAGAAAGAAAGAAAAAGAAGAAAGGGAAGAAGAGAGCGAAGAGTGGGAAATGGTCGGAGAGGATGAAGGAAGAATACTGTTACGTTCTCCGTAATTCTTAAAAACATATTTTCAATAAGATTGTTAACCATACTATTAATTCGCTTAATAATTAACCTAATTGAAGCCTCGACGACAGGCATTAAAAGCATAGGCTTACGCCCATGTATCCGTCTCACTGTTACCCCCACTTTTTCACTACAGCGCTCTGCCGTATCGGCCCTTGAGTTTACGACCTATTCTGGGTCAGGTCATTTCCCCCATCTTTCTGTCACCACTGCCACATAAAATCTCTCACGGTCCTCTCGAAAGGCTTACCCTAAGATATTTTCTTTACCCTAAGATATTTTCTTCAGGTAAAAGCCTAAACACCCGTTTGTTGTACCCCGGATAGGGTAGTAGCACCCTACTAGTAATACAACACAAATTAAGTAATATTAAGACGTAGTTATTAACACGTCATTAATATATTTAATTAATATAATAATGTAGTAATATTAAATATTAACATTAAACATTATTAAACGTTTTCGGGCAACAACATAATATTATACTATATTCGTATAATAGTATAATATTATAAAATAGTCGTAATAATATACCGTCGTATATTATTCGTATAATAGTATATTATAAAATAGTCTTAATAATATACCGTCGTATATTATAGTATTGTAGCATACATTCCAGTTCGGACAGCGGTGTCCGAAAAGTGGAGCAACTCCGGTTACAATATCGAGGTATGCAGCGGCACGCGACGAGCGCGCGTCGCTGCAACGAAATCCCCCAAAAACCTGAGTCAGCCGTTAAACAATCACGGGCGACTCGGTAATTAGAGCATCGACTCGAGAATCACCGAGTCACCTATGTCGAAATAAAAACATGCTCCAAATCCCGTTCTCGAAGAAGCGAGGATTTGGAAAGATAATTGTTTACAGAAATAAAGTAAACCATAAACATCTAAACAATATTAAGCTGACGTGCCTGCTCTCTTATTCGTATATAAGGGATCGAGAGCAGACACTCATCAGTCTCTTCGGAACTCCTGATTCTTACGGTTAACTATAGGGATACACCTCGAGTACAGCTCAAACACGATAAGTGGGTCGGGTCATTGTAAACCCCTATCGTGAAAGATTAACGCCGGAGTGTCGTTAATCTAGAAGGTGTATCAGCGTACAGAGTGTATCAGCGGTTGGTAATTCAAAGGACATACGTAAGCATAACTAGAGCTTTAACCAATAAACGAAAGTAACAATGAATAACATATAAACAGCAATACCCAAACGATGGAATAATCAAACATTAATAATAAAACATCGAAAGATAAATTAATGGAGCATTGTTGGATAACATAAGAGCTCTAACCAAGAAATAAGTCTACGTCGAGTTGAACGTAGTGCGGGCCAAAGAAGGGAACCTCAATCGAAGGTTCCTGATAAGCATTGTTATATAGCAAATATAACAATGCCTTACTAAACATATTAACTATCTAAATATCCTGTTTCACCGATATAAATTGTTAAATAAATATTGTTAATTGAATAAATCTATATTTGTACTTCACTTGGGTTCCAACCCTTTACTGAGCACATCCCCAACCTTCCGAGCTAACGGCTCGCGCACAGACCTCAGATTAGCTACCTGAGTTTCTGCGGCATAACACGTTCTTCTATCTCACTCGCTCTTCCATTCGAGCCCTGCATACTAATTAACGTCAACCATAAAATACGTCACACTCACAGATTCCAATATTTTTTCACACTTCCGAATGAGTCTACATTATGATGGCAACGTCTCTTTTCTCACATCTATTAATTCTACGGGTATTATAAATTTCTCATCCTCTAAATCCGATTGTCAACTTCTCTATCCTCCAATACCATACTCCAATTTGAACGTTCTTTCTTTCTCCTACGCATTGAGAACCTATCTTCTGTCTAGCTTTATATTGCTAGCCTTTTCGAACGTTAATAAGCATAGGAGTAGATTTAGTATAAATAAGCCATGGATTTCCGGATCAAATCAGTTATTCTTCAACCAACGAACCGGCTGCATCTTCAACGACTCTACGCAGAGCGCGCGAAGCCCTTGTTAAAACTCTGGCCCTGCGAGGCAGAGTACTTAGATTAAAAGTAATAGTTGAGCAAGTTGGCTCTTTTTCTAACCATTTTTGTATCATCGAAACTTATTCAATATATACTAATTGTGAGTATTCAAACGCTTTATTTCAATCATTTATTTGCATGCACTCTGGTCTTTCTGATAATCTCTCAGGAGGCTCAATACCTTCTACCGTTATATTCCTTTATTAAATCCACGGCAGTACGGCGAGGTCTCCGTCCCCGAGTAAAGGGCTAACGCCTTGACTCAAAAGCGAGACTATTCTACGTTTATGGTTCTCACCGAAAGCGAACTCATAATTCGGAGGTCAGAACGTAACAATACGCAAGAGTCATGGAAGGTACAAAAGCAGAGGGGCGAGAGGTACACTGATCGACATAAATGCCTGTTTGACAGTTATCTGAGAATTTTGTTATCTTTTGAAATTATCTGAACGATATCTTCAGGCCGATCGAGTGACGAGTTTCGAAATGAATGTTGCTTCGCACTGAAAGCATAGCTTTTTCAAGCGTCGAATTTTTATCTGATGTTATGTTTAATTAATATTTTTTCTTTTTATTAAATTAACTAAATTTAACAGAAAAAATGAATTAAAAAATATTGAAAAATTGAAAAGATATTAATTATTCGTAGTTAAATATTTTCTAGTAAATCCAAGCTTGAATCACCGTTCAATCGGTAGGTTTATAGTTTGCCTATGCGACATTTTATTGGGGACGCTGACTTGACTAAATGTAGAAAAATATGATAAAAAAAATGATATGGATACAGGATGTGCATCACGGCGACGAATATTTCATGGAAATTTCGTCGTGATCATATCAACGTAGAAAGAAGGTTCTCTCGAAGCAGTTTGGGTTCCCGTGCATCGTGTTGAAAGGGCAGCACTGGATTGATTAGACTCGAGAACATTAATGAAGAATATGGAATTTGCTGGAAGTCGTCTTTCTTCCCGCCGCGAGACATATTAACTATTTGTAGTGAAATGTTTCCAGTCAACCCAACCTTACATCACCGTTCGATCGGTAGGTATATAGCTTGTCTACGCAACATTTTATTGGAGGCGCTGACTTGACGAAATTTAGAAAAAAAAACAATAATAAAAAAAATGTTACGGATACGCGATGTGTATCGCGTATTCGTAACATTTTTTTTCCATCGATTTTTTCTAAATTTCATCAAGTCAGCGTCCCCAATGAAAAGTCGCGTAAGCGAGCTATAAACCTACCGATTAAACGGTGATTTAAGCTTGGGTTGACTGGAAACATTTCACTACAAATAATTAATATGTCTCGCGGCAGAAAGACCACTTCCGGTAAATTCCATATACTTCCTTAACGTTCTCGAGTCTAATCAATCCAGTGCTGTCCTTTCAACACGATACAGTGGAGCCCAAACTACTTCGAGAGAACCTTCTTTCTACGTTGATATGATCACGACGAAATTTCCATGAAATATTCGTCGCCGCGATGCACATCATGTATCCATAACATTTTTTTTTCAATCGTATTTTTCTGCATTTCATCAAGTCAGCGTCCGCAATAAATTGTCTCGTAGGCAAGCTATAACCCTACCGATTCAACGATGATTTAAGCTTGGGTTGACTGGAAATATTTCACTACAAATAATTAATGTCTCGCGGCGGGAAGATCACTTCCTGCCGGAATTGGCCGGAAGTGGTCTTAATATCGACGATCACTTCCGGCAAGTTCCATATCCTTCGTTAACGTTCTCGAGTCTAATCAATCCAGGGCTGCTCTCTCAACACGACACAGGAGAGCCAATACTACGCATAAATTGTTACGGATATGCGATGTGCGTCGCGGCGACGAATATTTCATTGAAATTTCTTCGGGATCATATCAACGTATCAAGAAGGTTCTCTCGAAGTAGTATTGGCTCTCCTGTGTCGTGTTGAGAGAGCAGCACTGGATTGATTAGACTCGAGAAGGTTAAGGAAGTATATGGAATTTTCCGGAAGTGGTTTCTCTTCCCGCGGCGAGACATATTAATTATTTGTTGTGAAATGTTTCCAGTCAACCCAAGCTTAAATCACCGTTCGATCGGTAGGTTTATAGCTTGTCTACGCAACATTTTATTGGAGGCGCTGACTTGACGAAAATTAGAAAAAAAAACAATAAAAAAAATGTTACGGATACGCGATGTGCGTCGAGTATTCGTAACATTTTTTTTCCATCGTTTATTTCTAAATTTCATCAAGTCAGCGTCCATCACGCGATGTGCATCACGCGATGCACATCGCGTATCCGTAACATTTTTTTTATTATTGTTTTTTTTTTCTAAATTTCGTCAAGTCAGTGCCTCCAATAAAATGTTGCGTAGACAAGCTATAAACCTACCGATCGAACGGTGATGTAAGGTTGGGTTGACTGGAAACATTGCACTACAAATAGTTAATATGTCTCGCGGCGGGAAGAAAGACGACTTCCGGCAAATTCCATATTCTTCGTTAATGTTCTCGAGTCTAATCAATCCAGTGCTGCCCTTTCAACACGATGCACGGGAACCCAAACTGCTTCGAGAGAACCTTCTTTCTACGTTGATATGATCACGACGAAATTTCCATGAAATATTCGTCGCCGTGATGCACATCCTATATCCATATCATTTTTTTTATCGTATTTTTCTACATTTAGTCAAGTCAGCGTCCCCAATAAAATGACGCATAGGCAAACTATAAACCTACCGATTGAACGGTGATTCAAGCTTGGATTTACTAGAAAATATTTAACTACGAATAATTAATATTTTTTCAATTTTTCAATATTTTTTGATTCATTTTTTCTGTTAAATTTAGTTAATTTAATAAAAAGAAAAAATATTAATTAAACAAAACATCAGATAAAAATTCGACGCTTGAAAAAGCTATGCTTTCAGTGCGAAGCAACATTCATTTCGAAACTCGTCACTCGATCGGCCTGAAGATATCGTTCAGATACTTTCAAAAGATAACAAAATTCTCAGATAACTGTCAAACAGGCATTTATGTCGAGAAGTGTACAAGATATGATAAAGAAGACAATGGAGAAAACCAAAGTGGAGATAAGTAGAAGCGAGAAAGAAAGAGGAAGAGAGGAGAGGTATAGGAAGGAAGGATGGTGGGACGAGGAATGCGGAGCGAAAAAAGAAGAACTAAGAAAGAGCCTAAGGGAATGGAGAGGAAGAAGGGGGACAAGAGAAGTGTACATAGAGAAGAAGAAAGGGTATAAAGAATTATGTGAGAGAAAGAAGAATGAGGAACAGGAAAGGTTAGTAAGAGAAGTAGCGGATGCGAGATCGGAAAACGAGGTATGGGAAATAGTGAATAGAGGACGAAAAGGAAGGAAGAGAGTAAATGAAAGTATAGAGAAGCAAGAATGGAAGGAATACTTTATGAGGCTGTTGGGAGGGGTAGAAGAAAGAGTGATGAGCGGAAGGGGCGGAGGGGCAAGAGAGGGGGACGAAGAGGAATTAAGCAAGGAAGAGGTAAAGTGAACGGTGAGAAAGCTAAAGGAAGAGAAGGCAGTGGGGGGGGGGGGGGGGCGAGATCCCAAATGAGGCATGGAAGTGTGGAGGACAGGGAACAGAGGAGATAGCATGGGAAATTTGCAGGAGAGTGTGGAGAGGGGACGGGTGGCCGGAAGAATGGAAGGAGGGAATAATAGTGCCGATAGTCAAAAAAGGAGAAGGTCGGAAGGTTGAGGATTATAGAGGAATAACGCTAATGCCATCGATATATAAGATATATACGATGATTTTAGCGAAGAGATTAGAAAAGGAAGTAGAGGAAAAACGGATGATAGCAGAAAATCAGACGGAATTTCGAAAAGGGGTAGGAACAATAGACAATGTGTACAAGTTGAACTATATAGTAAATAGAGAGGTAACGAAAGAGAAAGGCAAAGTAATTGCACTGTTCGTGGACCTAAGGGCGGCTTTTGATTCGGTGGACAGGCAGGTGTTGTGGGAAGCGTTGGAGAGGAGAGAAGTGAGGAAAGGGCTAAGGGAAAGAATAGAAGAAGTATACGATGAGACAGTAAGCAGAGTGAAGGCGAGGGTAGAGACAGGGGAGAGATTTTGGACGGCAAAAGGAGTCAGACAGGGGTGTCCGATTAGCCCCGCACTCTTCAACCTGCTGACCGCGGATATGAAGGAAGAGCTCAGGAAAGGCAGATGGGGAGGGGTAAAGGTAGGAGAAAGCAGAATCTGCACTCTAGCCTACGCGGACGATGTAGTGGTGTTCGCAGAAAGGGAAGGGGAGATGGAGAGTATGATTAGGAGGTTAGAGAAGTATTTCGAAAAAAAGAAGCTAGAGGTGAATGTAGGGAAAACCAAGGTGTTAAGGTTTAGGAAAGGTGGAGGAAAGAGCAAGCAGGTGGACTGGAAGTGGAGGGGAAAAAAGATAGAGGAGGTAAAGGAATTCAAGTATCTGGGATATGTGTTTACGAGGAATGGGGGCCAGGAAGCGTATATCAAAGACAGATTAAGAAAAGCAGGTGCGATAATGAGACAAGTGTGGGGAATAGGAAAAAGAAAGTTTGGTAAGGATTGGAAGAGGAGGAGGTGGCTGTTCGACACATTGGTGTGGACAGTGATGGGATACGTGGTAGAGATATGGGGAGGAGAGGAGAGAAAGGAAATAGAGGCCATGCAGGAAAGATATATAAGATGGACGTTAGGGGTGGATTGGACAACGCCGGGCTGTATGATGAGGGAAGAAGCGAAAAGGGATAAAATGAGGACGAGGGCTGGGAGAAGAGCATGGAACTTTGAGGGAAAGCTAAGAAGAGGGGAGGGCAGTGAGATAGCGAGAGCGTGTTTAGAGGAAATTATAGATAGAGAGAGGAAAGACGAAGAAGAGCTGTCGAAATGGGAGAGAGAGAGGAGAAAGTTCAGAGGAGTGCAGGCTGGAGAGGGAGGGGGAGGTCGATGGGAAGAGGGAAGAGAGCGATACGAGAATAAAGAAAAAGAAGATATATTAGAGCAGAAAAGGAAAGGATGGAGAAAATAGAGCAGTCAAGGTACAACAAATGGTACAGGGAAATAAGAACAGAAGAGGTTCCAAGATACTTAAGGTCAGGGTGGGGGGAGGAGAGATGTAGGAGGATAGCAAGGTTCAGAATAGGAAATGAAATGAGAGAAAGCAGATACTGGGCGATGGATGAAGAGAGAGAATGTCGAATATGTGAAGAAGAGAGTGAGTCGTGGGAACACGTCCTAGATAGATGTAGAGGGGGAAGCGAAGAAGAGAGGGGCATAGGGGAAAGAATAAGGGAAATACTGGATGAAAGGGGTACGGGAGAGGGATGGATGAAAGAGCTAGAAAATATGAGGAAGGAGAGAATGGAAGCAAGAGGTGTGAATGCAGACGAGTGGACGTCGAATAGGCTGGAGTGAAGAAAGGAGTGGAGTACATGAAAAGGAAACGGAAGCGGAGGAGACCATTAGAGTAAGGAAGTACTCTAACGGTGGCCGACAAGAGAAATAGGAAGTTGAGAATAATTACAGAAAACGCAAAATAAAGAATACAAGATAAAGATGAAATAACGAGAAATAGAATATAATATAAGATAAAACAATATAAAAGTATAATCTAGGAAAAATAAAGTAAACTAGAATAAAATTAGCATAAAGTAAATGAAAAACATAATAAGTAAAATAAAAGAAAATAAACTATAGATAGACCTAACTCATAGAATAACGCAGGAGAGAATTAAATTAAAATAATTGTATTACTAATGTTCGATCGAACTTCGCAAGTTGCGTTAAAGGCTTACATTAAGTGTTTGCCGTTTCTG
>CAKJTD010000038.1:51322-79099 GCA_917499995.1 Ichneumon xanthorius | reverse complement strand
CATATCTGATGATCTCGTTAATATTAAAGATTACTATATCATACGTAATGATAGAGAGGGTAAAGAGGGAGGAGGCGTTGCCTGTTATGTCCACAACTCGTTAAAAGCGAAGGTATTAGCGTTATCACCTAGCACATTCTCAAATTCCCCAGAGTTTATATTAATTGATGTTCGCTTCGAGGGTGCATCCCCACTATTATTCGCGTCCATATACAGACGTCCAAGAGGACTATTACTCGATGATTTTTCCTCTACACTTGCTCGATTCTCCCACGCCTATAACAATATCATATTAGCCGGCGACTTAAATTGTAACCTCTTACGCGATTATTTTGAATCTAATTATTTAAGAAACTGGGCATTTTCATTATCTCTTCACGTTGTGGATTCAGAAGCGACCTTTCATACGGCGTCTTCCGACTCTTGGTTAGATGTATTTATAATAGATAGCCCAGATAAACTTCAGTCATTCAATAAATCTTCTAGTCCTTTTATAGCGGGTCATGATTTATTAGAAATAGATTATTTGTTTGATAAACGCTCCACCGAACAGCGACTGCTAGTCAGGAGAGACCTTAAAAGATTCAAACCAGACGATTTCCGCTGCTCTCTACAAGACAATCTACTTCCACTTGGCAATATTTCCACTATCTTGACGACTGACGGAGCTACTAATTTATTAGATTCACTAACGGTATCTATATAGAACACGTTTGACCATCATGCGCCCTTACGCTCGTTTTCTGCAAGAAAACCACCAGTACCGTGGCTCACTGCTGATCTCAAATATCGTATTAAGAACCGAAACGCTCTTTACAAGCAAGCAAAACGTGCTAATTCTCTTCTTGGCTTCGCAGTCTACAGACATGTTAGGAAAGAACTCGATATCGAAATTAAGCAAGCTAAAAGTAATTACCAAAACGATCTCTTAAGCAATATCAGCGATCCTAACAAATTGTGGAAGGAATTAGCTCGGTTAGGCCTCGTTAAAACCACGCTCACGTCGCCTCTACGATTTTTCTCTACTAACGAACTAAATGAATATTATGCGTCTGTCGTAAACACTCTACCACCCTGCTCATTCGATCAATTCAATTCAGCCCTATCACTCGTTCCGGAAGTACAACCTTCGTTCTCTTTCAGTGAGATCACCCCTAATGATCTCGCGCACGCTTTTCGGCTCTCCCTGGGTACCTCTCTCTCTTCTGGCCCGGATCGGATCTCATCGTTTAGTATATATCACGCTTTCCCAGTTATCTCTTCTCATCTCTTACAGCTCTTCAATCGTTCTCTCTCTCTCTCTCATTTCCCTCCAACCTGGAAGCGTGCCTTTATTAGACCTTTATCTAAGATTCGTACTCCACTATCCCCTTCAGATACTCGACCGATCGCAAACCTCTCAGAGCTGTCCAAAATTTTCGAAAGAATAGTTCATAAACAAGTTGTAGATTTTATTTCGAAAAATAACCTACTCGACCCAAGGCAGTCAGGATATCGACCAGGCTACAGCACCCAGTCAGCCCTATTAAGAGTCGGTGACGACATTCGTACAGCAATCGAAGCCAAAAACATCACAATACTCATACTTTTTGATTTTAGTAAGGCGTTTGATACCGTTTCCCACGTTCGACTACTCTCCAAACTGAAAACCTTTGGCTTCACCGATACCGCTTTAAACTGGTTTTTCTCCTATCTCACAGAACGGTCCCAAGCTGTCATCGACGATCATGATAGTCCATCTGAATGGCAACCAGTAACCTCGGGCGTTCCTCAAGGTTCGGTACTCGGCCCTCTTCTTTTCTCGCTTTTTATAAATGACATTGGCACATCTCTTTCCTACTCTAAGCACATGATTTTCGCTGATGACACTCAAATTTATTTAAGTTGTCCCCCTCGGTTCCTCGAACGTGGTCTAGAAAAAATTGCCTCCGATGCTACAGCGATTTTTAATTATGCTCAGGCCAACGGGCTAAAACTGAACCTAGCGAAATCAAAAGTGATGATCCTCGGTAGCGATGCTTATGTGTGTAATATAGACACTGGTATTCTCCCTTCTATAAATATCAGCAGTACCGATCTTCCCTATGTCAGTGAAGTTCGAAATCTTGGAGTTGTAATGAGCGCAAATCTCACTTGGAACAGTCACATATCTTCTATCTCGCAAAGAGTCCATTATACTCTCCACAAACTCAAGTACCACAAGCATTCCCTATCGAGGCAATTAAGAATTAAATTAGTCACCACCTTGATATTCCCTCTCTTAGATTATTGCTGCCTGGTTTATCACAATCTCTCGAACGAATTGGATAATAAGCTGCAAGTACTTGTCAATGGCACAATACGGTTTATATACGATCTGAGTCGTGATGTCCATATTACACCTTATCGGCATAAACTGAGCTGGTTATCTGTAAAAAATCGTAGGCTCTATTTCTTAGGCTCCTATGCTTTTCGAATTCGATACGGTGAGGGTGTTCCTTATTTGCAAGAGCTATTCTCGATTAAGGACCCTGATATTCGCAGCTCTGCTCGAGTACCGTCGTCAGAATTCTTTCACATCCCTTTACATCGCACCGTCTCATTTCGAAACTCGTTCCATTTATCTGCCATCTATTTCTGGCACTCTCTACCCGTAACCATCACCATTGAGCCGTCACTCGCTGTGTTCAAAACAAAGCTTTTTGCCCACCATCTGGCAACAGAAACGGCAAACACTTAATGTAAGCCTTTAACGCAACTTGCGAAGTTCGATCGAACATTAAAAATACAATTATTTTAATTTAATTCTCTCCTGCGTTATTCTATGAGTTAGGTTTATCTATAGTTTATTTTCTTTTATTTTACTTATTATGTTTTTCATTTACTTTATGCTAATTTTATTCTAGTTTACTTTATTTTTCCTACATTATACTTTTATATTGTTTTATTTTATATTATATTCTATTTCTCGTTATTTCATCTTTATCTTGTATTCTTTATTTTACGTTTTCTGTAATTATTCTCAATTTGCCTCATAGTTGTACTAAGGCATTAATAAACAATCAATCAATCAATCAATCAATCTCTCTCTCTCAACAAAGTTGCAAACCTTCTCCGCTCTGGTAGAATAATATATATATATATATATATATATATATATATATATATATATATTCTCGGCGAGATATTCACCGCTGTGGATAAACAAATGTCGCGCCGACATTCCTGTGGCCGAGGCGATGGACTTTTTTTTCTTTTTTTTTAAAGCGGGAAACGAATCGAGTCGACCGATAGGACTTGTTCCCCGATCGTACTCGCTGCTGCTGCTGCTGCTGCTGCTGCCGCCCGTGTATCCACCGCCCGAGGGATCGGCGATACATGCGCAATTGCGTTCTCCTATGTATTTGGCAAGATGCTGCGTGTATCGCCGCTCCCACGTGCGCGCACGGTGTCTTCTTCGGCTGACGACGGACGACGGACGACGGACGACGGACGACGACGACGACGACGACGACGACGACGACGACGACGACGACGACGACGACGACGACGACGACGACGACGACGACGACGACGACGACGACGACGACGACGACGACGACGACGACGACGACGACGACGACGACGACGACGACGACGACGACGACGACGACGACGACGACGACGACGACGACGACGACGACGACGACGACGACGACGACGACGACGACGACGACGACGACGACGACGACGACGACGACGACGACGACGACGACGACGACGACGACGACGACGACGACGACGACGACGACGACGACGACGACGACGACGACGACGACGACGACGACGACGACGACGACGACGACGACGACGACGACGACGACGACGACGACGACGACGACGACGACGACGACGACGACGACGACGACGACGACGACGACGACGACGACGACGACGACGACGACGACGACGACGACGACGACGACGACGACGACGACGACGACGACGACGACGACGACGACGACGACGACGACGACGACGACGACGACGACGACGACGACGACGACGACGACGACGACGACGACGACGACGACGACGACGACGACGACGACGACGACGACGACGACGACGACGACGACGACGACGACGACGACGACGACGACGACGACGACGACGACGACGACGACGACGACGACGACGACGACGACGACGACGACGACGACGACGACGACGACGACGACGACGACGACGACGACGACGACGACGACGACGACGACGACGACGACGACGACGACGACGACGACGACGACGACGACGACGACGACGACGACGACGACGACGACGACGACGACGACGACGACGACGACGACGACGACGACGACGACGACGACGACGACGACGACGACGACGACGACGACGACGACGACGACGACGACGACGACGACGACGACGACGACGACGACGACGACGACGACGACGACGACGACGACGACGACGACGACGACGACGACGACGACGACGACGACGACGACGACGACGACGACGACGACGACGACGACGACGACGACGACGACGACGACGACGACGACGACGACGACGACGACGACGACGACGACGACGACGACGACGACGACGACGACGACGACGACGACGACGACGACGACGACGACGACGACGACGACGACGACGACGACGACGACGACGACGACGACGACGACGACGACGACGACGACGACGACGACGACGACGACGACGACGACGACGACGACGACGACGACGACGACGACGACGACGACGACGACGACGACGACGACGACGACGACGACGACGACGACGACGACGACGACGACGACGACGACGACGACGACGACGACGACGACGACGACGACGACGACGACGACGACGACGACGACGACGACGACGACGACGACGACGACGACGACGACGACGACGACGACGACGACGACGACGACGACGACGACGACGACGACGACGACGACGACGACGACGACGACGACGACGACGACGACGACGACGACGACGACGACGACGACGACGACGACGACGACGACGACGACGACGACGACGACGACGACGACGACGACGACGACGACGACGACGACGACGACGACGACGACGACGACGACGACGACGACGACGACGACGACGACGACGACGACGACGACGACGACGACGACGACGACGACGACGACGACGACGACGACGACGACGACGACGACGACGACGACGACGACGACGACGACGACGACGACGACGACGACGACGACGACGACGACGACGACGACGACGACGACGACGACGACGACGACGACGACGACGACGACGACGACGACGACGACGACGACGACGACGACGACGACGACGACGACGACGACGACGACGACGACGACGACGACGACGACGACGACGACGACGACGACGACGACGACGACGACGACGACGACGACGACGACGACGACGACGACGACGACGACGACGACGACGACGACGACGACGACGACGACGACGACGACGACGACGACGACGACGACGACGACGACGACGACGACGACGACGACGACGACGACGACGACGACGACGACGACGACGACGACGACGACGACGACGACGACGACGACGACGACGACGACGACGACGACGACGACGACGACGACGACGACGACGACGACGACGACGACGACGACGACGACGACGACGACGACGACGACGACGACGACGACGACGACGACGACGACGACGACGACGACGACGACGACGACGACGACGACGACGACGACGACGACGACGACGACGACGACGACGACGACGACGACGACGACGACGACGACGACGACGACGACGACGACGACGACGACGACGACGACGACGACGACGACGACGACGACGACGACGACGACGACGACGACGACGACGACGACGACGACGACGACGACGACGACGACGACGACGACGACGACGACGACGACGACGACGACGACGACGACGACGACGACGACGACGACGACGACGACGACGACGACGACGACGACGACGACGACGACGACGACGACGACGACGACGACGACGACGACGACGACGACGACGACGACGACGACGACGACGACGACGACGACGACGACGACGACGACGACGACGACGACGACGACGACGACGACGACGACGACGACGACGACGACGACGACGACGACGACGACGACGACGACGACGACGACGACGACGACGACGACGACGACGACGACGACGACGACGACGACGACGACGACGACGACGACGACGACGACGACGACGACGACGACGACGACGACGACGACGACGACGACGACGACGACGACGACGACGACGACGACGACGACGACGACGACGACGACGACGACGACGACGACGACGACGACGACGACGACGACGACGACGACGACGACGACGACGACGACGACGACGACGACGACGACGACGACGACGACGACGACGACGACGACGACGACGACGACGACGACGACGACGACGACGACGACGACGACGACGACGACGACGACGACGACGACGACGACGACGACGACGACGACGACGACGACGACGACGACGACGACGACGACGACGACGACGACGACGACGACGACGACGACGACGACGACGACGACGACGACGACGACGACGACGACGACGACGACGACGACGACGACGACGACGACGACGACGACGACGACGACGACGACGACGACGACGACGACGACGACGACGACGACGACGACGACGACGACGACGACGACGACGACGACGACGACGACGACGACGACGACGACGACGACGACGACGACGACGACGACGACGACGACGACGACGACGACGACGACGACGACGACGACGACGACGACGACGACGACGACGACGACGACGACGACGACGACGACGACGACGACGACGACGACGACGACGACGACGACGACGACGACGACGACGACGACGACGACGACGACGACGACGACGACGACGACGACGACGACGACGACGACGACGACGACGACGACGACGACGACGACGACGACGACGACGACGACGACGACGACGACGACGACGACGACGACGACGACGACGACGACGACGACGACGACGACGACGACGACGACGACGACGACGACGACGACGACGACGACGACGACGACGACGACGACGACGACGACGACGACGACGACGACGACGACGACGACGACGACGACGACGACGACGACGACGACGACGACGACGACGACGACGACGACGACGACGACGACGACGACGACGACGACGACGACGACGACGACGACGACGACGACGACGACGACGACGACGACGACGACGACGACGACGACGACGACGACGACGACGACGACGACGACGACGACGACGACGACGACGACGACGACGACGACGACGACGACGACGACGACGACGACGACGACGACGACGACGACGACGACGACGACGACGACGACGACGACGACGACGACGACGACGACGACGACGACGACGACGACGACGACGACGACGACGACGACGACGACGACGACGACGACGACGACGACGACGACGACGACGACGACGACGACGACGACGACGACGACGACGACGACGACGACGACGACGACGACGACGACGACGACGACGACGACGACGACGACGACGACGACGACGACGACGACGACGACGACGACGACGACGACGACGACGACGACGACGACGACGACGACGACGACGACGACGACGACGACGACGACGACGACGACGACGACGACGACGACGACGACGACGACGACGACGACGACGACGACGACGACGACGACGACGACGACGACGACGACGACGACGACGACGACGACGACGACGACGACGACGACGACGACGACGACGACGACGACGACGACGACGACGACGACGACGACGACGACGACGACGACGACGACGACGACGACGACGACGACGACGACGACGACGACGACGACGACGACGACGACGACGACGACGACGACGACGACGACGACGACGACGACGACGACGACGACGACGACGACGACGACGACGACGACGACGACGACGACGACGACGACGACGACGACGACGACGACGACGACGACGACGACGACGACGACGACGACGACGACGACGACGACGACGACGACGACGACGACGACGACGACGACGACGACGACGACGACGACGACGACGACGACGACGACGACGACGACGACGACGACGACGACGACGACGACGACGACGACGACGACGACGACGACGACGACGACGACGACGACGACGACGACGACGACGACGACGACGACGACGACGACGACGACGACGACGACGACGACGACGACGACGACGACGACGACGACGACGACGACGACGACGACGACGACGACGACGACGACGACGACGACGACGACGACGACGACGACGACGACGACGACGACGACGACGACGACGACGACGACGACGACGACGACGACGACGACGACGACGACGACGACGACGACGACGACGACGACGACGACGACGACGACGACGACGACGACGACGACGACGACGACGACGACGACGACGACGACGACGACGACGACGACGACGACGACGACGACGACGACGACGACGACGACGACGACGACGACGACGACGACGACGACGACGACGACGACGACGACGACGACGACGACGACGACGACGACGACGACGACGACGACGACGACGACGACGACGACGACGACGACGACGACGACGACGACGACGACGACGACGACGACGACGACGACGACGACGACGACGA
This sequence comes from Ichneumon xanthorius, assembly GCA_917499995.1. Taxonomy (NCBI): domain Eukaryota; kingdom Metazoa; phylum Arthropoda; class Insecta; order Hymenoptera; family Ichneumonidae; genus Ichneumon; species Ichneumon xanthorius. The sequence continues at coordinate 70,326 of CAKJTD010000038.1, read as the reverse complement.
CGACGACGACGACGACGACGACGACGACGACGACGACGACGACGACGACGACGACGACGACGACGACGACGACGACGACGACGACGACGACGACGACGACGACGACGACGACGACGACGACGACGACGACGACGACGACGACGACGACGACGACGACGACGACGACGACGACGACGACGACGACGACGACGACGACGACGACGACGACGACGACGACGACGACGACGACGACGACGACGACGACGACGACGACGACGACGACGACGACGACGACGACGACGACGACGACGACGACGACGACGACGACGACGACGACGACGACGACGACGACGACGACGACGACGACGACGACGACGACGACGACGACGACGACGACGACGACGACGACGACGACGACGACGACGACGACGACGACGACGACGACGACGACGACGACGACGACGACGACGACGACGACGACGACGACGACGACGACGACGACGACGACGACGACGACGACGACGACGACGACGACGACGACGACGACGACGACGACGACGACGACGACGACGACGACGACGACGACGACGACGACGACGACGACGACGACGACGACGACGACGACGACGACGACGACGACGACGACGACGACGACGACGACGACGACGACGACGACGACGACGACGACGACGACGACGACGACGACGACGACGACGACGACGACGACGACGACGACGACGACGACGACGACGACGACGACGACGACGACGACGACGACGACGACGACGACGACGACGACGACGACGACGACGACGACGACGACGACGACGACGACGACGACGACGACGACGACGACGACGACGACGACGACGACGACGACGACGACGACGACGACGACGACGACGACGACGACGACGACGACGACGACGACGACGACGACGACGACGACGACGACGACGACGACGACGACGACGACGACGACGACGACGACGACGACGACGACGACGACGACGACGACGACGACGACGACGACGACGACGACGACGACGACGACGACGACGACGACGACGACGACGACGACGACGACGACGACGACGACGACGACGACGACGACGACGACGACGACGACGACGACGACGACGACGACGACGACGACGACGACGACGACGACGACGACGACGACGACGACGACGACGACGACGACGACGACGACGACGACGACGACGACGACGACGACGACGACGACGACGACGACGACGACGACGACGACGACGACGACGACGACGACGACGACGACGACGACGACGACGACGACGACGACGACGACGACGACGACGACGACGACGACGACGACGACGACGACGACGACGACGACGACGACGACGACGACGACGACGACGACGACGACGACGACGACGACGACGACGACGACGACGACGACGACGACGACGACGACGACGACGACGACGACGACGACGACGACGACGACGACGACGACGACGACGACGACGACGACGACGACGACGACGACGACGACGACGACGACGACGACGACGACGACGACGACGACGACGACGACGACGACGACGACGACGACGACGACGACGACGACGACGACGACGACGACGACGACGACGACGACGACGACGACGACGACGACGACGACGACGACGACGACGACGACGACGACGACGACGACGACGACGACGACGACGACGACGACGACGACGACGACGACGACGACGACGACGACGACGACGACGACGACGACGACGACGACGACGACGACGACGACGACGACGACGACGACGACGACGACGACGACGACGACGACGACGACGACGACGACGACGACGACGACGACGACGACGACGACGACGACGACGACGACGACGACGACGACGACGACGACGACGACGACGACGACGACGACGACGACGACGACGACGACGACGACGACGACGACGACGACGACGACGACGACGACGACGACGACGACGACGACGACGACGACGACGACGACGACGACGACGACGACGACGACGACGACGACGACGACGACGACGACGACGACGACGACGACGACGACGACGACGACGACGACGACGACGACGACGACGACGACGACGACGACGACGACGACGACGACGACGACGACGACGACGACGACGACGACGACGACGACGACGACGACGACGACGACGACGACGACGACGACGACGACGACGACGACGACGACGACGACGACGACGACGACGACGACGACGACGACGACGACGACGACGACGACGACGACGACGACGACGACGACGACGACGACGACGACGACGACGACGACGACGACGACGACGACGACGACGACGACGACGACGACGACGACGACGACGACGACGACGACGACGACGACGACGACGACGACGACGACGACGACGACGACGACGACGACGACGACGACGACGACGACGACGACGACGACGACGACGACGACGACGACGACGACGACGACGACGACGACGACGACGACGACGACGACGACGACGACGACGACGACGACGACGACGACGCCGCCGCCGCCGCCGCCGCCGCCGCCGCCGCCGCCGCCGCCGACGCCGCCGCCGCCGCCGCCGCCGCCGCCGCCGCCGACGACGCCGCCGCCGCCGCCGCCGCCGCCGCCGCCGTAGCAGACTCGAAGCGGTCCTGAGAATATTTTTATTGACCGGTCGCGCTCTCGCGTGCATTCTCTCTTTTCGCAGATACGATCGAGATAGAGCGAGAAAGGAAAATGAACAACCACGGCGAGTACGGCGAGTACGACGATTACGACGGGGTCTTGGTCGACGAGGAGGAAATTGCCAGGAGATTAATCACGGATATGTCCAAGGTGGCCGAGAGATCCGCGAGGCTGAGACGCCAAAGATACGAACCAGCGATATAGATAATAAAAACGGCTCGGATACTGGAGACGTGCCTGAAAATCAAGAGCGCAGGCATGTCAACGGAGGAGACGAGTACTAGTTCTTCTTCTTCTTCTTCTTCTTCTTCTTCTTCTCTTTACGCGCGCTTCCGTCGACGACGAAAAACATTACCCTACCGAAAACCATTATTTTTTAACTCATCCCCCCCTCCTTTCTCATCGCACGCACGCACGCACGCACGCACGCACGCACGCACGCACGCACGCACGCACGCACGCACGCACGCACGCACGCACGCACGCACGCACGCACGCACGCACGCACGCACGCACGCACGCACGCACGCACGCACGCACGCACGCACGCACGCACGCACGCACGCACGCACGCACGCACGCACGCACGCACGCACGCACGCACGCACGCACGCACGCACGCACGCACGCACGCACGCACGCACGCACGCACGCACGCACGCACGCACGCACGCACGCACGCACGCACGCACGCACGCACGCACGCACGCACGCACGCACGCACGCACGCACGCACGCACGCACGCACGCACGCACGCACGCACGCACGCACGCACGCACGCACGCACGCACGCACGCACGCACGCACGCACGCACGCACGCACGCACGTACGCACGCACGCACGCACGCACGCACGCACGCACGCACGCACACACGCACACACGCACGCACGCACACACGCACACACGCACACACGCACACACGCACACACGCACACACGCACACACGCACACACGCACGCACGCACGCACGCACGCTCGCACGCACGCACGCACACACACACACACACACACACACACACACACACACACACACACACACACACACACACACAGGTCTTCGAGCCACGCCGAAAGATTCATCGAGTCGTGCCGAAAGATTCATCGAGTCGAGCCGATCGAGCTGCGCGACGAGATACTGGAGATGAACGGACTGGGAACCGTCGGTGACTACCTGACCAACGGGAGCTTAGCCTCGCGTTTCGAAATGTATTGTCGAGACCTGCCCACCATCACCGCTGTGTCACACGAGTAGATAAAGATAAGCCAATAAACACGAGGCAATAAACACGACCGAGTCTCGATAAACATTTTATTTTCCCACCGCAAAAAACAAAGAAACCACCACCGCAAAAAACTAAGCAAGGAGATTCTAAAGCGGGAAATCGTCCGACTACTCTCGCCTTGCTTTCCCCCCCTTTCGACTCTTCTCCGAGTACAGTTTTATACTTTTTTTTTCTTCTTTTTTTCTTTTTTGCCACTCCGAATCGAGACGAGATCCGGCCCCAAAGACGGGGCCGACTTTTCTAAAGCGGGAAATCACATCGTTATTTTTTACATCCGTCAGCGGACGCGATTACACGGTTTCGACTCGTCGCTGCTACGCGGGCGACGCCCGGATCATCGTGTATCTTTAAAATTTCAATTTCATGGAAACAAAAATCCAAGTGTCAACGAGAAGAATCGTGTGCCTCGCGGCAAACAAAAAAGCGAGACACCGATTACGCGCCCCGCCAAACACTCTTTGGTTAAGAGCCCGCGAGAGAGACTGCCAGTCAAAGGACCCCTTGTACGGATCCAAATTTCCTTGGGTCGGATTTTTTTACGCTCGTCTCGGAAAATGGTACATTTTTTTTTTTTTTAATTTCTAAAAGTACCAGTTTTACGTATCTCGCGTGGAAATCGGTCACCCGCGAAGCGAATGGCGGTGGCGGAAGAGCGACACGGCGAAAAAAATATTTCGCCATTTTCAAAGTGGAAAAATGTTGCGAGGGAGTGCGTGTGTTACACACCCTTGCAACATTTTCGAGAACGATGCTATTTTTTACAATTTTTTCCTTAATCGAATCGGTTGGTAAATATGCCACTTGAAAACAATGGCGGAGCTTTTAATGAGATATCTCGACATTTTTTTTTTTTCAAAAAAGTGCCGTTTCGCAAAATTTAACATAGCATTAGCCTATGACTGAAAATGATGCATTTTTTATTTAAGAAAAGTCGCGCGCAGACCCGATGGATCGCGCCGGTCAAACACGCGTGACTCCCGTCTTTTCTTTTTTTTTTTTTCTTTTTCTAAAGCGGACAACATTTTTTTTTTCTAAAGCGGAGAACAGACCGAGTCGGCTGTCGATCACTCGCTGCTGCTGCTGCTGCTGCTGCTGCTGCTCATCGTTCGACAGCGGTGGGTGAAATCTTAAATACGGATGCCCGACGATAACCCGACCCAAAAAAGGAGCTACCGAATCGTAAAAAACAAGCTCAAAAAAACCCGACCCAAAAAAGGAGCTACCGAATCATAAAGAAACAAGCTCAAAAAAAAAACCCGACACAAAAAAAGGAGCTACCAAATCATAAAAAAACAAGCACAAAAAAATCCGACACAAAAAAGGAGCTACCAAAACCCAAAAGATAAGCTTGACAAAAACCTGACCAGAAAAAGAGCCAACGAAACCAACCGAGAGCCACCAACGACGAGAGAGCTCGAATCAAAGAAAGCCAAAAAAACCACCACCACCACCACCACCACCACCACCACCACCACCACCACCACCACGGACTCGCCCTCCGATATTTTCCGATGCCGTGTCGCCAAAAAATTTGAGATTTTCTGCCCCCAGGGGGTGTAGTCGCGAAAAAAGTCCGTGTACTCTTTCGTGTGGGCTGTAGTCAACAAAAAATAATACATTCTCCGGGCTGTAGTGGAAACGGCGAGGTTGAGATATCGAGTTAAAAACACATATATGTATATTCAGAGTTAAAATTCAATTAAAAATAAAAATTCCGAGATATCGAGTTAAAAAAATATATATGTATATTTTAAAGATCCAACGACCAAAGACAAAAACATGTGCCTCGCGCGAGAGGCAAACACGCGCGAGATACGAATCGCAGAGACACTCTTTGCAAAAAAAGCTCGAGATTCGGACTGAATTTCCGAACACCTTTTACGGGTCTCGCATCTCATCTCCTTTGGGTCTGGTTTTTCAGAACTGGGCCTCTTTTCTGCGGGGGTCGCTCTTTTTTTGGGTCGGGTTTTTTAGCGCTTCTTTTCTGCGGGGACCGCTCTTTTTTGGTGTTGGATTTTTTTTCTTTTTTTTTCTTTTTAAGGGTATCGGGCGGCGTTTCCGAGTCGATTTACAACTAGTACTTTTTTTTGGCTACATTTCCCGCTACGGATAAAGAATCACGTATTCTCCGCTCTAGTTACCATGCGCAACCTCTCGCGACTGTTTCCCTGTAAAAAAAAAACCATGCTGTAAAAAATTTATCGACAAATTCTCAGCCGCGATCCAAAAAGAGAGATAGATATGGATACTTTGGAGATGACGATCTTTGGGTTTCCAGTATAAAGATTAACACTGACTTTGGAAAAAAAGAAGCTAATCGTTGCGTTCTTAAAAAGAATATACGCACATCAAATTTGCTACATCCCGAAAAGTTGAAGAGAAAAAAAAGTCTCTGCGCAGCCAAGATACACTCTCCGTGCGAAGGGACTGGCTGCGCAGCGACTCGCTGCCAAGGATCTTGCTTCGCAGCCAAGCTACTCCCAGTGCGAAGAGACTGGCTGCGCAGCGACTCGCTGCCAAGGATCTTTCTTCGCTGCCAACGTTGTTGTACCTCTCCTCGTCGTCTCTCTGTTTTAGGGTAGGGTTTTTTAGACATGGTTTTGTTTGCCGGTAGCTCCGTTTTTCGGTCGGGTTCTTTGGAGCTTGTTTTTTTTGCCGGTAGCTCGGTATTTGGGTCGGGTTTTTTTTGCGTCTCTCGCTCTTTTTTTGGGTCTGGTTTTTTAGAGCTTGTTTTTTTTTGCCGGTAGCTCTGTTTTTCTGTTCGCCTCTTTTAAGGCATCTCCTTTTTTGGTCTCCGCTTCTCAGCGCTCCTTTTCTTCGGGAAAAGGTTTACGAGTTGATTTTCAAATAGGACTTTTTTTTGGATATACTCACCGCCGCTGTCTTTTGACAAAATTCTCGATGTATTTCCCGCTTTAGAGGAAATAAAAAACTCTATATGGATTCTCCGCTTTAGATAAAATAAAAATGACGGAAAATAAAGATGACTGAAAAAAGAAAAAAAAAAAGAAAAAAAGAAAAAAAGAAAAAAAGAAAAAAAGAAAAAAAGAAAAAAAGAAAAAAAGAAAAAAAGAAAAAAAGAAAAAAAGAAAAAAAGAAAAAAAGAAAAAAAGAAAAAAAGAAAAAAAGAAAAAAAGAAAAAAAGAAAAAAAGAAATAAAGAAAAAAAGAAAAAAAGAAAAAAAGAAAAAAAGAAAAAAAGAAAAAAAGAAAAAAAGAAAAAAAGAAAAAAAGAAAAAAAGAAAAAAAGAAAAAAAGAAAAAAAGAAAAAACGCAAAGGAAAGCGACGCAAAGGAAAACAAAGAAAAGATAAGCAAAGGAAAGGAAAGAAAAGAAAAAAAAAAGGTAAGAAAAGATGGATTCGTCGAGCCCAAATGACAAAGATACGATGCAGCCCCGGGTCCTTATCGACGAGGCGAGACGAGACGAGTCGCCTCAGAGACTTTTGTCCAAAAAATGTTCGTTTCTACACCGGCCGTATAAAAAAAAGACGATGCGAGCGCGATCGAGCTCGCGAACGAAACCTTTCCGCGAGGGAGAAAACCCCGGAGGCTGCGTATCTCGTACCGTCTCGACGAGACGAGTCGCCTCAGGGTTTCGTCCAAGAGCTCCGATGACAATTTCCAAGCGACACCCCCTCGCGAGAGACTTTAACGAGATCCCGATTAATCGGGAGATGTGCCTCTCGTACCGTCTCGACGAGACGAGTCGCCCGAGAGTTTTGTCCAAGTGCTCCGATGCCAATTTCTAAGCGACATGACCCCGATTAAAACTTTAAGGGGATCCCTCGTTGGCGGGACAGCACGTCGTCGACTCGTCTCACAGAGACGAGTCGTCCGAGACTTTTGTCCAAAAAATTTTCGTTTCTACACCGGCCGTATAAAAAAAAGACGATGGCGAGCGCGCGAACTCGCGAACGAAACCTTTCCGCGAGGGATAAAACCCCGGAGGTCGCGTCTCTCGTACCGTCTCGACGAGACGAATCGCCTCAGGGTTTTGTCCAAGAGCTCCGATGACAATTTCTAAGCGAAACACCCTCCCGAGAGACTTTAACGAGATGCCGATCAATCGGGAGATGTGCCTCTCGTACCCACTCGACGAGACGAGTCGCCCGAGAGTTTTGTCCAAGAGCTCCGATGACAATTTCTAAGCGACATGGACCCGATTAAAACTTTAAGGGGATCCCTCGTTGGCGGGACAGCACGTCGTCGACTCGTCTCATCGAGACGAGTCGTCCGAGACTTTTGTCCAAAAAATGTTTCTCCGAAACACACGCACACGGAACGACGCGTATTCGCTCGTCGAGTGAATTCGCCGCTGTAGAAGATACATACACTCCGTTCGAAATATATATAATTTTCACAGTCGCGTCCAACGAGTGTGCGAATCTTTTTAGAAAAATACTAATTTTAACTCTTTTTTTTCTTTCAATCTTTTCACGACACTTATTTTACATTTCGAAAATAGAAACAAAGCGGCGATAAAAATATATATATTTCTATTTCTTACATCCTATATCGATCGAAACATATCTTGTACGAGCGGACAGCAGCGCTGGGAAAGGTAGGTGCGTACCGGTCGTTCGAAGTGGCTGCGCGCAGCGAAGGAACCGGCTCACGACTCTCCGCTGGACACGACTAAAGCGGCGATCGAGTCAAAGAATAATATATCTCCTTCTCCTTTCCTCGAGGTTTGGAAAAAAAATATCTCTGTACACACTGATTCGTATGTTTCCATATATGTAGCACGTTGTACAAAGTTGTAAGGAATTTAAACGATTCGTTACACACGATTCTACAATTTTATATGATTCGTATGAGACTCTCGAGCGTAGGGACTGCTGCCAAGGATCTTGCTGCGCTGCGAAGGAAGGATACACGGCGATGAATTTTATTCCAAAAACGTAATACACGACTCTTCCATAAGAATACGTTGAGCGGGTATCACTCTTGTCACTTGGCGACTGTTCGGAGGAGGAGGAGGAAAGTCACTTTGTTTCCATCGTTTCCAAATATCGCGTTTCGTAAAGCGCCGAATCGACCGAGTGTTTACGAATGTGACGTTAAAATATATATATATTCTCGAATGTAATATATATGTATGTAAAATAGTTTGTATCCGATCGATTAATGATAAATGAAATAAATGAAACAAATAAAAAATATTCTTCGTGACTATTCGAAATATCGCGTTTTGTAAAGCGCCGAATCGACCGAGTGTTTACGAATGTGACGTTAAAATATATATATATGTTCTCGAATAAAAGTATTTCTTTCAAACATTTTCTTAAATTCCCTTCTTTGCCCGGAGTCTGTTCAGCGAAGGGTGGGGCTTACCCAAGAAACTCTCTGCGCTGCGAAGGGAGTGCTTCGCTGCCAAGGAATTCTCAGTGCGCAGGAACTCTCAGTGCGAAGGGAGTACTCGAAAGTTTCAAGACGTATGAAATAAAACAAACAAGACGATTCATAATTATCTAACAATTTTTTTTATTTTACACCAATACAATTACAATAATCGCTCGCGACAAACAAAAAAAAAACAATTTTGTATACACGACTAGTATCCACATTACGGAGTAGGTGGAACACACGATATCGTACATCTCCGTTCGTTCGACGTTTCGAAACACGTTGAACGGGACAGTTTCCCTCTATAGAAAAATCTTGTACAGCGGGAACAACGGTGGTGTTTTTATTATCTCGAAACAAACAAGACATTTTTCTTTAAAGCGGAGAACCGGGGGACGGTTGTCCGACGACGTCTCGCGGCACGCTAGTTTTAAACAAATTCTCAAGATGGGGATGGAATCTACTCATCCGTCATCCAACAGAGTCTGGATCTTCGTCGTGTCATCCTTTTTCACCGGCAGCTCTGTTTTTTACAAACCGTAACGAGGAACGAGAAAATTTATATTTTCGGACCTTCTTCCAAAAGTGTTTCTCCGAAACACACACACACACGGAACGACGCGTATTCGCTCTTCGAGTGAATTCGCGGCTGTAGAGAATACATATACTCTGTTCGAAATATATATAATTTTCACAGTCGCGTCCAACGAGTGACACTCCGTACGTTCTACCGGTTAAGAATCTTTTTAGAAAAGTACTAATTTTTTTCACATTTTTGTAAATAATAATAAAGCGGCGATCATCACCGTCGAGAATTTCGGTCGGCACTCGACGCGATTCCTGCGACAAATAAAAATATATATATTTCTATCTCTTACATCCTATATCGATAAAAACATATCTTGTACGAGCGGACAGCGGCGCTGGGAAAGGTAGGTGCGTACCGGTCGTTCGAAGTGGCTGCGCAGCGAAGGAACCGGCTCACGACTCTCCGCTGGACACGACTAAAGCGGCGATCGCGAATATCGAGTCAAAGAATAATATATCTCCTTCTCCTTTCCTCGAGGTTTGGAAAAGAAAATATCTCTGTACACACTGATTCGTATGTTTCCATATATGTAGCACGTTGTACAAAGTTGTAAGGAATTTAAACGATTCGTAACACCAGAAAATGTATAAACGATCGACCAAAGAAACACATATTCGTTACATACGATTCTACAATTTTATACGATTTGTACGAGACTCTCGATCTTGCTGCGCCGCGAAGCGAGTCTCTGCGAATATCGTTTATCTTTATCATGGATACACAGCGATGAATTTTATTCCAAAAACGTAATACATTTCGATGACTCTTCCGTAAGAATGCATGTACAAATATCGCGTTTCGTAAAGCGCCGAATCGACCGAAACAAACAAGACATTTTTTTTTTAAAGCGGAGAACCAACCGACGGTTGTCCGACGACGTCTCGCGGCACGCTAGTTTTAAACTTTTATATAATCAACAAATTCGATTATCCAATAGAGTTTTATAATATCTTTTTTGCCGGTAGCTCTGTTTTTGCCTCGGGTTTTTTAGCGCTGTAGCTCCTTTTTTGCGTCGGGTTTTTTAGCGCGGTAGCTCCTTTTTGCCTCGCGTTTTTTAGCGCGGTAGCTCTGTTTTTGCCTCGGGTTTTTTGGCGCGGTAGCTCCTTTTTTGCCTCGGGTTTTTTAGCGCGGTAGCTCTGTTTTTGCCTCGGGTTTTTTAGCGCTTATTTCGTCGGGCAAAGGTTTACGAGTCGCGAACCTCGATGTGTGTCACCCGCTTTAGTAAAATAATAATCTACCGATTCGTACCGTAGAAAACAATCTCCGAACCGCGTCGTGGGGCTAAGGTGAAAAAATATATGGAAACTCGCGATATCTTCCGAGACCTTGCTACAGCGCGAATCACAGACTCAATTTTTAATACGATACATTACCCGCTGTACAATAATAATTTATGTATTCCATTAAATTATGTTTTTTCGAATCTGATACATCTTTCAACGGCGTTCCGGATGAAATCCCCCTTGTTCCACTGGATCTCGAAACGAGACGAGGTCGGATGCTGCACCCGTTCGACCCCTTGACGAGTAATCGAGAAATTTAAAAAACGCAAACAAATTACAATACATTGTAACAAATACATTTTTTTCTAGAGCGGAGAAGAAACCGCGTCGGCTGACGATCGCTCGCTCGACATCGTGGAACGGCACCAGAAAAATTTATTTCGCTTTACTTTCGTGGTCCCTCCTTTTTTGGGTCAGGGTTCTTTTTCGTGGTCCCTCTTTTTTGGGTCTGGTTTTTCGGAGCTTGTTTCCTTGAAAAATAATACTCTACGAATTCTACGAAAATAATCTCCGAATCGAGAAACGTTACGCATATTATCCGCTATATACATTCTCGACCACCGTGGTCCGACAAAGGGAAACTTGTGAAAATTAACGAAGCGATGAAAATATCCCCTCCTTTTTTGGGTCCGGGTTTTTTTTGTGGTCCCTCTTTTTTTGGGTCTGGTTTTTGTAGAGCTCGTTTTCTTCCGGAAAAGGTTCGCGAGTATACTCTACGAATTCACCGCTTTACCGTAGAAACGTTACGCGTATCATCCGCTATATATATTCTCGAACAAAGCGAAACTTATGAAGATATATCGAAAGAAGACCTTTGGATCTCTCTACAGCGCGAATCACAGACACGTTATCGGTTCGTAAGATGATTTCTAGGTATATTCCTAGCCGTGGACAATGAATCGTACATTGTACGAAAACAATCTACGTATCATGTACAAATTCTCCGCTACATTCGAAAAAATATATACTTTAGAGAAAGTAGGTGTAATCGCGTATATTTCCATTCGTTGGAAACATACGAATATATAAATCTGTAAATATCCGCTGTACAAATAAATTTATTATAATTTCATTGATTCTCCGCTATGGAATAACATCGATAACAGTCCGTATTCCGATTTGTATCGTAGAAACGAATCCGTACACGAACAAACGAATCGGATACGTTTTTCCCAGGTGTTCCGGATGAAATCCCTTTCCACCGCATCTCCCGTCGTAGGATGGCGCCACCAGTGTCTCCGAGACGCCGAAGAAACGAGACGAGGTCGGATGCCGCAGCCGTTTCACCCCTTAAAAAATCAAAATAAACAAGAAATTTAAAAAAGAAAAGTGACGATGGTTCTTTCAGGCTTCTTTTCCAAGACGCTCTCATCTTTCTCGGGTCGCTCCTTTTTTGGGTCTGGTTTTTTAGCGCTTGTTTTCTTCCGGAAAAGGTTTACAAGAATCTCGATAGGTTCCCCGCTATAAAAAATAATTTGTTTGTAATTCGTAAAAAAAATGATATGCTTCCTTCCCTCCGGTTAAACCAGTCGAAGAGAAGCACTCGAAAAAAGTGGTCGAGTGTTTAACAACTTGAAAAAAAAAAAAAAAAAAAAAAGAAAAAAAATAGTATAAAAACGCAAAGGAAAGAAGGGCGAAGGTGAGGAAAGTAAAAGCGACGATGGGCGCGACGAGAGAGAGAGACCCATCGATGTTTCGTCGCTTCGTACAGGATAGGATGTTTCGAAATAATTTTAAATTAATTTTCTAATAAAATATAAATTGTCACAAAGTTTTTCAATAAATTAATTTAATCAGATTAGAAATAACCAAAACAAAATAATTATTATTAAAAAATCCCTTATTATTTAAAAATAATTTTTCATCGGGTCGACCGCGAGTCAGTTGCTATAAATTTCAAACAGCGAACAAGCTGGAGACGACAAACGTAAACTATATATAATACTGTATATAACAAAACTATATATAAGCGGGGAGGAGGGAAGATTCGGAGATCTTCGAGAGCCTCGATGAAAATTTTCCCCTCCTCGGGGGATCCTCGGAGTGCTCCGGTGAGCAAAGTCTCTCGGAGAACCTTCTCCGAAGACGAAGGAAGAAAAAATTTTTATATGTATACCGGCCGTACAAAAATTAAAAAAAAAAAATTAAAAAAAAAAATTAAAAAAAATTTAAAAAAATTAAAAAAAAATAAAAAAAATTTAAAAAAATTTTAAAAAATTTTAAAAAATTTTAAAAAATTTTAAAAAATTTTAAAAAATTTTAAAAAATTTTAAAAAATTTTAAAAAATTTTAAAAAATTTTAAAAAATTTTAAAAAATTTTAAAAAATTTTAAAAAATTTTAAAAAATTTTAAAAAATTTTAAAAAATTTTAAAAAATTTTAAAAAATTTTAAAAAATTTTAAAAAATTTTAAAAAATTTTAAAAAATTTTAAAAAATTTTAAAAAATTTTAAAAAATTTTAAAAAATTTTAAAAAATTTTAAAAAATTTTAAAAAATTTTAAAAAATTTTAAAAAATTTTAAAAAATTTTAAAAAATTTAAAAAAATTTAAAAAAATTTAAAAAAATTAAAAAAAATTTAAAAAAATTTAAAAAAATTTAAAAAAATTTTAAGAAATTAAAAAAAAAATAAAAAATAAAAAATAAAAAAAATTTTAAAAAAATTTAAAAAAGTCGTCGAAAAGTGAAAGTTGAAAAAGTGAAAAAGTCGTCGAAAAGTGAAAGTTGAAAAAGTGAAAGAGTCGTCAAAAAGTGAAAATTGGAAAAGTGAAAAAATCGTCGAAAATTCAAAGTCCCAAAATCTCGGCACGAAGTGAAAGATGAAAAAATGGAAAAGTCGTCGAAATGTCAAAGTTCAAATAATCAAAAAGTCGTGAAAACAAATAATAAAAAATAAAAAATGAAAGCTTTAAATAATTAATTTGCACGAAAATACGTTACTTTAACCTCTGAAATGAAACTTTAGGCTATAAATTTAATATTTGCAGCCTAAAGTTTAATTTCAGAGTTCAGAAGAACGTACCGCAGCGCAAAATAATTATTTAAAGCCTAAAGTTACACTTCACAGTGGAAAACACCAAATAAACAGCGACAAATAATTATTTGTGCTATAATATGTTGTTCCGACTCTAAAATGAACTCGCCCTACCTGCAATCGGTTTATCCCGATACAACCTCGAATATCGTGCCTTGCGGCTCGACATAAAAGATTGCACCGTGATAAAAGGATTCGTTCGCCTATTCTTAATTTTACCTTAAGATATTTATTTTCGAGTCGACTCACAACTTTCGGAAGCACAGTACCGTACCTTTCGGCTCGGTATTGGACTCTAGGACTCTGTGAGTCGAATATATTCTCCTTACCCTCTAAATAGTAATTTTATCCCGTAATATGCTGTTTTCAAGTCTGAAATTAGTTTAAGCTTTAAAATAATTATTCAAATCCTAAAGTTTAATTTCAGAGTTCAAAAGAACGTACCGCAGCACAAAATAATTATTTTAAGCGTACAGTTACACTTCAGAGTCTACTTAGTGGAGGCTACCACGGGGCGTGTACTTAGTGGAGAGACGACTAAGTAACCGGGAGAAGCGTCGCTCGACATGAAAAGAAAAAACAAACACCGAAGAAAAAAAGTCGAAAGATGGGACGAAAATGTGCTGCAAGAGATCGCCGAATCGCGGCACGGCGAGCGGCACAGGGCGCCGCGTACGGCATGGGCCCACCCTCTGAAGCTCCGCAGCCAGTGCCAGTACCGGAAGAAGAGACAGAGCCAGTACCGGTACCGACACCGGCTGAGGAGGGACAACCAGCTCCAGAGATATTTAACGCTAATTCTGCCCCGAGAATCAACCCTCACGTGTCTCATCGTCGATGAAGCTCATCACCGACCTCTCCACGGTGGCACGCAGGTAACTCTAGCAACTCTTCGCAGGAGATACTGGATTGTGGGAGGCCGACGGGAGAAGAACAATCTCGGACGGTCGAGAGAAATATAACGAGAGGGGGGAGGCTGGTAGCAAGGAAAACGGAGAGAGTCCCCCAGGCACGCTTTTCTATAGCGGGGATCGAGAGCAGAGTCGCGCTTCATCTATGGAGAGCCCCCGCCGCCCCCAATGAAACAAGGACGAGAAGGTCTCGCGATGGACCGCGTCGAGTACATGGGCGCGCGCGGTTCGAGAAACATTCTCGCGGGGCTGGCCCCTTGTTATTTTATACTTCTTCTTCTTCTTCTTCTTCTAAAGCGGGAATCACGATCGAGATCTCGAGTCTGTGTGGACCCTGTGAGAATCCAGGGTCGCGCGCCCGCGCGAGAGACTCTTCCCCGCTGTAGAGATACCGCACGCGCGCGGGGTTCCATCTCCGCATCTTCGTCGGAGATCGGCGACCGAGGCGAGACGACCGATAATTTTTTCCATCCTGGTACCGATAATTGGATAGTTCTTTAAACAAATTATCTCGTTTCGTCTCGTGACTGACGCTCTTTCGAATTTACCGATAGCGCCATAGCGGACACGCGGGCGCATCATCGTCGTCGTCGTCGTCGTCGTCGTCGTCGTCGTCGTGGGATACGAGACGCACGCTCGAGAACACGAACAACGACGTTCGCCGGTCATTCTCGAACGTATCTGCTGGAATCACGCGTGTAATTCCAAATTGACGAGAGGCGACCGCCGACGCGTCGTGTGTGTTTTATAAACGCCGACGCCGAAACACCCCCCGCGATCGCCGACGCGCAACGAGAGAAGGCTGTCCGGAGACCGACGCGGATCGACCCGCGGCACTACTGATCCCATTGCGGGGGGTATCGTTGTATTTTGATACGCGTGCATTCGAGGAGGGAAATATAAGGTGTTTACACCGAGAGTGTGTAAACTTTTTCTTATTTTTTTTTGTTTTTTTTTTTCAAATGCACAATGTCAAACCCTACCATGATTCTTGGCCTGTTTGAGACACGAACCCCTGCAAAAAATATCCCCTGAAAAGCGACGCAAACACGAATAAACCAATACCAGTTTCCAACTACAGCGGGAGATATCAGGGCTTTTTTATTATCTACAGCGGGAAATATCGAGAGGTTTTTATTGTCTGTAGGGGGAAATATCAAGGATTTTTTTAATTATATACAACGGACGATATCGAGAGGTTTTTTTTATTATCTACCGCGGACGATATCTCAAGGGCGAGGGTCATGTTCCTTTGACGAAAATGGAGACATTTTTCTCTCGAGCGGAGATGAAACCCCGAGTTGGTCGACGATTATTCGCTGCTGCTGCTGCTGCTGCTCATCGTTCGTCGGCGGAGGGTGAAATCTTGAATACGGATGCCCGACAAAAAATCTGAAACCAACATCAAGCTACGGGAGACCCGAATGAGCCAGACACAAAGAAAGAGCTACGCAAACGCAAAGGACGAGCCCGACGTGTAAAGAGATCCGACCCGAAAAGAGGGATCTAATGAAACTCGAAAACATGAGCTCGATAAAAGAAATCAAAAGAAACAAGCCGCCGCCGCGATAACTTACTTGATATATTCTGTCGGAGCTGGATTTAGGATTCACACATCGCGTACACACCCTCCGCTCTAGTCCAAAAAGTTGTGAAACACATTTCGCACCGTATTGCCAGAGAGACCACTCAACTTGACTCCTCCGCTGTAATAAGCAACAAAAAAAAAACACATTTTACATATTCCTCCGCTCTAGTCCAAAAAGTTGTGAAACCCATTTCGCACCGTATTGCCAGAGAGACCACTCAACTTGACTCCTCCGCTGTAATAAGGAACAACAAAAAACACATTTTACATATTCTCCGCTCTAGTCCAAAAGAGCAAAAACCCTTCTCACCGTACTGCCAGAGAGACCACTCAACTTGACTCCTCCGCTGTAAGAAAGAACCAAAAAAACACATTTTACATATTCTCCGCTCTAGTCCAAAAGAGCAAACACATTTCGCATCGTAGTGCCAAAGAGACCACTGGGCTTGACTCCTCCGCTCTAAGAAAGAACCAAAAAAAACACATTTTACATATTCTCCGCTCTAGTCCAAAAGTGGAAACACATTTCGCACCGTAGTGCCAAAGAGACACCCCGCTGGGCTTGACTTCTCCGCTGTAATAAGGAACAACAAAAAAACACGTTGTACCCTTTGATTCTCAGGGAGGAAGGTTGCGATAAAATTAAGACGAAAGTTTATTCAGGGACTCGCTGCAAAGGATCTTGCTGCGCAGCCAAAGGACTGGCTGCCAAACTCGTTACTTTTTCATCGCAGGTTACCTCATTATTTTTTTCTTTCGGGGCTCCCCACACACACACACACACACACACACGTCGGAGGTATCTTTTCACGACACTCCCATTTACAAGAAAAAATACTATTTCGGATAAACGACGCTTAACAAACCGTCTCGCGCGTTTTTCTAAAGCGGCGATCCGTCCGTGCACTGTGTCCGAACCAAACGACATTCGAGGTTATCTTACACGTTGGCATACTTTTCACAAACATTAGCCGCGATGCTGTCGCGTGTAACGGAGAGTGATACGGCGGCGGCGGCGGCGGGTATCTTCCTCGTCTTCTCTTTTTCACGATTCGTATATTCTTTCGCTCGCAAAAAAATGTCGCGCGTATCGCGTCAGAGTCGCGGGTCAATCGCGACGTCAATCGCGCCGGTGTGTCGTGTGGTGGTGGTGGAGCCTTCGAGGGGCGACGGAGAGATCCCGAAGAGCCGGCGCGCGCAAGCGCACTCGCCTCTGACGCGAAACGAACACACATGTCGCCCCCGACAGGGGGCGACGGCTGACTCTTCCCTGGGGGAAAAAAATATTGGCGACAAACAGGAACCACGAGTCGCGACCGATCGTTCGCTTTGCCGCCGATACAGCGAGACACGATATATCTTCGGCTGTCGTGTCTCTCAACAAAGTTGGAAACCTTCTCCGCTCTGGTCGAATACTTTTCACTTTTTTCACATTTTTTTCAACATTGTTTATAATTATTTTCAGAAAAGGAATCGCGCGCGATCGATGGCCGTAACTTTTGAATCTCGAATAATCGTCAAAGATGGCGCGCGCGCGTTTAAGAATATCGATGTTCGCGACAGCGGCAAGAGCGTCGCGCGCGGTATGAGAGCGTGACGGACTCGAGGCTCGGCTTATATACGGGGACGGAAGGAGGGACGAGTCTCATACTTTTTTTGATACTTACGATTTTCATACTTTTCATACTTTACGTATAATACTTGTCATAAAATACTTTTCATACTTTTCATACTTTTCGTAACTTTCGTAATCGTTTGATAGATATCCATAGTTTGCATTTTTTTTTCTTCGAATCCCGAGCCTCCGGAGGAAAACAACAAAGAAAAGTCGCAACGAATCACACGAGACGCGGCGACGGCGGCGGCGCTTGGTCTCTCGTTTTCATAATTCTCTTTTTTTTTGCTGTGTTTCGCAAAACGTCGGGGTAAATTTTTGTGAATTTTGTTCTTTTCATACTTTTCGTACGATTCGTAACGCGGTGATTCCCCCTCCGATCTCTCGCTCGTCATCGCGGCAGCGGGAGTATATAAGAGAGCGGGCCGCCCCGAGACACCGTGCGGAACGGTATACATCATCATCGTCGTCGTCGTCGTCGTCGTCGATCCAGCTGGGTGGTGAGTGCGTCGATCGTGTAGCAGACTCGAAGCGGTCCTGAGAATATTTTTATTAACCGGTCGCGCTCTCGCGTGCATTCTCTCTTTTCACAGATACGACCGAGATAGAGCGAGAAAGGAAAATGAACAACCACGGCGAGT
>CAKJTD010000038.1:0-50822 GCA_917499995.1 Ichneumon xanthorius | reverse complement strand
AAGCCGAGTGGTCTCTTTGGCACTACGGTGCGAAATGTGTTTGCTCTTTTGGACTAGAGCGGAGAATATGTAAAATGTGTTTTTTTGGTTCTTTCTTACAGCGGAGGAGTCAAGTTGAGTGGTCTCTCTGGCAGTACGGTGAGAAGGGTGTTTGCTCTTTTGGACTAGAGCGGAGAATATGTAAAATGTGTTTTTTGTTGTTCCTTATTACAGCGGAGGAGTCAAGTTGAGTGGTCTCTCTGGCAATACGGTGCGAAATGGGTTTCACAACTTTTTGGACTAGAGCGGAGGAATATGTAAAATGTGTTTTTTTTTTTGTTGCTTATTACAGCGGAGGAGTCAAGTTGAGTGACAGCGTTGAATTTTTTCTAGAGAATCGAGAAGTCTTGAAAAACTGCCCCATTCTCCCGGTAACTGGAGTTACGGTGAAGGGTGCGGTTAAAGGCCGACCTTGTAAAGTCAAAAAACAAATCATGGCCATCACAGAAATTGGAAAGGTGCGAATCTACGTCAGGTACTTGGTCATCCCGGGTCTCATAAGAGATGTGCTTCTCGGAGTTGATACCTTACACCCACTCGAAGGGCTGATTGATCTCGAGAATGAGACACTCAGGGTAAGGTATAATGAAATAACGGAGACCATCCCAAAAAATGCAACAGTGCAAGGAGAGGGAGTGGGGGAAGGTCAATCCGGATCATTAAATACTCCGGCGAATCACAGGGAAGGTAGTGCCGTAGGAAGAAGGGATGAAGGAACCTCAGTAGAGGCAGCTCCTGAGAACCCGGCGAGGGAACCAAGAAATATGATGGAGGAGTCACTAGTAACTCTGGAAATAGCAGCCTTAGGAAGTGAGAGAGATGCCCATGAGATGAAAGACAAGGATTTGGACGACGAAGTCACGATAGAGGAGATAGACACGGCAGTAGAAGGAGCAAACCTCGCATCAGAAAGTGAAGAAATGGAACTAAAAAGAACTCTCTGGAATCACCGAAAGGTCTTTCGGACAACGCCAGGAAGGATTCACGTTTACGAACACCGGCTGAAAGTCACAACAGAGGAACCCATTGTGGCACACTCTTACCCGATACCCATGATGTACCAGGAAAGGGTAGATCGGGAAATCGATAAACTCCTAAAGCTTAACATCATTCAAAGATCGACAAGTGCCTGGGTAAATCCCTTAACAGTGGTCGATAAAAAAGACGGGACGGTCCGGCTATGCCTGGACGCACGTAAGTTAAATCAAGTCCTGAGAAGTGACCATGAATGCACACCTAAAACGGAGGAAATATTCCAGAGATGCCACTCGGTCAAAATGATGACAAGTCTAGATCTGACAAACAGCTTTTGGCAGATCCCTCTGCATCCGGAATCTCGGAAATATACGGCTTTCCGATACCGGGGAAGGGTGTATGAATTTGTCGTGACACCTTTTGGTCTGAAGACCAGCACGTCAAGTCTATTAAGAGCTCTCGACCACATTCTGCGAGACATGGGCGACCATGTCATTAACTTCGTAGATGACTTACTCTGCTTCTCCAGCAGTTTTCAGGAGCACATGACCCACCTGGGAGCTCTTTTGAATCAACTAGAAGAACATGGGATGACGGTAAAGTTAAAGAAGGCACCATTTTTCCGACAAGAGATTGATTTCTTGGGCCACGTTATTACCACAGAAGGGATACGCCCACAGCCAGAGAAGGTGAAGGCGATTCAGGAATTTCCCGCTCCAAGAAATCTCAAACAACTGAGAGGGTTCCTGGGGTTAGTGAATTATTACACCAAGTTTACCAACAAACATGCGGAAGAAACTATACCGTTGTTAGATCTTCTGCGCAAAGGAGTCAAATGGAGATGGAATGAGACCGAGGCGAGGGCGTTTTCCTGAAACACCCTGACCCCGCGAAGGGATACATCCTCCAGACGGACGCGAGTAACTATGCGCTAGGAGGCACCTTAGCTCAAAAGGATGCTAATGGCGAACTAGGGGTAGTAGTGTTCGCTAGCCGAACACTTAAAGGAGCAAAACTGGCTTACACAACGACCGAAAAGGAGCTATTAGCCGTGGTATGGACTCTAAAGAAATTCAGGACCTACGTGTATGGAGCAAAGGTAACGGTGATAACTGACCACAAGGCGGTAATTTTTTTGACAAATTGCCAATTACTTATTGCATCCAAACCAACACTCATATGCAGCGCAGCAGAATCTGAATCCGGAGGGACCGGGAGATCTCTTATCAATTGACTTTTATGGTCCACTACCGGTGGGAGCCGGTGGGATGAAATATCTGTTGGTCACGATAGATGCATTTACAAAATACGTAGTGCTCTATCCCTTAAAAACCGCAACGGCAACAACCACCGTGAATAAGATTCTAAAGGTATATGTGCCAACGTATGGGAAACCCAAAAAGATTCAGTTCGACCACGGAACCCAATTCACCTCACGGAAGTGGCTTGAGGCATTAGCGAGTGAAGGGATTCAGCCAGTATTCTCCTCCATTAGACACCCACAAGGAAATATAGTAGAAAGGGTTAACCGTGAGATCGGACGGTTCTTTCGATCTCTCATCACGGGACGACACTCTTCATGGGTAAAGTGGGTGAAGATCATCGAAAGTTGCATGAATGAAACATGCCACGAGACAACCTGTTTCACTCCAGTGGAGCTTCAACTAAATCGCAAACCGGTGGGCATCTGGCGACAATGGATACAGACCTTTAGTGACCCGCAGATGGCGCCGGAACCCACTTACGAACAAAAACAGATGTTGGCAGGGGAGCGGATCCGAAAAAAGGGCTTAGCACGAGCAAGAAGATTCGACAGAAACCACAAATTGACCAACTTCAAACAAGGAGACCTCGTGCTCGCAAGGGCCTGCAACGTGAGTGACCCAGCAAACAAGATGGTAGCGAAGTTCTTCGCTGTGTACGAAAGACCGTACCGGATCAAGAAACAAATCGCGACGGCCACGTACATTCTAGAGGGAGTCGAAAATCGAGTCGAGGGGCATGTATCATGCCAGCAAGCTGATTAAATATCGGTTGCCTCAGAACGCCTCAAACGAGGATCTATGAGAATGAGCAAATGCATTCTCATGAGAGGAAGCAACATTTTTTTTTATTTTAGTTTTTGTTTACGAAGAACGAAGGGAGAGACAGCGCGTCCAAACTTTCTTTACAGTTATTGATCCATTAAATTTAAGTAGTCTTAAGTAAGAGTCTAAAAAAATAATTATTAACGAGCTCACATGGAGTCCACAGAAGACTCATAGGTTTCACCAGGAACCATGTCATGCGGAGCCCACAATGGAGGTTCTCCTTAACAGGGAACAACATCCCCCCCTTGGCAACGGGGGATGGACCACGCTACCTCCATGAGGAATATAAAAAAAATATATATATACACTGTAGCGCTTTTCCCGAATGGGCAAAAGCCTACCAAACTCCCACGATCTCTCCCCTTAATTTTCTCCCTCAATCAGGGATGGGCGCCAGGGGCGCGTACGCCCCGGGGGAAAGATCTCGAGGAAAACCTCCCGGCTTCGCTGCGGCCTTCTCGAGGGCAGAGTGGTCTGGGCAAGCGACCTGACGTCCGTGGTATCCCGGGTTACGGGAAACGAGCAATCCAAGACAATATTACGGGAACCACGACTCGAAACGTTTATTTTAAATCAAAACGAATTCAGCACAAAATATCTACAGAGGAAAAAAACCGGAGTGCCCGGGGTAAAACCCTCGTCCCGTAATCTCACAATTTCCAATAATACTTCTTGCGACAAAAACCATCCGTCCCGTACTCGGGACCTGTGCTCCTGCACACACACACACACACACACACACACAACGTACGGTCGCGACCCGCGAAACGTCCAAATTTGCGACACGCGGAATTATCAACGTAAATTACCCATACAAAATCGCAAAATCACTCATACAAAGCACGCACCCAGCCCGATAAACGCGGCAAAAATCTCACACACACTCTCTCAATCCCGCGCGTGGACAACTCCCGCGGACGACGACTTGACAATCAGGCAATCCCCGTGAGAAACCTCTCCAAGGCGACCAAACTAAGAATTTACTAATTAACCAATAAGAAACGCGGAAACAAAATAATTCACCCCGCGGCCCCGAGTAAAACCGTTCTCGATTTAACGGACTCGCCGCGCGACAAACAATTCGAACACACCCATACACGCGTCGATTCACGGCGATCGCGTCTCTCCCGGAACGGCCGAACGAAGCACGCCGACGGGTATAACTTCTTTACAACAATAAATTGCCCGATTCGGGACTTTCGGCGCACAAAACAATCGCAATAAGGATGTACAATACTTAACAAAGTCCTCGGACTCGGGCTCACCGGCAACAACCGCGTAATCCTCGGGGAAAACGGCCAAGATGTGATGCGCCGTATGAATCCAGAAACTTCCTTCCTTCCTTCCGATAATTAGGCCTGTCACACGGCTCGCTTGCTCGGGTTCACAACGGTGAATGCCCCGAGTCCTCGCTCTCGAACGCGCTCATTAATCTTCCCCTCGCCCCCCTGCCTAATCGCGACACTCTTCGTCCATTTTCGGACATTTCCGGGACTCGCATCTTCACGCGCTCGCTGTCTCTCGCGCGACGCTCGCTAACGGCCAGCGGCTTACTATAGTCTCGCACGCGTACAATATACAATTCGCAACGTCGAGCACTTAAATATATTTCGCACGCTGCGTCGCCGCTCGTGCCCGGAACCTCTCATGGTACTCAATCCCCGTGATTACGAGGCCGGACACAACTTCCATCCCGATGCCTCGATCTTCTCCGGCAGCTCGGACTCCGGCAGCTGCCGGTCCGATGAAAATCTCCCGGTCGTCCCGTAGTCTCCTCGACGATGATATCCGCGACTCCGACAGCAGGGGGACGAGATACGCCGTTGCGCGAACTCTCCGCCGATTCCCGAACCTCTCGATGCTCCCGTCCGACGCCACTCTCGCTCCGACCGTCGATCGCACATCCCGGCATACATGAAAGGCGTTAAAAAAAAAACATTAAAATCCACTCACACATACAATCAGGCCCTACGGAGTCGCCTTGTGTGAGTCCGAGCGAGCGAGCTGCATCGACCTATGTAGCCACGCTACAAACACTCCCCCCGTTTAAAACCCGACCGCCCTCGGTCGGAAAAACTCTCATCCGAGGACTTTTATCGAAAAAGATGGCTCGACTCGCGACAGTACCCGTCCTCGACTCACATTTCGGCTATTCCGTAGCACCTTGGGAAAATAAAAATTAAAAAAAAAAACCAGGAAAAGAGTGCAGGAGCGAACCATACCGTCGCTCTGCCCTGTCTCCTTGGTGAAATCTCCGGGAAAACTACCTGGAACCAAACAGGATAAGCACCCCCCACGCATGCAAATAAATAACGGCAGAGATTTTATTTAAAAAAAATAAGAAAAAAATATTTATTTGTTTTTACGTCCGGAGACGTCGGGTGCTTTTTAAAGCGAAAAGCTAACACGGGTTCTTTTTTTTTCCTTTTTACAACATATTTATGTTTTTCTGTCCTTAATTATTTCCGGGACGGGAACACCTCTTGTCCCGGCACTTTCCGGCGAGCGTCCCGGTCGACCAACCCCTCCGGGCCGCAATACATATCCCGGCAGTCCGGGCACTGGTCCACCCGGAATCCCTTCCGGCCGCAGTGGTAGCAGTAGATCCCGGTCTGCTCCACCCGGCAATCCTTCCGCACGTGTTTCAGAGAGCCACACGTCCAGCATCCCTTCCTCCAGGTGATGGACAACGGCCGCGACGGTTCCGCCGGCTCCGATTCCGTCTCCTAAGGATCTCCACCTGCGGCTTCTTCCTCGTCGCCCGACCCGTCCGGACCGATCGTCTCGTCCGACATGACGCGGGACGTCTCGACCTCGCTCTCCGTAAGAGTCGCATCCATCTCGCTCTCCGTGACGGTCCCGAGCTCTCTCGACCCGTCGCCGATCTCCAAGCTCTCCAGGGCCTCCGACAACCCTGCAGAGCCCGATTCCGACTCCGACATCTCGCCCGCTCCCGGCTGTTCTTCGGCCGAGTCCCGGAACAGTCCGTCCGCCCACTCGAACCAGATGGACTGCGATGATCGGAGAATGGCCTCGTCCTCCTCGTCCATACCTTCAGGCAGCGAATTCTGCCAGGCCAAACGGTCATCCGAGATGGCCAGGAGAATGGCCCGCAGCCCCTGTTCAGGGGTTGGAAAATCTTCTCCCCGCCTCGATGCCAACGCTCTCCGGAGCATCCCCGTCGCCCAGAGCACCGAATTCCGGGACATGTTCGGTTAATCCTTCTGAAAGAAAAGAAACGAAACCCGCCCGATAAGGTAACAGATCGTCGATGGACACCCTCCGGACAACGCCACCCCCCTCGTCGGTCAGCTCATACACCACAGGTGAGATCACTTTAGTGATCCGGAACGGTCCGGCATACTTTTTAGCCAGTTTCGCAGCCACCCCTCGCGCGGCCGAAGATAAAATCCGTTGCCTCCGCCGCACAAGATCGCCGACCTTGAACTCTCCCGGAACTCGGCGTTTATTAAAATACGCCGATTGCCGCTGATACGCAGGCTCTAAATCGTGTTGCACTTGCTCCCGCAGAGCATGCAGCCCCCGCATTTCAGCCGACCACTCGGCAGGGTCTCTCGAAATAACCTCTTTTGATCCCGGAATCCTTCTGAAAAACTGATGAGGACGCGGAGTCCTTCCGAAGTTCAAATAAGCGGGACTCGTCCCGATGGACGAATGGAAAGCGGTGTTGTACGCAAATCGAAACTCGGCCAAATACCGGTCCCATTCTCGATGGTTTTCGTCAAGAAAGGACACCATCATCGTTTTTAGAACCCGGTTCACCCTCTCAACGGGATTCGCCTGCGGATGATAAGGCGGAGTTCGCGTATGGAAAATTCTTCGTGACGGTCTCCCTCAGGCTCTGATTGACGAACTCCGTGCCGTTGTCCGTCAATACTACTTCCGGGACGCCCCACCTCGAGAAAACCAATTCTTCCAGGGCTTCTGCGATTTTTTTGCCCGTCGCTTTCCGAAGTGGACAACACTCGACCCATTTTCTGAAAAGATCCTGCATGACCAGGACGTAAGCGAAACCCGACTTGCTCGGCGGAAACGGTCCCATAATGTCCGCCGCCACGACGGTCCAAGGCTCCTCAACGACTCGTCGACCCATAAGGCCGGGCGTCGCCTGGTTCGGCGGCTTAGCCAGCTGACAGGCGTGGCATTGCCGAACGTACCGTGCGACGTCCCGGTATAGCCTCGGCCAAAAATACGAACCGACGATCCGTTGGAAAGTCTTGTCCAGGCCCAGATGACCGGCCTGCGGCGCGTCGTGACATTCCCTTAAAATCTGGAGCCGCTCTCGACTCGGGATAACCAATTTCCATTGATCGGCCTCGGACTCGGTTCGCCTGAATCGCCGACGGAGGAACAAACGATTCTCCACGTATCGCCAGTCCGGAAATTTCTTCGGATTTTCGAGGATTCCCCGCACCCGTCGGTCGTACACTGCTGTTCATGAATGCCTGGTTTTTCTGATTTTTTATCTTCCTGGATATCTTGCTCTATGTCTTCATGGGGTCGAAGATACCAAGGAAGATATCCAGGAAGACCTCCCGGAAGCCATCCGGGAAGACATCCGGAAAGACATCTGGGAAGACATCCGGGAAGACATCCAGGAAGACGCAAGGAAATCCAGGCATTCATGAACAGCAGTGTACCACGGATCGTCCGACTGGTCGGACCCCGGTGTGCTCCGCTCGTCGATGTTCGCGAGTAACTCCGGCTCCGGCGGCTCCGGCACCTCCGCGTCGTTCGCTCCCGGTGTCACGCTCTCGAACATCCTCGATAACGCATCCGGGAGTTGGTTTTGAGACCCTTTCCGATGTACGACGGTGAAATCGTATTGCGACAGGGCCCAGATCCACCGAGCTATCCGGCCTTTCGGCTCTGGCTGCCGTAACAACCATCGCAGGCTCTCGTGATCCGTGACCACTGTAAATTTGTAACCGGTTAAATACTCTCTAAATTTTGGTACGGCCCATAGAATGGCCAGACATTCTAATTCCCGGACATTCTAATTTCTTTCGGCACTCGATAGAATTCGGCTCGCATAGGCAATAGGGTGTTCCGCCCCGTCCGGGACCTGCGTTAAAACCGCTCCTAACCCCGTAAGACTCGCGTCCGTTTGTAATGTGAAGGGTTTAGAAAAATCGGGACGAGCCAACGTGGGTGCGCTCACCAACGCGTCCCGAAGCAGTTGAAAAGCGTTTTGCTGAGATTCTCTCCAGGTCCAAGGCTGTTGCTTCCGCGTTAATTTCCTTATCGGTTCCGCAACGGTGGCGTACTGCGGAATAAATCGCCTATACCAGGAGGTGGCCCCAAGGAACCGACGAACCTCAGTAACCGATTTCGGCACGGGAAACTCCCGGATCGCAGATGTTTTCGCGGGATCAACCTGTCAGCCCTCGCGGTTCACCAAAAACCCCAAACAACGCAACTCGGCACGACAAAATTCGCACTTCTCGGGATTGATTAATAGCCCGGCCTCAAGTACTTTATCGAATACACGCTGTAACCACTCGAGATGTTCGTCGAAGGTATCGGTAGCGACGATGATGTCGTCCAAGTACGCGAATACCTGCGGCTGCATGTCCGGAGTTACGATGCGATCTAATAACCGCTGGAAAGTCGCGGGAGCCGTTGTCAACCCGAACGGCATGCGTTTAAATTGGAACAGACCCCGGTATGGCACCGTAAACGCGGTAATTTCCCGGGACTTTCCTTCTAACGGAATTTGATGGAACGCCTGACTCAAATCTAACGTCGAGAAATATTTTGCCGATCTTAGGCAATCCAAAATATTGTTCATTAGCGGCAACGGATACGCGTCCTTCTTTGAAACCGAATTTACTTTCCTAAAATCGAGACGCATCCTATACGTCCCGTTCGGTTTCGGCACCATGACGATCGGCGTACTCCACTCGCTCGACGAGGGCTCGATAACCCCCGCCTCGAGCAACCGATCGACCTCCCGATACACCCACTCCCGAACGACCGGCGTGAAAGATCGATACCGCTGCTTAATCGGCATCGCGTCTCCCACCTCGATTTTGTGCTCGATCAAGTGAGTCAGTCCCGGCGAGCTCTTCAGCCGGGGAACCTGAACATTCAAAAACGCTTCTAACCGTCTCGCCTCCGTTCCCGATAATTCGACAATCGGCGCGCTTACGTTCAATCCCGGCGGACCCTCGATAGTATCGAATGCAAATTCCTCCCCGTTTTCCCCGGTATAATGCCACGTCCGACGGCGTGGGTCTACGACCATCCCGAATACCTCAAGCGAGTCTAACCCAAGCAAGAAAGGTACCGGCAATCCCGAGTGTACGCGTGCCACGAGAGTATAAGTCCGATCGCGCAACCGAGCCCGAAACTCTATTTCCTCGTTACAGGTCAACACCTGACCGTTTGCGACGGTGCTAACGCGCGGAGGTGTCGTTCGACGCGGAAAACCCGATCTCGCGAGAATTTCGGCCCCCTCCCGACCTACGTACGAGCTCGTAGCTCCACAGTCGACCAAGGCCGGACCCTGGAAAGTTCCGATTTCGAGCGTCACAAGTAGTAAAGTCCGGGACTTGCTCACGGCTCCGGCAACCTCTTGCCTTAACGTGGGAAAGTACCGATTTAATCCAGGAGCATACGGGAAAAGTGGGGTCGCTGCGGCCCCTAACGCCGTACCCCCGCTCCGTTTCCCGGACAATTATGTTGAGTTCGCGTTGTCTCGCCTTCCTTACCGCATCTGAAACAACGCACCGGTCCCGATGCTCGGTCCCCTCCCGGAGCCATAGCACAGCCTCGGCTGAAATGTCCCACCTGTCCGCACGTACGACAGACAATCGGACTCCGCTGCCTCTCCTTCCCCGACGTCGACGCTGTTCCCGACGCTCCCGGCTGCGGCTGCAGCGGAGGCATCAGCGGTGCGGGATTCATAGCTTCCATCACCGGTCTCACAGGGGTCGCAGGTCTAGCAGGCGAGGAATACCGGCGTGCCGTACCCGGCTCCGTCGCTGGAGCATGCGAGACGCCATTCCCCGAGAAACTCCCGGCAAATGCCGCCATCGCGGCCTCCAACGCGGCCAAACGAGCTTCTGGCGTCGTACTCTCCCCCCCTTTAGACTCCCTATCCGGAAAATTCCCGATCGCGTGTATTTCCCCAAAAGACACTTGCTTACGCACCGGTTGAACCGGCCGATACGCAAACTCCGGGAGAATCGATCTCTCCGGCGGTGGCGGTGCGGGAAAATCGGCGGCAGCAAGGAAGCTCCGCTCCACTCGGCTAGCCAAGGTCTCCAACCCGTCGAGAGAAAAGATTTCCGATCTCAAAACGGCCACCTGTAAGCGAGGCAGCATGTTACGATGGACGATGTTGAGCTGCTCCTCATCGCTCAGCGGTGGAATCGCCCGCACAAACAGATTCCGCATGCAGGTCAAAAAGTCGGTAACCGGCTCCTCGTTTCCCTGGGTTCGAGCACGAATCTGCTCCCGGAGCGTCCACTGGAAATCCGGATCCCCGAAACGACGAAGCATGGCATCGGTGCATGCCTTCCACGTGGTCCATTTGGCCCTCTCGATCCTGTACCAATGATAGGCCAAGCCCGAGAGGAACAACGGGACACAGTTCAATAGGTCAGCGTCGGTAATCGGAACTAGCCTCCGACCATCCTCTATACGCGCTAGAAACGCGTCGATATCCTCGCCCTTCGTTCCCGAGAATTTGACATCCCACTTACACAGGATGTCATACGCTGACATTCCGGGAGCGCGGTATAAGGATCCCGACGCATTAACTCGCGGCGAGGAATGACCTCTCGGCACCGTTCCAAGTCCCGGCACTGTCTGATTCGGCCGTGCCCCATTCCCCCCAGAAGCCTGTCCCGGCAAAGCCTCTCCAAGAGCCGACGCCAGCTGCCCCACCGTAATCAGGTCCGTGCGCTCTGTGGTCTCCTGAGGGTTGTTCTCCAATCGTCCAAAATAAAGGCGCTCCTGTAATGCCTCACGGGTTCCCTCCGTGGGTAAACCCCGCAAGGTCAACTCCGCCTTGAGTTCGTCCTCCGAGAATGTCACGAGCTCATCCAACAGGATGCGTCGCGGCATGATAAGTCCGGTAGTTAATTCGGCTTAAAAGAAAACCGGGAAATAAGCCAACCTCCGAGGGGTCACGTGTCCCGGAAAAATCTCCCGAGCGACCGACACACCAGAACTCGGGCCAAGAACAAGGCAAAAGCCCCGAGCCCCGTCAGGTGTCCCGACAAAACTCCGTACGCTAGGCAAAAGCAAAATAAAGGCAAAGACATACGCCGGTAAATCCCCGGTACCACAAATACACAGGCAATCCCAAATAACGTACAAAAATAAAAATAAATAGACAACACACAAAAATAGCGGTGAATAAGTATGGTGCCCAAAGTAAAAAAAAAAAATAAATAAATATGGCAGGCCCCAATAAACAAAACAGACGCAGCGCGGCAGCGCAACCGGCTCACCGAACCCCGTCTCTCTCTCGGGTCACTTAAAAAAAAACCCGAAGGCCCAGTACCCGGAAATCCGGGAGTAAATAAGTTAAATGAATAAAGTTAATTAATAAAAATAAAAAAGAATCAACAGAAACAAAATTAAACGACGCCTCAAAAGTTAAATAAAGTCAGAAGAAAATAAAATAAAATAATTACATTAAAGTCAAAATTTGGGGAAACCCCATTAACTAAAAATCAAAGTCAAAATCGAGTAAAATACAGTCAAGAAAAACCAGATAATATGAAATCCAAGGATGTCCCGAAATAAAATAAGTCAAATAATTAAAGTCCGAAAATAAAATCAGAAATAAAATGTCGGTAAATAAAACCCCTTAAATCCGTTAGTCCAGCACGGGAATGTCCCGGAAATAAAATAAATTCGAAGTCTGATCCGTCAATCCGTAAAAGAACGAGAACACCAAAAAAAAAAAAAACGCGAGCATTAAAACAATCGGCCAACCAAGTAAAAACCTCAAAGAAAAGTAAAATAATCTAAGTCCCGAAGTCAGTTCAACGAACGCGCGCTGTAGGCCGCGACTCGCCTGTACTAACACCTAAGAGAGAGACGACGAGGTCCGCTGACGTCACGCGCACGGCACCCGTCGAAGAAACTCGTCGAAGAATTCAATTTCTGAAATAATCTTTCAATCCCTATGTTAAAATTTCAGCACCTTATTCGCGACAAGAGCCGAAGAGTCCGTCAAACTCGGCTAGTGGTCAATGTAAACAAGGGCACGCTCCAGCGCGTCCCGAACGTAAACACCACGCTCGGCCACCGCTTACTCACTCACACCAAAACGCAGGTCACCGAGATCGCGAAATATCCCGACAAATTCCCAATCTCAATATTCTCTAATTTATTTCGATTTTACGTTCTGTTTTATTTAATTTTCCCTCAATAACCTTTATTATTATTCTTTTTTTTAAAATCTATTTTCTTTGTTTTTTTTTTAATTTTTGAATTCCGACACTTCTAATTCAATTCCCCAATTAAATTAACTAAAAAAAAACCACCGAACGTCAGGGTCGGGCCCCACGTTGGGCGCCAAAATTTGTAGCGCTTTTCCCGAATGGGCAAAAGCCTACCAAACTCCCACGATCTCTCCCCTTAATTTTCTCCCTCAATCAGGGATGGGCGCCAGGGGCGCGTACGCCCCGGGGGAAAGATCTCGAGGAAAACCTCCCGGCTTCACTGCGGCCTTCTCGAGGGCAGAGTGGTCTGGGCAAGCGACCTGACGTCCGTGGTATCCCGGGTTACGGGAAACGAGCAATCCAAGACAATCCGAAAACCATCCGTCCCGTACTCGGGACCTGTGCTCCTGTACACACACACACACACAACGTACGGGCGCGACCCGCGAAACGTCTAAATTTGCGACACGCGGAATTATCAACGTAAATTACCCATACAAAATCGCAAAATCACTCATACAAAGCACGCACCCAGCCCGATAAACGCGGCAAAAATCTCACACACACTCTCTCAATCCTGCGCGTGGACAACTCCCGCGGACGACGACTTGACAATCAGGCAATCCCCGTGAGAAACCTCTCCAAGGCGACCAAACTAAGAATTTACTAATTAACCAATAAGAAACGCGGAAACAAAATAATTCACCCCGCGGCCCCGAGTAAAACCGTTCTCGATTTAACGGACTCGCCGCGCGACAAACAATTCGAACACACCCATACACGCGTCGATTCACGGCGATCGCGTCTCTCCCGAAACGGCCGAACGAAGCACGCCGACGGGTACAACTTCTTTACAACAATAAATTGCCCGTTTCGGGACTTTCGGCGCACAAAACAATCGCAATAAGGATGCACAATACTTAACAAAGTCCTCGGACTCGGGCTCACCGGCAACAACCGCGTAATCCTCGGGGAAAACGGCCAAGATGTGATGCGCCGTATGAATCCAGAAACTTCCTTCCTTCCTTCCGATAATTAGGCCTGTCACACGGCTCGCTTGCTCGGGTTCACAACGGTGAATGCCCCGAGACCTCGCTCTCGAACGCGCTCGTTAATCTTCCCCTCGCCCCCCTGCCTAATCGCGACACTCTTCGTCCATTTTCGGACATTTCCGGGACTCGCATCTTCACGCGCTCGCTGTCTCTCGCGCGACGCTCGCTAACGGCCAGCGGCTTACTATAGTCTCGCACGCGTACAATATACAATTCGCAACGTCGAGCACTTAAATATATTTCGCACGCTGCGTCGCCGCTCGTGCCCGGAACCTCTCACGGTACTCAATCCCCGTGATTACGAGGCCGGACACAACTTCCATCCCGATGCCTCGATCTTCTCCGGCAGCTCGGACTCCGGCAGCTGCCGGTCCGATGAAAATCTCCCGGTCGTCCCGTAGTCTCCTCGACGATGATATCCGCGACTCCGACAGCAGGAGGACGAGATACGCCGTTGCGCGAACTCTCTGCCGATTCTCGAACCTCTCGATGCTCCCGTCCGACGCCACTCTCGCTCCGACCGTCGATCGCACATCCCGGCATACATGAAAGGCCTTCAAAAAAAACATTAAAATCCACTCACACATACAATCAGGCCCTACGGAGTCGCCAATGTGTTAGTCCGAGCGAGCGAGCTGCATCGACCTATGTAGCCACGCTACAACACCTACACATAAATGAAACGTATTAGGGCCGGGACTCCCAAGCATTTTTTTTATATATTTTTTTTTCTCTCTTTGGACGAGTACAAATACTAACACTCGATGTTTTTTTCTTTGGTCCCGATTTTTTTATATTTCTTTTGCGGCTTTTCGGTTTCTTTTTTTTTTCGAAACCACAGTCCATAATTATTCGACACAAACACCAAAATGAACATGCATACCCAGACGTTTAGCGGAATTGGAGTAGCCCACTTCTCCGGGGGCACCCCAAAGGTCGGCGGGTGGGAATACTTCCCAGGACCTACAGGGCTAAAGGTGCTCAGGCCACGACCATGGCACGAAGTAGAAGACGGACCGTTCGCAAAGGGAAGGGGAACCCAAGCATGGATTCCCAAGAAAACCAAAGGTATCCAAACGATGCCCGTGAAGGAGGAGGAAAGACGAAGTGGGAGGATGAATGGAAAAAGGAAGAGAAGATGTTGGTGGAGACCAAAAAGATCGAGTGGAATTTAAAGACTGTAGAGATAAAGAAACGAAACAATAACAAGGACCGATACCGGGAGTGGATAATAAGGAGTAGGATTAGAATTCGAAATGAGGAGGACGAGGAAGTGATTTGGGCAGAAAAGAAACTGCAAGAATGGTGTGCTGAGAGAGAGAGGGAATGGTGGGCCGCAGAGGTGGTGGGGGAGGATTTGGCTCAGAAAGAGGTTGACGACATTCTCGACGCGGTTAACCCCCCAGCACTTCTCGACCCCCTTCCAGATGAGGGCGATGTTGTGAACGAGGCGGATTTGTTGGAGGACCTCCTCAAGGATTTTAAAAGGGAGAGGGAAGAGACTCCAGCAACTCCGCCCCGTAAAAGGCCTTCGATTGTAAAAGATGAAATTTTCAAAATCCCTCCCGCAGAGTGGAGACAAATCGTAAACGGACCACTAGACGCAGGCAAATAAAAAAAAGACCCGCCGGTTCAAAACACCCTAACCTAGCTCAGTAATATTTACTACCTGACAAATTTTTTTTTGGAAAAGTATTTCTGTTGAATTCTCTAGGTTGTCCGGCGACATCCCAAAACCCGGAGGACCATCTCAGAAGGAGTCATCGTGGGAGGAACCTTGCTGCATTGGAGCCCGTCTCTGAGGAAGCCCCAAACTCTCTTCTCCGAAGATACGCCCGAGTAGAAATTTTCACGCGTTACATCGGGCCCTGATAAGGGCCTGACGAGGGCCTGATAAGGCCTCATCAGGACCCTATCAGGGCCCGATGTAACGGTTGAAAATTTCTACTCGGGCGTTTGGGCCTGGGGGGGGCGTTGAGACGTGCCTGTCGTCCCTCGGGTTTGAGCCGGCCCTGAACGACGCGACTGGGCACCCGAAGGACCCCTTTTTGATACACCGATGGTAGATCGTTCTCGAACGTTCGAGAACGTTCGAGAGCGTCGCCCCACGCGAGCCCGCGCGGCGCGCGCCGCGAGTACACCGCGGTGGGAGAGCCCGCCAGTGGGGACTCGCGCTCGGTAGGGAGAGCGAGCGTGCCGTGCGCAACGCCGGCAGCGGGTATATAAGGCGGTGCACGGCACCGAGAAAGCAATTATTATTTCTCGACGGTGACGAAGAGAAGGTAATTCAGAACCCCCTATCCTACCGGTTCTGTCAGCTTTTGGTGACATTAGCATAGACAGTGTACCATCCGAGAGACTAGGAGTAACCGGTGGTGATGTCGGCCATCCTAGTTTTCTCATCCCCGTAGCTAGAACGGATAGTCAGGTATCCCGACGGAACTGACCCAGAAGCGAGTACCGGTGGGGTGGTGGTGACATCACGAACTACGCAGCTCTCGTGGAAGCGAAAGTTTCGGCTGAGGTCCCGGCCGGAGGTTCGCACTTACGGTGCGAATTTAAGGTTTGGAAGATTAGAAGTACGACTACGATTTAATCATATCGAAACTAACAACCATGCAAAAGTATGAAATAAAGATTTAAATACAAAGCGGAACAAGGTAAATTGTAACGTTAAGAAACAGGAATTTAAATTGCTGATTTTTTTACTAGAAATCTCAAAGGGTCGGAGATATGCTTTGTCTCTCCCTCGTTTATAAATGACGCCAAGAAGAATAATTTCATCACTTTGTTTTTGTATCACGTTTCTGAATATTTTAAATAAATAATTTATTTTATATCTCAACCGATCGCCTACAAATAATTTCTCGCTCGTCCCGAACCCTAACGTCCACAAGTCCCCTTGCCCATAAGCTAGGCCTAAAGGTGGAACGTTACAATACGAATGGTGAAAAAAGAGAAGACGCGGAGGATACCCGCCGTATCACTCTCCGCGTTACACGCGACAGCATCCCGGCTAATGTTTGTGAAAAGTTTGCCAACGTGTGTGCGTGTGGATAACCTCGAAAGTTGTTTGGTTCGGAGACAGTGCAGACGGATCTCCGCTTTAGAAAAACGCACGAGACTCTTGTTAAACGTCGTTCAATTCCGAAATAGTATTTTTTTGTTGTAAATGGGAGTGTCGTGAAAAGATACCTCCGACGCGTGTGCGTGTGTGTGTGTGTGTGTGGAGCCCCGCAAGAAAAAAATAATGAGGTAACGAGTAACGAGTAACGAGTAACGAGTAACGAGTAACGAGTAACGAGTAACGAGTAACGAGTAACGAGTAACGAGTAACGAGTAACGAGTAACGAGTAACGAGTAACGAGTAACGAGTAACGAGTAACGAGTAACGAGTAACGAGTAACGAGTAACGAGTAACGAGTAACGAGTAACGAGTAACGAGTAACGAGTAACGAGTAACGAGTAACGAGTAACGAGTAACGAGTAACGAGTAACGAGTAACGAGTAACGAGTAACGAGTAACGAGTAACGAGTAACGAGTAACGAGTAACGAGTAACGAGTAACGAGTAACGAGTAACGAGTAACGAGTAACGAGTAACGAGTAACGAGTAACGAGTAACGAGTAACGAGTGTGGCAGCCAGTCCCTTGGCTGCGCAGCAAGATCCTTTGTCTTAATTTTATTAACTTTGGTCTTAATCTTATCGCAACCTTCCTCCCTGAGAATATAAAAGGGTACAATGTGTTTTTTCTTGTTGCTCATTACAGCGGAGGATTCTCAAAAGCCCAGCGGTGTGTCTCTTTGGCAGTAGTGTGCGAAATGTGTTTCAACTTTTTCCACTACAGCGGAGAATATGTAAAATGTGTTTTTTTTTTTTTTTTTTGCTTGTTACAGCGGAGGAGACGAGTCAAGTCGAGTGGTCTCTCTGGCCAGTACGGTGCAAAATGTGTTTCAACTTTTTCCACTACAGCGGAGAATATGTAAAATGTGGTTTTTTTTTGATTGCTTGTAACAGCGGAGGAGTCGAGTCAAGTCGAGTGGTCTCTCTGGCCACTACCTTTTCCCTACACCTTTTCCACTACAGCGGAGAATATGTAAAATATGTTTTTTTGCTTTTTCTTTTTACAGCAAAGGAGTCAAGTCGATTCGGTGTCTCTCTGGCAGTACGGTGAGAAGCGTGTTTCAACTTTTTCCACTACAGCGGAGGGTGTGTACGCGATGCGTGAATCCTAAATCCAGCTCCGACAGAATATATCAAGTAAGTTATCTCGGCGGCTTGTTTCTTTCGATTTCTTTTATCGAGCTCATGTTTTCGAGTTTCGTTAGCTCCCTCTTTTCGGGTCCGATCTCTTTACACGTCGGGCTCGTCCTTTGCGTAGCTCTTTCTTCGTGTCTGGCTCATTCGGGTCCCTTAGCAGTAGTAGTAGTACAAGTGATTTATTAGCGAGATGTTACATTGGTTGTTGATCATTCAAGTATGTTACATTTGGTTTGGTGACATATATGTATGGTAACAATATCCGCTAACGAGGCATCGACCTTGGTCCTTCAGCTCAAGAGTTTCTTTTGTTTATCTAGATATCAGTAATTTATGTAGGGCAGAATGAGTTCGAGTTAGTGTATGTAAGTGTGCGGTAATGAGCTAGTTTTTAAGTGTGGTTTTCGTCGTACATTCTTTTGAGGGTTTCGTGTATGGTGTGAGTAGGGTATTTATGCGTAGTGATGATGTGTGCTGGTCGTTGGATGCACAGTGGTTCGATGTTTTCTAAGTTTTCACAAGCAAATCGCTGGGTGAGATCTTTCAATCTATTTGTAATTGGTATTATTCCGGTTTTTTCATATAGCAGAGAGATTCGTGGGTTGAAGAGAGGGTTTGTAGGGTTACGTATGCGTGTGAGACGTCTGAGTGCGCTTGTTTCGGCGGTTCTTATTTTTTGTAGGGCTGTTTTTTTGCAGTTTGAGAATACCGGGTGGCCGTACTCTATAATCGGGCGACATATGCATTTGTAGATTTGTGAGAGGTGTTGGATTCGGATGTCTTGGTTTTTAAACGTGATGCTTCTGAAGTGTCCGGCTCTGGATGCTGTTTTGATTATCCATTGCTGGAGGTGGAAGTTGAAGTTGAGTTTTTGGTCTATGTAGATTCCCAGATATTTTGTTCATTTTTTCGGTGCTATTTCGATGTTATACATGTTGATTTTTGGAGAGAGTAGGTTGATTTTATGGTTAAAGATGATTAATTGGGATTTCCGTGGATTTGGTTTTAGCCGCCAGTTGTTGAACCAGTTACTTACTTCGTTTACAGAGTTTTGTAGTGTGTGCATTGGTTCTGGTAATGTGTTTTTATGTGATGGTCCCTTAGCTTCTCGTTCTTTTCAGATTTTTTGTCGGGCATCCGTATTCAAGATTTCACCCACCCGCCGTCGAACAATGAGCAGCAGCAGCAGCAGCAGCAGCAGCAGTGAAGTATCGTCGGCCAACTTGGTTTCATCTCCGATCGAGAGAAAAATGTCTCCATTTTCGTCAAAGGAAT
Organism: Ichneumon xanthorius; assembly: GCA_917499995.1. Taxonomy (NCBI): domain Eukaryota; kingdom Metazoa; phylum Arthropoda; class Insecta; order Hymenoptera; family Ichneumonidae; genus Ichneumon; species Ichneumon xanthorius. Next base: position 31,705 of record CAKJTD010000038.1, on the reverse strand, counting down.
ACGAGATCCTTGCCCTCGACATATCGTCCGCTGTATATAATAAAAAAACCTCTCGATATTTCCCGCTGTAGATAATAAAAAAAGGATATTTCTCTCTCTCTCTCAGGATTCAAGGATTCGTGTCGACTCTTATCGGCGACGGAGGGACGAAGGGATAAGGCGCCGATTCGAGCATCGAATCGCCCAGGTCGACGCAGGTGACATCGGAGCTCTCGGACAAAACTCTGAGGCGACTCGTCTCGCCGAGATGGTACGAGAGGTACACACCTCCCGCCTCATCGGGATCTCGTTAAAGTCTCTCTGGAGTGGGCATGTCGCTTAGAAATTCACATCGGAGCTCTTGGACGAAACTCTTAGGCGACTCGTCTCGTCGAGATGGTACGAGAGACACGACCTCCGGGGTTTTCTCCATCGCGGAAAGGTTTCCAATTCCTTTCCTTCCAATTCCTTCTCTACAACGCTTAATTCTTCTTCATAGAAAAAACCGTCAATTTCCTCGTCGTTCAAATCAACCAGTTCATATATAGGCGGTTGTCTATTTGTAATAATCTTGTGAATCTTGAATATTTCCTCGCTCCAGCGAGCTTCGTAACCTTTCTCGAACGCAGACTTTGCTTTACTGATGCGTATAAGTTCACCGACCTTGCATTTAGGCACTTTGTGACACAGCTTGTATCGTTTCACCATATTTGCGCGTGCGATAGCCGCATTCACGAGAACAGGCTTACACGTTTTCGATTCTTGCCGCGTGACTACCTGGTGAAAAGCGTTTCGTCGGATGGCGCTAAACTGTACAGATATGCTCGTACCTGACTCTTTGATCAACTTGCAAATAGATTCAAAATTGATCTTTTCCCCGTTTTTAAAATTGAGGCCTATTCCTTTAACCTTGCAATTCGTGACTTGACTACCATCGGCCTTCTGTACCTGATATCCATAAAATTTGGGACCACCAGAGACGAATCGCTTAATATAACTATCGTATCCGTATTCTTTCAATTCTTTGGTCATATCACCGAAGAGATTTCCGAGAGGCGGATTATACTCCACGGCTGAGCCAGTACTTATATATATGCATGAATCTGTATCGTAATACAGGACGCGATTATCTAATTGCTCGAGTTAGGTGTAGAGCTTCAACCGAGCCTGCGCCGTTGTATATGCAGCAATCACGACGTTCACACTCGGGTTTATCTCGCTACTTTCAACGTTTTTCTCCCAACAGACGTACATCGTCATTGACGTGAATAATTTTATTGACTTCATAGCTTTTGTCGGATAAAAGCTCCAATAGCCTTTGACGAGTAGTTACTACCTCGGTCTTTGGGAGATTTTCGCGTTGAACAAACTTACCCCAGAATGAATTTAAGCAGAGTTTCGCTACCGATCTTAACCCCGGATTCGACTCGATTCGTTCGCGATCTAATTGTACAGCTTCGGCCCTGTGAAAACTATTGAGGTACGCGAGTTTGCTTTCTTCGGTTGTACACTCTCCGGGCCAGTCGCTGGCTTCTTGTTTTACCTTAAGCCACAGATTTATGTAATCCTCGAAAAGACCCTTACACGCGTTGTCCCGATCATATTGAGCAACCTCGTACTGCCAGATTTCGCTTATAGTCAGGATTTTATAACCCTTTGAGACAGCCTTCTGGAGCTCGCACGATACCCAGGTACCCTCGAAAGCTCGGTCAATCTCGTTTTCGTGAGGACAAGCTTCCTGGCACATCTCTTCGCAGCATTTTTGACATAACGCAAACATTAGACGATTGTGCATGCGCACTGGTAGCACAGGATGGTAGAGATTACGAGGCGGTAGAACTGTGCAACGGACGAGTCCTTCGACGCTGTCTAAATTGTTACCTGGACCAACGATCTCGCGGCAGGTATCAGCCGTGTACACGGTGGGATGACCGATTGGAAAGCGACCGTACTTACAGATGTATGGGTAAAGAGAGCAAACGTCTGCATACTGAATTTTTTCGCTACCACTAGCTTCGTAATAGCTACGCGTGTTTCCCGTACGACCACCGACGAACGCGTTGCGGGGGTTCAAGGGCTAATCCATTAGAACCGGATGTCCATTTACGACAGCATGGATCTCAGGATTTCTGCTCTTAAGTTGAATATATTCACACTCCCAGATCTTGTGAAGCGTGTATCCGAGACTTCTTATACGCTCCGAGGTGTTTAAAGTGCGCATGTAACGATCGTTGAGTGTGCTTCCGTACCACTCCTCTTCGCGTTTACGAGGATCGGTATAACACCTGTCGCAACCATGGAAAAAGCAAACAAGGAATTGCAGAACGTGCTCGACACCGTTGTTATGCCGCGGAAATCCGGTTAGCTACTCTGGGTTACGCGATAATGTTTTTGGGGATGATCCAGTAAAGGGTTAGAACCCAAGTGAATTATTAACACAGTTTTATTGAGATATTATTTAACGATATTTTACAGTTTCAACAAGTATAAATTATTATCAATAATTTATTAACAAGAGATTATTTAATTAATTATCTTAATTAAATAATGATTATTCTTTTTATGGTTAAAATGTTCAAGTCTTTCAATTTGTCACAATTTATCTCAAATTACCTTTGGTTAGGTTTGAATTACCGATGTACACTTTGCACCCTTAAGGTTTCCGATTACCATGGAAACGTTCGTATTCAACCGTGTTGTCAGACTGCCCAGTACCTGCTCTCGATCCTCTATATATATTCCTCGAGAGCAGGTATCAGCTTAATATTTAGCGCAAGTTTATAATCTACTTAATTTCTGTAAACAAATATCTTTCCAAATCCTCGCTTTTTCGTGAGCGGGATTTGGAGCATATTTTCCTTTTCGCAATTCTCGCCTCGGTGTTCTCGAGTCGGTGCCCCAGTTACCGAGGCGCTCGCGGTTGCCTAACTGCTGCGTCAGCAGTATCGACGCTCGACGCTTGACGTTCGACGCTCGATGTACGCTCGATGCGTAACGCAACCGAATGTGTCTCGCAACCGAAATAATCGGTGCCGAGACTCTTCGAAATAATAATATGTATTTCGGATTACCTATAATAATTATTAACACCTGCCCGGGGCACAACACCGTCATCCGTTTTTACGTAGCCGTCTACGCGAGTGCCATCGATTAATTTACGTTCCCGCCCACGTCCCGCGTGTTCGATATGCCGGCCGCAGAGATGCTCCTGCCACAACAGCCACTCTATAGCGACCTCGGATTGTTTATCGGATCGTCGATATCCATTACGAGGTAAAACCAAGATTTTATTTTTTTCCAAGAAGTTTCGTCTGAAAACTTTGTTACACGCCGAGGCAATTGTAACGGCCTCGCTGAACGGACATACATCGCCTTTCGCGATAAAAATTCTACGAAACGCTGCACAGGCTTTCCTAAGAATTATTACATCTGTTTGACAGTAGCTCACGATCTCTGTCTGGAAATCAAATACGTATCCAGAAGCCGCAGTTTTCGTATGCCAGTCAATCAGAGTTTTTCGTTCTGCCACTGACATTGTGTCGGGAGAGTAGGCACTGAGGGGAGGGAGCGGTCCTCTATACTCTTGATTCGCTAACGTATTAAACAAATGCGGGAACGTTCTCTTAAAAAGAGTTTCTCCTAAGCCGACGGCTTTTGGGAGTTTGCTAAGCGGCATATGAAAATAATTCAGACTGTCGATAAACTTTACTGTATCGAGTCGCATCTCCATTATACTAGTACCGTTGGTGATTAATTTCGGTGTTTGATGATTTTCCTCAACGATATACTTCAAAATAAACTGGGCATCGAAAGCTTTAGCATTATGAGCGATGCAGATGACTCGATTGACTGCGGCTCTCTTTTTTAAAACAAACTCTACAAAGTCAGCCAAGGGATTTTCTCGAAAGATTTTTTCACCGTCCTCCCTACAGAGTGCACAATCCCACACATCATCAGCCTTGTCGATGCACTGTGTGCAACGCTGCTGACTGACACACAAATTGACTTCGTGTATATACGTGTCCGGCACTCCTTCAATTTCTCGCTCCTGCCGCGTTTCGAAATCGTAAAAGATAAACAAATCCGGTCGCTCGGCTCTTTTCGCAGGACGCAGGGGGGCCATGAAACACTCGTGGTTTTCAGGTCGCTTCTCTTTGCATGTTCTACAATAGAACATGTTACACTCGTGTTTCGAGCTGTCTTTTTTGTATACTTGTCTCAAACACGTTCGACACGTCTGCAGCATATCACACAGACGCGATTGTGCTCCATGTGATCCGACCGCTTTATGCCGTCTAAAACAGTCGTTTCCACGGAAGAAACGTAAGCAATCATCGCAACGAATTTTCGGCGTGTCCGATTCACACGGTGGGCTGGTCATGCAACACGGACACTTTTGTCCGCATTGATGACTTGTAACACGATTATATGCTACCCCACACGGTGTACAGAAGAAAGATCTACCGGCAGCCACAGGGAGTTTCAAAATAAGCCCGTAGTGGTGGGCCCGGCTGTCGTGCACTAAATATATATTGTGCAAAACTTTCGGCACCCTGCGCAGGACAAGATCTGTACCATAAAAAAAATGGTGGCTCGTTACTACCGAATGAATCGCGATCGAATATAATTAATGCTATACCATCAGATGCGGGCACTTGCTGAAATGATTACATCTCTGGTATACCACAACCAGCTTCTGGCACGTTTATTCCGGCGGCGCGCACCAACTCCTCTGCTAAGTTTTTCTGGAGCACAGATCTGTCGCGTCGCACGTTATCCCACAGCTTATGGAGAACTCCCTCGCGTATCTGGCCTCGTTCCGCATATACCCTACCAACCACGATAGCCCGTGGAAGACAGAGCTTGTCGCTGTTATTAAACCCTATAACAGATCTTTTCTGCCAAAATTCTTCGCCCGATTCTTTCTTCGGTCTTCCCGAGCCTACAGGCATTGACACGATGTTACAAGTAATCACGAACGAGATGCTATTTATAGCTTTAAACAGCTGATCAAAATAAAAATCAGCTACTGGTCTAAATGAAATACCCGCGGGACCTCTCGTGAATGCGTTCGATCGAAACTCTACACCGATCATATCAGTCGGTTCGCTACCACTGACGATAAGAGCATGTAGCTCGCGAATCGCGTCCTCTAGCCACGATACTAAATTAACTCCTGCGGGAGGCTCGCGGATCCTAGCGCTCATAACGATACCCTGACTCTTAAATTTAGCGAATCTTCGACGGGTTTCGACACGATGAATAAGCTTGGACTCACCGGACAGTGGAGTTGCAGAATCACGGAGAAACTCCGAGACCGTTGGCGAAACCTCCCCCGCTGGACCAGACTCTGCTGGCTGTGGCGACGCTGTTGCCTGTCGCGAGGGTCCAGCGATCGGTTCATCGACCAAGCCCCGTCCAGTTTGCGTCGAGGTTTCCTGAGGCTGCGGCAGTAGTATAAACTCGTCGCTGAACATGTCATCCTCGACTTCGTCAGCCTCCGGCACTGCAACCGCTGCCTCTACCACACCGGCTGACTCTGTCTCCATCGGCTCCTCGGCTATTGACAGGTTGAGAGTGGCGGTGAGGAGATCGTCGTCGCTGTCCTCGAAAATCATGGTGTCTGAAAAAAAATTATATATATATAATATATATGTACAATTTAATGAATAATTTAAATTAAAAAAAAAATTTTATTTAAAAAAAAAAATTATTTTTAATTTTAATTATTAGTAAAATATCGTACCTTCGGCAGGAGGAGGAGGTGAATGGCTCCTCATAGCTTCTATACTGGCGGATTCGGCGACGCAGTTCGAAGTGTTCCACATAACATCTTCGAACACCTCAGTGCTAGAGGGGCCAGCTTGTTCAACCTCCAACAGCACAGCACGCTATTCCTCTCTTCGGTTAAGCTCCGCAGCTTGTTGGGCGCGTAGCGTTTCTCTTTCGGCTATCTCAGCTACCCTCCGAGTATCTGAAATTAATTTTACACTTTAGTTTTTAACACATTTTTTTTTACTAATTTGAAAATAACATTTATAATTTAACTTACCAAGGCGTTCGAGCTCTTTTCGGAGTGCTGCAGCAGCCCTCGATGTCCGGTAAGGCGAATTGTCAAACAAAGCGGAAACGATTTTTAAGACTTCGGGGTCCCCGTTAAATTTGCCGGCTTTATATAGCTTAAAAATGTTGGGCCATGACAAATAGTTAACAAGCGCACTAAACCGTCTAATTAATGCAGCGCGGTTCAACTTCATGAGAGCTGCATCGCTGGATGCTTCCAGAAGATTTTGCCGCACTCGCTTGCACTGTTGCGATAACACTTGCACCACGACACTCACAATCATCCTTAGCTGAACTAGTGATGTTACAGAATCGGCCATTTATTCGACTTGAAAACACGCTTGCAATACTCACAAAGTCGACAGAGGGTGTCTTTCGTTTGAAATTGTAAACGCGACAGAGTAATTTTTGAGGGAAACTCTCAGTCTTATAGATTTTTCTCGACACTCCCACTTTCAGCGTACAGCAGACTCGAGAATTGTCACTGGCTAGTTAAAACTATCCTTTTCTAATTTTTTCTGACATTCCGAAACACTAGGTAAAAAAAACCCTTCCGACTACGTACAATAAAAAAAAGTACTCGAACGGTGCGAGCCAGCGAGTATGCCTGCTTAAGTATTTTATTGCACCTACGCAGCGTCTTAACCGGCGCGAAACCCTTCGGCGTTGTAAAGGTTAGAGCGTTTCATTGCACCGTGTATCTAGCATTTTACTTTCTTTTTCATTTAATTTTCCTCACCGTAGAAGTATGTCCTCGTCTTTCAACGCTTGACCATCGAGTGCTGCGAATAGCTGTACATTTTCAGTTTTCTTCCAGAAGGGTTTGTGTATTGACACGCCTGTATTGGAATGCACCAATCTTGGGAAGAGTTATGTCACTCTGGAAAAGGCTAGCGAAAGAGTGATTCGTCGCGGGTGGTCTACACAGCCTCCAAGGCCCAATACAGCGCGCGCACCCCCACCTGAGACAACAGCATCCCTGAGGCGTGTCTTCATCCCTTCTCCCGGAAAATTACATCACTTTCTCCGGCTCTAGACGCGAGTGTGCCTTCGCCCCGAGTCATTACGCCTCCGCGACTTGGACAGTGCACTCTCTCTCTCGCTCAAATATCCTTCGAAAAACATAGTGAGAAAAAAATGGAGAATTTTACTGAAGCCATAAAGGAGGTCCAGAAAAAAATATCGGCGTCGGGAATACTTTCTCCGTCTTCCGTTGTAAATACTATGGTGAAGTCCGAGTCGAAGCGAATTCGCGGAGAAGACAATACGCTTGACCCTGTAATTGGCTGGCAACCCTTGAGCAAGGCAATGTTATTATCCACAACATACAGCCTGTATACCTCGGGTAGTAAGATGAACCCGCTTGGCCGCCAGAAAATAAGTTTTACGACGGCTTACAACGAAAAAGCTATTTTATTGGAAACAAAAGACTCAGCGAAGAAAAACTTTAGTGGCGAAGAAACACAGTATCAGAGGAACAAAAGACCCAAGAATACGTACCCCGTTGGTATTCTCTTCCAAAGAACAACATACGAGGGACTTGTTATGCTGAGTAAATGCATATATCATAGAATTCGTTTACTTAAAGACGAACTCGAGCTCGTGAGAGAGATCAGAGATATTATTATTGAGGAAATTAGTTTTGAGGGTACGGTACAGGACTGGCATAATGCTACAAGAGAAAAAGTCTCGTCAAACGCGTTCAAATATATGATGGATGAACGCATAACTTTAGCCCTGAAAAACCGACGAGATGAAGAGACGAGCGACAAACGACAGTTGATCGCCAAAGAATTATTGTGCAATCATCGTGAATACATTTTCCGTGCAGTGGTGGCTCGTATAAATGAACTGCCTTAGAGAGCAATTACCGAAGATTCACATATACATAAAAATGTACGAACAAAGAAAAATGTACACGTAGATATGAACATTTGTATACATTAAAAAATCTGTACAACTAGATTTAAGAATAAACATGCAAATATTATAAAAATATATACCAAAATTATTTTTACTTACCTTCAATCATCCCTTTTATATATTTTCTAAATAAGCTGAAAAAAATGTTAAAAAACATTTCGGAATGTGGGGTCAAACTCGCGCTTCCAAGGAAAACGCTACTTGAGTTCAGCGCTTTAGACCATTCGATCAAGCTAGCTCACGCAAAGCCTTGAGCTACCCTCGAGAATCACTCTGTGCGCAAGAGCCAGAACGACGCTTCCGTACCTAACCAACTCTTGGAAAATCCAAGATGGCGCGACTCGCTGCTGCTACGGCGTCACGAGCTCTCACCGAGGCGATGGGCCCCGCCGCCGCTCGGTCCCTACCGAACCCCCAAAAATCCAACATGGCGCGACTCGTCGCGACGTCGTCGTCAGCTGGCCCCGCGCGCGCTCCAGCCAACTCGCCCCCACTCTCACTCTCACGCCCGTCCACTACACTCTCCCCTCCACCCGCGCCTCAAGTCAAGCTACTCAAGTGATCGACTGGGGGGCGGGTGGTCGGGACTCTGCAGCCGAAGAAGCAACATCTCCTCCAGCTCCTCACCCTGGACACCCATCACCTCCCACCCGGGCCACCCTCTTCCTCCCTAGGGGGACACGCGGGAGAAGACGAGGGGGTCAGGGGGAGAAGGGGGCACCGTCCCCCACCAGCAAGCCGGCGGGCCTGACGGCCCGGCCGAGCACGCTAGACACCACCCCCACTCCGAACCGCCGCCATCTTGAAAAAATCCCTATAGGTACTGTAGTCTACTGTTCACATAGCCTACGGATGACGGATAGTTCCACCGGGGAGTAGTATCAGCCTCCGAATATCGAATATGATCAGTGCATCACACAAGTACTCGCTTCAGCTTCTTCATACTTGTGATCCGCGTGCCGTGTTGGCCGTATAAATACGGGGCCAACAGGACTTTCGCCAGAGGATCAGTTGGTGATTGCGTCAAACATGGACCGTCAAGGTCAAAAGACCGAGATCCGCGGAGAGACGACTTGCTAAGCCCCATTGCACCGGAACTCTCTTTAAGAGAGACACTGTCCCAAGGTTGATCTTGACTTGACGGCGTTAGCTTTCTACGCGATACCGCCCAAAGGTCGTTATTCGTCTTCTTGTTCCAGTCGCAGACACGGCCCTCGTATACCGTCCGTCACCTTCTTAGCCAAGAAGAGCCCTACCGACCCCGCCGGGGCAGCGTGATACGGAGGAGATACGGGCAGCGTGTCCCTCACGAGGTCCGAAAATAGTATAAACGTGTCCTGTGATGTGAGTCCTCGCGTCTACTGCGCATGCGCCCGCGTCCGCCTGCTGGCGCATCTTCCATCTCTCTCGGATGCATCAGCGCAGCACTTTCTTTCTTTTCATAAAAAATATCTTCAAATAAATCGCACTTTGGTTAATCGCTCGGCAAAGTGTTTTTTTTTAAACTGACGAACATTTGTGCTGAAAATTAACGAAAGAAACTTGTGATCATGTGAGTGATGATTGAAGAAGTCGGAATAAAAAAAGTGTGAAAATTTATGCGCAATAAGTGTCATAAAAAAATAACTCGTGTAAAAAAAAGTGTGAGTGCCAAGGTATCAGTTCAGTTTGGAAAAATTGAAGTCGTGCACTCGTTTTGATCAACATTTATTTTGTAATGAAACACTGCGAAGATAGCGTAAAGAATTAAATTTTGGGTTTGTGGTAACTGAAATAAGACATAAACAACTGTGAAATCTTACGCTTATTCATCTGACGCTCGAAATGTCAATTAGCCTCTACCGTGTACCGATCTCACGCACACATTAACGCACTCACAACAACGAGACTTACGGTGACCTCATCTGATGCTCGAAGTCTTACGCTTACTCGTCTGAGGCTTGAAGTCTCAGTTAGCCCCTATCGTGTACCGATCTCACTCACACCAGCAAGTCTTTCGGTGGCGTCACCTGACGCTCGAAGTCTTACGCTTATTCGTCTGACGCTTGAAACTTCAGTTAGCTCCTACCGTGTACCGAGCGTTAAGATGTTTACACATCAAAAACATCGATAAATATATTAATATATTTATCGATGTTTTCAGATGAAGAAGACGGACTTTTCAGATGAAGAAGACGAAGGGGCGGAAAAAATCTTGAACAGATGTAAGAAAAAATATTACGCCAATAAAAATATAATCAACGGTAACCGAGCCAAAGAAGAGTTGCCACGGCCAAAATACAGTTCAACGACCAACACACTGTAAGTCCTTGTTTACTTTTTGTTTTTTCGTTTGATCTTTATACTTCTATCGCGGTGTCCGTCTGTTGTGCATCGGTAGGATAGCACGTAACGGTTGATCCGACTATATTTTGAAGGGCATAGGAGCCGCTTCGTCTGTTAACGGGAGACTATCGCCGTTCATCGAGAGAGCCATAAGACGTAGTCTCGACCTGATAAACGATGAAAGTAAAGATAAAAACTGTGATCGTAAGTAAATAACGAAATACTTTGCAAACTGGTCGGAAATTCATCATGATTTTTATTCAAAAATCGTAATCATGGTTTTTTCTTTCAAGATTCGAGTGGGCCCGAGGAAGATATGGCCCGCTACATCTTCGGGAGCACGTCGAGGAGCATCGAAGAACGGTATGATCCGAGAATTTCATATATATCGTATACATTCGGAAATTGTGAGACTTCTTTCTTCATGCGAAAAATGTTTTTTTTCAGAGTCGAGTGTATCCGCGGATGATACGGCCCGCGACATATTCCAGAATACGTCGAGGAGCTTGAAAGAAGAACGCGTTATCAGCGGAGAAGAACGCGAATGCGGGGGGGCTCCGTCCCCCCGCAGGAATATAAAACCCCCCATAAGGAAGATAAAACGTAAAGAGAAAGATATTTTAAAGTATATGTATTCTTACTTTAATAGAATCCCGCGCAGAAAAAATTAGTCCCGGAAGGAGTCCCGGAAGGAGTCCCGGCGGGACTCCCGGCGGGACTCCCGCCAAAGGCCCGCGAGAGGCCTGCAGAAGTCCCGCATACAATTTGGATCGTAGTTCTTACGACAAATTAATCAGACACTTTCGAGGACAATTTTGCGATATTCCTTAATTTTTTGGGAATTGAGAATGACTCTTGAAATTGAAAAATTTAATATTATAAATATAAAATAACGCATAGTCTTTGTTAACCTCTTAGTTGATATTGATGTGTGGTATTGGCGATTTTTTTTTATTAGATTTTAAATTCGACACGTATGCAGGAGTTTTTGGAGTTACTGATTCTGAATTTGAAGTCGAAATTCAAAAATTTTAATTGGCTGATGCATAGGGCATGGTGCTCTCGAGAGTACTCTTTTTTTAGCTGTTGAAGACAATTAGGTAAATAAATTTTTTCGTTCGTTCCTCGATAGAGATATTTTATACCTTTTGACTATTCCAGGAATTTGTCGACTCGCTTTACCAGAAACGATAAACCTTAGGTATTTTAAAGTTAACTTTTGTTGTAACAAATGTATCTTGTGAAATGAAATATTCCGTTATTATTTCGCGACGGATTTTCAGCTTTTATAACATTTTGTAACTATTAGCTATTGTAACGTTCCACCTTTAGGCCTAGCTTATGGGCAAGGGGACTTGTGGACGTTAGGGTTCGGGACGAGCGAGAAATTATTTGTAGGCGATCGGTTGAGATATAAAATAAATTATTTTTTGAAAGTATTCAGAAACGTGATACAAAAACAAAGTGATGAAATTATTCTTCTTGGCGTCGTTTATAAACGAGGGAGAGACAAAGCGTATCTCCGACCCTTTGAGATTTTTAGTAAAAAAATCAGCAATTTAAATTCCTGTTTCTTAACGTTACAATTTACCTTGTTCCGCTTTGTATTTAAATCTTTATTTCATACTTTTGCATGCTTGTTAGTTTCGATATGATTAAATCGTAGTCGTACTTCTAATCTTCCAAACCTTAAATTCGCACCGTAAGTGCGAACCTCCGGCCGGGACCTCAGCCGAAACTTTCGCTTCCACGAGAGCTGCGTGGTTCGTGATGTCACCACCACCCCACCGGTACTCGCTTCTGGGTCAGTTCCGTCGGGATACCTGACTATCCGTTCTAGCTACGGGGATGAGAAAACTAGGATGGCCGACGTCACCACCGGTTACTCCTAGTCTCTCGGATGGTACACTGTCTATGCTAATGTCACCAAAAGCTGACAGGACCGGTAGGATAGGGGGTTCTGAATTACCTTCTCTTCGTCACCGTCGAGAAATAATAATTGCTTTCTCGGTGCCGTGCACCGCCTTATATACCCGCTGCCGGCGTTGCGCACGGCACGCTCGCTCTCCCTACCGAGCGCGAGTCCCCACTGGCGGGCTCTCCCACCGCGGTGTACTCGCGGCGCGCGCCGCGCGGGCTCGCGTGGGGCGACGCTCTCGAACGTTCTCGAACGTTCGAGAACGATCTACCATCGGTGTATCAAAAAGGGGTCCTTCGGGTGCCCGGTCGCGTCGTTCAGGGCCGGCTCAAACCCGGGGGACGATAGGCACGTCTCACTATAATTGTCCAAAACTTTGTTTTTTTAACCCTCGGTAGCGACCTCTAAAAATGCATTAATTTCGTGGACCCTTCGTACATCGCATTTTTCTTTTATACCTTACGATAATACGGGGTGGCCGCCAGAAAGTTTAAAAGATATTAATTTAAGCGCACCCCTAATTCGGCCGTTATTCTACGCATCGCAGTTGATAAACCGCTTCGCATATATTTGAAAAATTAATAATTAAACATACAATTTGCAGAAACTAATGTAGAAAACTAATGTAGATTTTTTTATTTATTTGTTATTATTTAACGTCGCATCAGCAGCTATGGTTATTAGCGACGGGACCCACTATATTTCCTTTGGTGGGAACCGTACCCACTTTGGGGGTTACGCAATATGAGTGAACGTTAACTGTACTTTTGGATGTCAGTAACAGTCGGCCTTCTAGGTTTGCTTCACGGCGCCGGAGCTACGTCACGTCGATTACTGACCGTAAACATTGGACGTCTGCTGAACATATATCGACTATCGCACGATAGATGCCAGGAGCTACGTCGCGTCACAATATTTTTTTACCAGCAAGACTACGGCACCGGGATTCGAACCCGAGACCTCCCTTTGTTCTCGAGGCTAGTACTCTAATCACGAGAACAAAGTGATGGGTTAATGTAGAAATTTGTAAATGGAAAATAGACACTTCTTAATGTAAAATATAAAAACAATAAAAAAAAGTATGTTTATGAAAATAAAAAAAAAAAAAAACCGAAAAAAGTCAAATCAAACCAGCCAAGTAGTACATACACGAAAATGCTTCAAAAAAGATGCTTATCAAAACAATCTAAAAAAAAATACAAGACGCAAAAAATCTTGACAAGAAAAAACTTGGCGTGCCAGTTTTTTTCCAATAGCTGTCGTACATGGTTCATTCAAATAATCGAGGGAGAGGGAAAGTAACTGTAATAACTGCAGTAACTGTAATTGTAAAAAAAAACTGGCACGCTAAGTTTTTTCTTGTCAAGATTTTTTGCATCTTGTATTTTTTTTTTAGATTGTTTTGATAAGCATCTTTTTTGAAGCATTTTCGTGTATGTACTACTTGGCTGGTTTGATTTGACTTTTTTCGATTTTTTTTTTTAAATATTTTCATAAACATACTTTTTTTTATTGTTTTGATCAACGTTTTTTTGGAACAATTTTTTTGTTAAGAGACTGTTTTGATAAACATATTTTCTGAACGAGAATACAAATTTTAAGTACTTGGCGTACCTTTTTACTTTTTTGAAAAAAAGTATTTTTTTGCTTTGATTTCACCTATTTTTGACATCCAGGCATATAGTTTCATTGATTATTACCAACATGCAGGCAATACAGAACGAAAACATTGCTTATAGTAGATAATACGATGATATATATAAATAAAAGATCTTGAAAACTAAACGATTCACTAAAAATGATATATTACAATAATAATAATAATAATAATTTTAAATATGATTCTAAATTACGAAGTATTTTTTTAACCTGTTCTCCATCGCGGTTCCTTAAGGCATGTAAAATACCGCGGACATTAATAAAAACGGTAATTAACTTTTTCACGGATGCTAGCATCTGCGGTCAACAGAATAGTATCATTAAAAGTTGTAATGTAATCTGTCTTCGATGACACTTTTCTTTTGCCCTTAGATATCACCGTTCGTGAAAAAGTTTATTACAATTTTTATTACCGACCGTGGTGTTTCACCTGCTCTTAAGATGGTGTGGTATAACCTCCCGCCCACTCCATGTAAAGTTGGTAATAAAAATTATATTGAATGCCGTTTTGAGACCGCAGTCCACCGAAGAAAAAGAAAATTGTCTTTCGATGGAGAATCGGCAGAGGCAGGGAAAGAATTTTTTTCTGCTCTGGGTCTGCGGTCTCAAAACGGCATTCATTACAGTTTTGTTACCAGCTGAGCACGCGATAAGTGCGTGGGAGGGTGTTCCACATCACCTTAAACGCAAACTTCTCTTTTACGCTAATTTTTTTCAAATATACCAAACTTTTCCTCGTAATTATGTATGTATCTGATACAGCTTTTGTATATCGTTTACAATTGAAACATAAGTTTTGTATCGTATTTGGAAAGTAGGAACTATTTACAGCACTTTATTTTTATTTTTGTTATTTTTGTTTGTGGATTCCGTCACTGTGTACTGTACGTATATGTATAAATGTCGTTGAAGTAGTCGATTCGCAAGCCCCGGTCGCGAAACTTCGTCATAACGCCCAATAACTTTTAACGATTAAAATAATAAAAACAAAATTCTTCGGTCTTTCGGGAATAGTAAAATTGTTGTTGAAATTCAATTTATTCGGTAGGTGACTTTACAAGTGTATTCAGTCTTCGATATAAATTATAATTATAGTATTTGTGGTACAACACTTTTACTCGTAATTGCGTAAAGTTTTTTTAATTTCCACATTGCTTCCCCATAAAAGTTGAAAATAGAAATTTCCATACCGCTTCCTTATAAAAGTTGAAACTTAAAATTTTCGTATAGCTTTCTCATAATGTTTCTTTTGTTCTCGAAGCTTCCTCTATGAGGAAGCCAAAAATACAGAAAATGCTTTCTCATAGAAGAAGCTTTATGAATAAAGGAACATTATGAGAGAGCCATGTGAACATTTCAAGTTCCAACTTTCATAAGAAAGCGCTATGAAAATTTCAATTTTCGACATTTTTTATATTTTTTACAATTGTGTGAAATTCTTTTAAGATTGTATTAAGATTGTTTGTTTGTTATTTTTAAAGATTGTTTAAAATTGTCTTCCAATAGACATATTTTTTTGGAACATAAAAAATGTTAAGCACTGGTTGTATCCAAACCATTGGTTGTATAAACCATTTGTCTTTTTTATTATTAACATTTTTTTTTATATAAAAAATAAAATAGTCTAATTGCTTGATAGTGCTATCACTGTTTCTGCACTATGTATTGATTTAAGTAAAACAGAATCATCGCTCTGTTTTATTTGGACTTATATTGTCGGAAATGGTTTGAGTGCAAAATTGTCCTATTCTAAACTTTGGCGCAGAAACAATAATATAACATTTACCTGTTTTGGATGGTGACAAAAGGCTCCTCCGACTTCTAAAGTAGTTGCTCTTGATGCTCTAGACCTTCGAAGGCAGCTGCATCAGAATCAGGAGGTGGTTTTCATCATGCGTAGTTAAAAAAAAATGATCTCCCTCGCATGATGGGTAAAGGCATCTTTTGATCCTGACGCAGTACCTCTGAAGTTCCAGGGCATCGAGGGCATCTGTATGTGGAGCTGCATATGCCTTTCGCCACTATATGTAAATTTCAATTTTCACTGCGAACCTTCAATAATACATCGACAAGAGGAAATGTCTCAGATAGAATCCCAGCTCCATTAGTAAAAGATTTATTCTTTTACTAACGTATTTAGTTATAGGTTTGGATAAATAAATAAGTTCATGTTTTCCTGACAGAGCGTAGATTCCATTTTAAAAAACTGAACCATCTAGCTATCAAATATATCCAATATACTCAATTAACATTTGACAAAAGCAAAAATAAAACAAAACTTCAAAAATAGGTTAGTCATAAAAATATCGAGGAAAATTAACTTTACACGTCGAACACATAATTAAAAGAATAAAAATATATTTAATTTATGATATATGATATTTATAATAAATTTTTTTAGACAAATCTTTTTTATTGACACTTTTACGCACAAGTTTTTATTTTTCATTCGCTATAGGTTCACTATAGGGGCGGACACGTTCACATTTTTTTTTTCGGTTTCTTCAATTAATAAAAAAATAATAATTGCGTTTTGCCGAACGATTAACCAAAGCGCGAAAAGTGCTGCGCTGATATATACGAAACAAGAGAGATGGGTAGAGAGACAGTGCTGCGCTGATGCGAATCCGAGAGAGATGGCAGATGAGACAGCTGGCAGACGCATGCGCAGTAGGCGCGAGGACTCACATCACAGGACACTTTTATAATATTTTCGGACCTCGTGAGGGGTACGATTACCGTATCTCAGCATCTAGCTAACAGTTATGATCGTAACTAGGCGCGTTGGAAAGCTCGTGTTCTATATATATCATAAAAGTGTCGTCGGAATTCTGATCCGATCCTTCGTTTTGGAGAAAATCGAGAAGCAAGAATCCACTTCCGGCATTTTGAAGTATCTATACTTGGTAGCGTCTCGCTCAACTCGCTTAAAAACTTTTTTTTAAGTACTTGGCGTCGAGACGCTACCGCGTCTCTTGATATTGATACTGGAAAATTGCATGCAGCAGCCTACTTTTCTTACAAGGAACGTCAGTTTGGTGTCCCCCTCCGATTTTAATGAAACTCACGTATGTTGTAGAGCATCGAAAAGTAAAAGACACGTATCTTTTTTTATCAGCGGAAAAACATTTCTAAGGGGTGAAATTGCCCTTCGAAGTTAGGCATGTCGAGGGGTGATTATGCAGTTTCACCCAGAAGGCGTCACCCGATTTTAATGAAACAAACATCAAAATACTCCTCATTGAAGACAATGAAAATTCCACGTGAAGTTGAAGAAAAAAAATTCATTTGCAGGGGTGAACCACGCCCTGATTCTTCAATTTTCCACCCTGCACAAAAAACTATACAACTAAATTGAACGGAACATGTACCATTTGGAAGGGCAAGTGAAAATGAAGTTGACGTGTTTTTGCACATTTGCAGGGAAAAGAGTTTAAAGGGGTAAACTACCCCTTATCCATTAATACGTATATTTATGCATACATTCTCGTTTCTCGTTATTTAAATGTCCGAATCAATTCAAAATATTCCTGTTAGCCGAAGTCAATGTCGGGCGCTTCGCATGATGTTTTATTTATAATTAAGGGGGTGGCCGGTCGTCACCTAGAATGGCCCATTCACGAATTTCGCGTTATTTACTGATAAAAAATAGCTTGCTAAAATACAGAATACTGGGAATATTGCTGGGGTTGAGTTGTTGTATATGCCCTGTATTCCGGAACAGGGGGAATAAGCTGCGGACATAGGTAATAAATAACAAACACCGGGTTTCGGCAAGCGCGTTTATTAGACTATTATCCTTTTCACGTCTCGTGTTATCGGTCTCCCCACTCTCCATTCTCTCACATACATTCTTACCGCCTCGCTCATATCTCACATACACATACACCACCGTATATAATATAATTTATAATTCCTTTTACACTTCGTCGACGTGCGCATTACTGTCGTAATTTGCAGCAATCATGGTTCGTAAGTCGTACAGAAATGATACTCTTCAAAAAAAATGTTGCAAGCACAAAGATTTCTTGCGCCATGAGCATCTGATGATGGCCACATTATTACAACCTGGTACTTCACAGTGTGCTTGAGACGATTGACCGAAACCAAAACTCACTGGATTGTCGAACTTGTCTGGCTTATCGGTTATATAATTACTTTTGAACCATGCATATTTGAAAAGATTTATATACTGGGTGATGAAAGTTGATTGTGTGCGAGCGATTGCAGTTTGATTATATTGTTTCTCAAGTGTAAATTAATATCAAAATTAAGTAATAATACACTGTCGGAAAAATGTCGTACAAAATATTTCCATATTCGGAAACCAAAAACGTCGAGGGGTTGGATTTTCCCTGTTGTGCCTATAGGTATTATCTTTGTGATAATTTTTTTACCCCGAGGCGTTGCTTTTCGAACAACTTCTGGGCAGTGTCCACTCCATGAGTCTATCAACAATACGCTGTCACGGCCGGTGTTGGGGAAGAATACTTTTTCCAACCAAACTTTGAAGTGCTCTGTACATAGGAAGATATTGGTTATCGATATAGTATAAATGAACCTATGTTCAATATTTTCTGGATATCATTTTTGTTCATACCTGAAGTAATTTTCCCGGATTTCGATGCTGTTAAAAATACGTTTTCTGGCCTGAATAAACTTTTTTCCACGATTGGTCCGAACTCACCCTTTCCCTCATTTAGAACGATAAAAAGGGGTGAAAGTAATTTTCCATCTGCATTTATGGTTGGCTGGATCGTGTAGCTATGAGTTGTAGAAGATACGGATTGTACTACACATTCCACTTGTTTAGTTCCTTCAATCGTCAGAGTCCTGCCAGAGTGGATTTCCAGTTGAAAGCCGCTCTGATCTGAATTATATATGTTTTCCACTCCATATTTTTGAATATATGGTTTAATTTCATTCACAAAGTTTTCTGCATTAATCCTTAAAACGTGTTCGTCTTCTATAGTTTTTCGTGTTACGAATTTATTAATTTTCCTTGACACAATACGATGTGATTTCTTGAACTTCCAAAGCCAATCACGAGAAGCTTTAAAACGAATGTCTTCGTGACCTATCTCTTTTTTAGCTTGTAGAGCCCACTTTTGAAGGTCGATATCATGAACAATGAAACCAGCATCGACAGCGGCTTGCATGTTTTTCAAAGTATATTCAGAGATTCGAGCTAATTTCTCTTTGTAGGTCCCACCTTTGTTTATTTGATTTGCCCAGCGTCTTAATTGTCGTATAGATTTGACTTTTTTGAATTTCTGGTTGACGATATCGGCACTGTAATTTTTCTTTTTACCGGATCTCCAGTATTCGACTGCTTTCCGTTTATAATCGTTGCTTAAGTCTTCTTCGTCTTCAGAACAAGTATCAGAATACACTGGACCTTCATCATGTTGCCAAAGAGTGTCTTCGATAGCGTTGATATCATTTTGCTTGAAAGGCTCATGAAAATCTAGCGAATGTTCCTCGATAATTTCAACTCCGTTATAATCGTCTATGCAGTCGATCAGAACTTTTTCGAAATTCTCTTTTACCTCGATTTCTGCATTGTTAATCGGAGTTTCGGGAATATTCGTGGCTTCAAATGTAGCCAAGAGAAGTTTAATGACTTTGATTTTATTCACTTTCATGGTAAATTGACTTTTTTATCAAAAATTATGACTGACGCACTGACACTCCGAGTTCAAGTGAGCAACTGAGGATCGCTGTATGTATCGCGGTTATTATATTTGAAAGACTTGTTGTTCAACCAGCTGCGATATCAGCAGATAATACGCTGCTCCAGATAGCCGCCTATGTAGAAAACACCTCTTATTGCGTCGAAAGTATTTTTATCATATTGACATAATAAACATGACGGTAAATTATTGATAAGCACAAAATCAGCACAAAGAGTGAACGCCAGCAACTCTTTAAGATTGAAATAACGAGAAACGAAAATGTATGCATAAATATACGTACTAATGAATAAGGGGTAGTTTACCCCCCTAAACTCTTTTCCCTGCGAATGTGCAAAAACACGTCAACTTCATTTTCATTTGCCCTTCCAAATGGTACATGTTCCGTTCAATTTGGTTGCATAGCTTTTTGTGTAGGGTGGAAAATTGAAGAATCAGGGGGTGGTTCACCCCTGCAAATGAATTTTTTTCTTCAATTTCACGTGGAATTTTCATTGTCTTCAATGACGAGTATTTTGATGTTTGTTTCATTAAAATCGGGTGACGCCTTCTGGGTGAAACTGCATAATCACCCCGCGACATGCCTAACTTCGAAGGGCGATTTCACCCCTTAGAAATGTTTTTCCGCCGATAAAAAAAAATACGTGTCTTTTACTTTTCGATGCTCTACAACATACGTGAGTTTCATTAAAATCGGAGGGGGACACCAAACTGACGTTCCTTGTTAGTCTACATTATAATCTACGAGATTACAATAATCCGCAACATTATAATATACGAGAAAAACTTCAAGAATGCTTCAAGGATTAACCTACATAGGGTAAAAGTGGTGAATATGGCCCACCTCGATTAACACGTAAATCAATGATATATGGACCGGGCCATATTCCCCACTTTTACCCTAAATATTTACCGTGTTCTATGTTCGCAGAAAAATTATAAGGAAAATCGGAAATTATAAAATACGAGTACCCCATTTGTTCAAAAATTATTGTAGTTTCTTCCGTGATACATTTAAATTTGTAGTGCTTTGCAAACGCCAACCAAATTTTTGCTGATGTCGGACAACACACAGTAAGGTACAAACCAAAATCGTTGCGTCTGCAGGTTCTGGCGTTGAAAAAAGTAGTATGGCCGAGATTCTCGGTGAAATTCTCGCCGATAATTTCGGTAAAAATCTTTCCGAGTATCTCACCGATAATCTGGATAAATTCCAGCATGGGAACCGAAGCCATATTGTTTAAAAAAACTTAGAAAATATATCCCAGATTGTTTCCGAGATTCATTTAAGAGGCTATGGGAAATTCTGCAATAGATAGCATACAATCAACTATCAGACGAATTTTGTAATTCTTTATTTATTGTAAGTTAGTGTAATTTAGTGTAATTTCCATGAGATCAATTTTGTGTGATTTTAATCGTTATATCGGCGACGCGGAGGTCATCAAATCGGAGCTATCTAGAGACTCCGACTCAGGAACGATAAGACGATCGAAAACAGGATATACGCTTGACGTGTGTGAGTGGCACCTCGTTTTCCTTTGGAATGAGTTAACTTACAAAAGAGCCTGCATGCCAATTGTTTGAAGTTCTCCGAATATTCCAAAGCCGTCAGAAACTTGCTCACACATAAGATAATCACGCATACTGTATACTGCATTCGCTTTTAGTCTATCGACTTGCGACAGGTGATCAGAGCCGATGACAACGGCATGAATGTAGTTGTCATCGGCTCTGTTGGGCACGATGCGGAGCCACCGATGGGTCAATCGCGAATCACTACATTCATCCATTTTCGCAAACTATAATATTCGGTTTTCTCAATTCATTGTAAGATTTCAATCAAAATTCGACTTCACGCCGAAGAGGTTATGTCAGTATTATAGTTCTGCATGATTTGACGTATATGTGTAGCATATTAACAACGCTAAGTTGGAACTGAAAATCTGTCTAGTTCCATCGGTAAAACAGGTAATGCAGGTTAAAAGAAAACAACTTCAGCATCCTTTTAAGGGTTTCGTCATTTAACAGCAAATAGTTCAAGAGGTACTTATTTCAGAATGGTTTAAATAAAAAAGAGTCTAGCAGAGTAAGTAAAAGAGGATCTCTCCGAATAGGTATCTAAATTATTTTACAGATCCTCTGCTAACTGATAATGCCTTGGCTAAAGAAAGGGTGAGAGTAAAGAATTGATTGCGTCCCTAAGGTCCGGTAGTCGGGTACCCGCGAGTAATGCTGAACTTGTTAGTAGTGAGGAAGCGTTATATTATATATCGGTGTTGAAAGAGTGTCCAATATGAAACATAGAACATAAATTAACGCAATTAAAATATGACTGTCCAATAAATAATTACGGAACGAAAAATAATACTATTCAAAGTATAGTGGAATAAAAAGAATTTAGTAGAGTATCTAGGAGAGAATCTGGGAGAGAATCTGGGAGAGAATCTGGGAGAGAATCTGGGAGAGAATCTGGGAGAGAATCTGGGAGAGAATCTAGGAGAGAATCTGGGAGAGAATCTGGGAGAGAATCTGGGAGAGAATCTGGGAGAGAATCTGGGAGAGAATCTGGGAGAGAATCTGGGAGAGAATCTCTCCAAACCGATATCCAAATTATTGTACAGATCATTTGCAAACTTACAATGCCTGAAAAAAGGAAAAAAAAGCCCATACCCAAAAAAGGAGGGACCAAAAAAAAAACCAAACACAAAAAAAGAGGGACCACAAAAAAAATAAGCCCTAAAAAACCAAACCCAAAAAAAGAGGTACCACGAAAAAAAACCAAACCCAAAAAAGGAGGGACCGCGAAAAAAACCCAAACCCAAAAAAGAAGGGACCGCAAAAAAAAACCAAACCCAAAAAAGGAGCGACCACAAAAAAAAACCAAACCCAAAAAAGGAGGAACCACAGAAAAGGGGCGGGCGGGCGGTCGGGCGGGGGGGGGGGGCGGGGGGGTAAGAGGGGGTGAAGGTGTGAAGGCATTACAAATATATTGTAGTATATTGTATATTGTAGTACGAAGACACATACAAATTATTGTACAGATCATTTGCAAACTTACAATGCCCTTGCTAAAAAACGTTTTCAGAATCTTCAATAATCAATCTGTACAATAATTTTGATATCGGTTCGGAGAGATTCTCTCCCAGATTTTCTCCTAGATTCTCTCCGAGATTATCTTCTAAATGTAGCTCATTCCACTATTCAAAAAATAGTATTATTCTTAGTCGTGTAATTTATTGGGACCTCACCGTTGTGTAACTATGTCATATCGAACATTTTTTGAACACCGATGCACACTACAACCCTTCTTCACTATTAACTAGGTCGCCATTATTCGCGCGTACCCGACTGCCGCACATGACCGCCACCATGAATTCTACCCTTTCTTATTATTTTTTTTTAGCAAGGACATTGTAAGTTTGCAAACGATCTGTAAAATAAATTGGCTATCTGTTCGGAGAGATTCTCCCCCAGATTCTCTCCCAGATTCTCTCCCAGATTCTCTCCCAGATTCTCTCCCAGATTCTCTCCCAGATTCTCTCTCAGATTCTTTCCTAAATCATATCTCATTCCACTATACAATTAATAGTATTATTCTCAGTCACGTAATTTATTGAGACCTCATTGTTGTGTAACTATTTCATGTTGAACATTTTTAGGCACTCACTATTAAAAATAGGCAAAGAGTGCCTATTAAAATCACCTTCGCGGCCTCTTTGGAGACTTTCGATGGGGACGCTGCGCACCAAATGAACCTAAAAGTAAAATTCTTTCAGCGGTCCGTTCGGTAGACCTCCAACATGATGCGCACTATTTTCTTTACCCTCCGGTGACATAAAAATTGCTTTTTCACTCATTTTTTTGTCTCGGACGTCCGTACGGTACTGTAACTTTGGACCCTGCGAACCAATTGGACTCAATTTTGCAGGATTCTTTTATCACATTGTTTTGAGTATGCACGTACATTTTCGAAGTTTTTAAAAATATATTTGATTAGCAATTGTATTGCAGGTTATGTTATTTTAACTTCCCTAAAAACGATTTTTCTTCCTATCAAACAATAAACTTCGGTTGTGAAAAATAAAAGACAAAATATTGCTAATTTTCTGATAAATTGGTGCTCTTTTTATTTCGATAATCATACATTTTTCAATAAAAATTATTCACCATATTTTACAAGAAATTGTTCACAATCGTAAAAAAAAATTTCAATTTCACATGTGCACTGAAAAACTTGGTTATAAACTCACAAAGAAGAATCATCGAGTATTCAACATAATTGTAATTTGCCAATTAATGTATATTTATTTTCCCTTTAATTATATCTGTCAAACTTTGGAAGCCGTCGGCAATTTTGTAGCAAACGTCATCTAGTGCGCACAACTCGTGACGCAGGTATACGCAGTGGCGGGGACATTTGAAATGAAAAGAAAAAAATTGTTACTTTAATTTATTTTTCAATGTATATTACCATTAATATTGGAAAAAACAATTTCTTTATTTTCTTTTTGTTGTCATTTTAAAATTCCTTCCGAATACAATTTTTTAATTTTATCTCGGATTTTTTCAACTATTCTTTTTTTCAATTGATTCAATATATCTTTCCAAATACAAAAATAAAACGAACAAAAAAATTAAATTTCTCGAACTTTTCATCAAAACAAGACTTTATTTAAGTAACATCTTACTTCCTCTTCGATGGAAAGCAAGAATCATGACTATATCAGTTTTCGTACTCGAGGTATGAATTCTTTGCAACAACGATAAATGTCGGGGGAATTTCACTAAAAAATCGAAAAAAATCAAATTTCTTGAATTTCTCATCTCCAACACTTAGCTTATGAACAAAAAGAATAAGGGTACTGATTCCACGTGACATGGGAAACGAAACAAAACGTTTAAAATGTTCGAATTCATTTTTTTTTTATTAAGGCCGATGTGGAGACTCTTCGCGTCGAATTTTTCAAAAATTTGTAAAATTTTTAAATATTTGGAAAGCATCCAAGAGGCTACAAATTTTTATTTGAGTAACGTCCTACTTCTTCTTCGATGCAATGCAAGAACCATGACAATATCAGTTTTTGTACTCGACGAAATTTCACTAATTTCACAATTGACGATCATACATGACCGTCAATTGAACAAAACCACTATCTAGTTGTGAAATTACGGTCACTTTTTTTCTGTCATAAATTGGTCACAAAATTTTTCGAATTTAAATATGCACTACAAAGAAAAAAAAATAACATGTGACGTTTCAACTTAGGATAAGAACAAGAAAAGGATAGGATTCACATTTTGTTATAACAACACGCGCTCACCTGAATGTATTCAATAAAAAGAAACATAGTTTATTAGTTTTTTTTCTTATCACAAACTATCTATCACATCTCTTTAATACAGTCATCACTTCTCTTTTATACAGTATTCACCGATTCACGATTTATGATAGTGAGTATACGACATAGTACAATTATCGATAGTTCGACTTCAAAGCAGGGCGAAAAGCGGCAGTAAATTTGAAAATCGGTCACAAATAAAACGGCCAATTGACTGTCCATTAACTGTCCATTGACGGTCAATTGACAGGTAATTGGCCCATTTTGTGACGACCTTACATCACTAGTCACATCCTTTTCTCGATGGCACTGAGAAACAAGGCCGTCGATCCGTCTCTCGAATTCGTTTGAGCTTCGGATTCTAGTTAAACGTTATTTCGGTTAGACAAGATATTCCTGTAAAAAATTCGTAACTCAGCTGTTAAGAGAGATATCGAGTTCAATCCAGGCGTTTGTCGAAGGGCAAGGCCCATGTTATTCGATACAAAATCGGCACAGTTCCATCAGTGATACCTGACGGTGAATAAAAATTAGTATTTTCACGTGTTTTGTACGACCTGTGTCCTCTCAGTATCACTTATGGAACTATGCCGATTTTTTTCTTCATATTTTCAATAATTTTTTATGATCATTCACCTCAAAAACACGATCGCATAAAGCAAAATATTTTTTTTAAATATATGAATAGGTTTTTTCACGTTATGATAGCTACCCGCGGATCCCATTCACATAGCTTTGCATTTAAATGATATGTAGTTCATAAAATTGTCACAAGCCGTCATTGATCAGTTATAAAAAAAAAATTGTACAATCGATTGAAAAACAATAATGGCAGTGATACCAATTTTTGAATGAATTTCCAAAACCTTCAGTTATTATTTCGTCCAAAACTTCGAATAAACGCATAAGAACGATTAAATTAAATAATGAAATGTTGCATCGAAGAATGAAAAGCAATCGTATATATACTACGGATAGAAATATAAATATATAAAAAATAAACTATAAATATATTTCAATGCATAAATACGTAATGCATAATGTGCTGTAAATAACTGTTAGCATGATAACTATAGATCTATGTTTATAAAAACTTAACAATTTATATATCGCGCAATCAAGGATGAAGAATATATTTTTTAAATGAACACGTTTACAAAAAAATAATAATAAAAGACGCAGACATAAATGATTACGTTACTCATCGTCAACTTCCTCTTCGTGAACTTCCACGGCGTACGAATAGCTCGGGCGGCGCGCGAAGCCCGCCTTGCGTGCAAATCCGTGAGTGCCTTAAAAATGTCCCGAAGGAACATTTTTGCGGGGTTTGGGGGACGGAGCCCCCCAACTAGCGGGGCGGAGCCAAGCTTGTTTTTTTCTCTCCCAGATTCTCTCCTAGATTCTCTCCTAGATTCTCTCCTAGATTCTCTCCTAGATTCTCTCCTAGATTCTCTCCTAGATTCTCTCCTAGATTCTCTCCTAGATTCTCTCCTAGATTCTCTCCTAGATTCTCTCCTAGATTCTCTCCTAGATTCTCTCCTAGATTCTCTCCTAGATTCTCTCCTAGATTCTCTCCTAGATTCTCTCCTAGATTCTCTCCTAGATTCTCTCCTAGATTCTCTACTAAATTCTTTCTCATTCCACTATACTTTGAATAGTATTATTTTTTGTTCCGTAATTATTTATTGGACAGTCATATTTTAATTGCGTTAATTTATATTCTATGTTTCATATTGGACACTCTTTCAACACCGAAATATAATATAACGCTCCCTCACTACTAACAAGTTCAGCATTACTCGCGGGTACCCGACTACCGGACCTTAGGGACGCAATCAATTCTTTACTCTCACCCTTTCTTTAGCCAAGGCATTATCAGTTTGCAGAGGATCTGTAAAATAATTTAGATACCTATTCGGAGAGATCCTCTTTTACTTACTCTGCTAGACTCTTTTTTATTTAAACCATTCTGAAGTAAGTACCTCTTGAACTATTTGCTGTTAAATGACGAAACCCTTAAAAGGATGCTGAAGTTGTTTTCTTTTAACCTGCATTACCTGTTTTACCGATGTAACTAGACAGATTTTCAGTTCCAACTTAGCGTTGTTAATATGCTACACATATACGTCAAATCATGCAGGACTATAATACTGACATAACCTCTTCGGTGTGAAGTCGAATTTTGATTGAAATCTTACAATGAATTGAGAAAACCGAATATTATAGTTTGCTAAAGTGGATGAATGTAGTGATTCGCGATTGACCCATCGGTGGCTCCGCATCGTGCCCTACACTACATTCATGCCGTTGTCATCGGCTCTGTTCACCTGTCGCAAGTCGATAGACTAAAAGCGATTGCAGTATACAGTATGCGTGATTATCTTATGTGTGAGCAAGTTTCTGACGGTTTTGGAATATTCGCAGAACTTCAAACAATTGGCATGCAGGCTCTTTTGTAAATTAACTCATTCCAAAGGAAAACGAGAGATATCCTGTTTTCGATAGTCATATCGTTCCTGAGTAGGAGTCTCTAGATAGCTCCGATTTGATGACCTCCGCGTCGCCGATATAACGATTAAAATCACACAAAATTGATATGAAAATTACACTAAATTACACTAACTTACAATAAATAAAGAATTACAAAATTCGTCTGATAGTTGATTGTATGCTATCTATTGCAGAATTTCCCATAGCCTCTTAAATGAATCTCGGAAAGAATCTGGGATATATTTTCTAGGTTTTTTTTAAACAATATGGCTCCGTTCCCATGCTGGAATTTATCCAGATTATCGGTGAGATACTCGGAAAGATTTTTACCGAGATTATCGGCGAGAATTTCACCGAGAATCTCGGCCATACTACTTTTTTCAACGCCAGAACCTGCAGACGCAATGATTTTGGTTTGTACCTTACTGTGTGTTGTCCGACATCAGGAAAAATTTGGTTGGCGTTTGCAAAGCACTACAAATTTAAATGTATTGCGGAAGAAACTACAATAATTTTTGAAAACATGGGGTACTCGTATTTTATAATTTCCGAATTTCCTTATAATTTTTCTGCGAACATAGAACACGATAAATATTTATGTAGGATAATCCTTGAAGCATTCTTGAAGTTTTTCTCGTATATTATAATGTTGCGGATTATTATAATCTCGTAGATTATAATGTAGACTAAGAAAAGTAGGCTGGTGCATGCAATTTTCCAGTATCAATATTTATATTTTATATTAAGAAGTGTCTATTTTCCATTTACAAATTTCTACATTAACCCATCACTTTGTTCTCGTGATTAGAGTACTAGTCTCGAGAACAAAGGGAGGTCTCGGGTTCGAATCCCGGTGCCGTAGTCTTGCTGGTAAAAAAATATTGTGACGCGACGTAGCTCCTGGCATCTATCGTGCGATAGCCGATATATGTTCAGTAGACGTCCAGTAATCGACGTGAAGTAGCTCCGTCGCCGTGAAGCAAACCTAGAAGGCCTACTGTTACTGACATCCAAAAGTACAGTTAACGTTCACTCATATTGCGTACCCCCAAAGTGGGTACGGTTCCCACCAAAGGAAAAATAGTAGGTCCCGTCGCTAATAACCATAGCTGCTGATGCGACGTTAAATAATAACAAATAAATAAAAAAATGTACATTAGTTTTCTACATTAGTTTCTACAAATTTTATGTTTAATTATTAATTTTTCAAATATATGCGAAGCGGTTTATCAACTGCGATGCGTAGAATAACGGCCGAATTAGGGGTGCGCTTAAATTGAAATCTTTTAAATTTTCTGGCGGCCACCCCGTATTATCGTAAGGTACAAAAGAAAAATGCGATGTACGAAGGGTCCCCGAAATTAATGCATTTTTAGAGGTCGCTACCGAGGGTTAAAAAAACAAAGTGTTGGACAATTATAGCTAATAATTACAAAATGTTATAAAAGCTGAAAATCCGTCGCGAAATAATAACGGAATATTTCATTTCACAAGATACATTTGTTACAACAAAAGTTAACTTTAAAATACC
Source organism: Ichneumon xanthorius (assembly GCA_917499995.1). Lineage (NCBI taxonomy): Eukaryota > Metazoa > Arthropoda > Insecta > Hymenoptera > Ichneumonidae > Ichneumon > Ichneumon xanthorius. Next base: position 2,782 of record CAKJTD010000038.1, on the reverse strand, counting down.
GAAGGTTTATCGTTTCTGGTAAAGCGAGTCGACAAATTCCTGGAATAGTCAAAAGGTATAAAATATCTTTATCGAGGAACGAACGAAAAAATTTATTTACCTAATTGTCTTCAACAGCTAAAAAAAGAGTACTCTTGAGAACACCATGCCCTATGCATCAGCCAATTAAAATTTTTGAATTTCGACTTCAAATTCAGAATCAGTAACTCCAAAAACTCCTGCGTACGTGTCGAATTTAAAATCTAATAAAAAAAAATCGCCAATACCACACATCAATATCAACGAAGAGGTTAACAAAGACTATGCGTTTTTAAAATTTATAATATTAAATTTTTCAATTTCAAGAGACATTCTCAATTCCCAAAAAATTAAGGAATATCGCAAAATTGTCCTCGAAAGCGTCTGATTAATTTATCGTAAGAACTACGATCCAAATTGTATGCGGGACTTCTGCAGGCCTCTCGCGGGCCTTTGGCGGGAGTCCCGCCGGGACTCCTTCCGGGACTAATTTTTTCTGCGCGGGATTGTAGACTTAAAGAATATAATAGATAAAATTATAATTCAACATTATTCAAAATTATACATACAGTTTTGTAAAGTATATTATAATTTAAGAATGGTCATATTTCCGAACTTCAGTCTATGACATACCATTCTATTCCTCAACAATATTGACATTCAACATTATTTAAATACGAGCGGGTTGTTGTGGCTCGGGCGCTCGCAGATCAAGTGCGTTACATTTTATAATTTATAATTTTTTTATTGAAGAATTGCAATAGTTTCCAAATTAGTGATACTGATGATAATGTTAGCCACTCCGGGACTTTATAATATAAGTCCCGGTGTATAAGTTTTGACGACTCCAGGTAGTGTACACAGAATTTGGGTGTTAATTATATTCACACACTCATTCTTTGCCGCCAGTATTGCTCGTTCAGTAAGCCACTGATAATTAGCAAAGTTAGCTTCTATATTCCGGAAAACCTTTTCTTCCAAACTAATCAAATCATCGACCATATTACAAAAAATTTCCGGAAAATCAAAAACACTTTGATCATTTGCAAGTTTTCCTTCACCAAGATCAAGCAATTGTTGTGCATATCTGTCAGTAGGCTCAGTTCCAGATAAATAAGCTCGCATGTTGGTTGTGAGTTTAAATTTTCTCACTGCTGGCCAAATGTAAGAATTCTTCAAACACGCTTGTAATTCGTCAGCTATAGTACCCCTCGCTATTATAGGTAGTGTTTGTCGAAAATCGCGAGCAAGTAATATAACCATATTACCCATCAGATTATGATTATCTCGAAGATCTTGCAATGTGCGATCAAGAGCCTCTAAACCATTGTTATGTGACATTGTACTTTCATCCCAAACAATAATTTTACTTTCTTTAAGAAGTTTTGCAGTTCCTGTATTTTTAGTAATATTACACACGGAATATTCTATATGATTGAGATTAATTGGTAACTTAAACGTTGAATGCGCTGTACGACCACCGGACAATAAAGTCGCAGCCATTCCCGAGGAAGCAACAGTCAAAGCAATGTTACCCTGTGCTCGAACTTTTGCCAAAATTAAATTCAACAAAAACGTCTTCCCTGTGATACCAAGAGCGTCAATAAAAGCTATGCCACCATGATTGTTATTAACCATACCCATAATTGTTTGATAGATCTCTTTCTGATCTTGTATTAACAAAGGTTCATTGAGGTTGATAAACTCTTGATAACTCCGACTCCCGTGAGTCGAGGTTAGCAAAATTAGGAGGAAACGCGACCCGACAATTAATCGTCCGGGGATCGATTAATCCTGGGGTAGAACGCGTGTGATCGGTAACATAGCTTGACGACGGTAACGCCGAGAGCAGGAGGCCACGACCAGCGGTAATCTTGCGAGGGCAGGAGGCCACGACCAGCGGGTGTCACAATCGGCGGACTGACTCGAGGTTGCCCAAAAAATACAGAGAGACTCGTTTTCCCGTGTGATGGGCAGTCGACGCGATGAGTCGGAAGGAGTACCGGGAGGCTGGGTATCTCCTACAGCCTCGGCCGTTCGAGCTTCCTGCAGCAGGAGCACGTTAACGACTGGCGGGTAGTAGGAGGTGGACAAAAAAGGTCGAGAACTGGAATAAAGGAGGAGGCAACCTCCGTTCCCGAGACTTGGCAGTCGTGCGCCCGAAAGGGAGCACACATTTGCGCAAGACCGGTAAACGAGGGGGAGAAGGGGGAGTAAAGAGGGTGCCGGTCCACGGATCGGTATACGTCAAAAAGACGCTCTGAAAAGAGCGGGTTTTATTCGTCGTATCTCGCACTGAAAAGTGCGGGTTGATCGATGAGAGTGTTCGTGAAAGCCAAAGTCGACGTATGAATGGATCTCGAGAGTTGATTTACGTTAGATGCACTGAAAAGTGCGGGTATGTAAATTGAGAATAGTCCTGGGAAGAGCCGATCATAGAGTCCAGTTGCTGAGTAGTATGGTTGGCTTTCCAGAGAACAGTAAGCGTTGGGCGTGTAAGGCAATGTGTGAGGCGAGCTGGCCGACCTATATTAGCGAGCGCGGATTCTGGAGAGAGGCTCTCGTTCGCGAAATCAGTGCACGCGTGCTCAATTTGCGGATTTTGTACCGCGTGTAGACTAATTATGCGGCCAACTCCCCTCCCATCTTCCTTGACTCGATACAATTTCTAAATGAGCGGAAAGTATAAAAAATAAGGATTTTTTTTATATGTGTATCGATAGGGTTGAGAAAAGCATGATAACAAAAATTAATTAATTCGCGA
>CAKJTD010000037.1:0-285226 GCA_917499995.1 Ichneumon xanthorius | reverse complement strand
TTTGCATCAAAGAATTTTTTGCATCAAAGAATTTTTTGCATCAAAGAATTTTTTGCATCAAAGAATTTTTTGCATCAAAGAATTTTTTGCATCAAAGAATTTTTTGCATCAAAGAATTTTTTGCATCAAAGAATTTTTTGCATCAAAGAATTTTTTGCATCAAAGAATTTTTTGCATCAAAGAATTTTTTGCATCAAAGAATTTTTTGCATCAAAGAATTTTTTGCATCAAAGAATTTTTTGCATCAAAGAATTTTTTGCATCAAAGAATTTTTTGCATCAAAGAATTTTTTGCATCAAAGAATTTTTTGCATCAAAGAATTTTTTGCATCAAAGAATTTTTTGCATCAAAGAATTTTTTGCATCAAAGAATTTTTTGCATCAAAGAATTTTTTGCATCAAAGAATTTTTTGCATCAAAGAATTTTTTGCATCAAAGAATTTTTTGCATCAAAGAATTTTTTGCATCAAAGAATTTTTTGCATCAAAGAATTTTTTGCATCAAAGAATTTTTTGCATCAAAGAATTTTTTGCATCAAAGAATTTTTTGCATCAAAGAATTTTTTGCATCAAAGAATTTTTTGCATCAAAGAATTTTTTGCATCAAAGAATTTTTTGCATCAAAGAATTTTTTGCATCAAAGAATTTTTTGCATCAAAGAATTTTTTGCATCAAAGAATTTTTTGCATCAAAGAATTTTTTGCATCAAAGAATTTTTTGCATCAAAGAATTTTTTGCATCAAAGAATTTTTTGCATCAAAGAATTTTTTGCATCAAAGAATTTTTTGCATCAAAGAATTTTTTGCATCAAAGAATTTTTTGCATCAAAGAATTTTTTGCATCAAAGAATTTTTTGCATCAAAGAATTTTTTGCATCAAAGAATTTTTTGCATCAAAGAATTTTTTGCATCAAAGAATTTTTTGCATCAAAGAATTTTTTGCATCAAAGAATTTTTTGCATCAAAGAATTTTTTGCATCAAAGAATTTTTTGCATCAAAGAATTTTTTGCATCAAAGAATTTTTTGCATCAAAGAATTTTTTGCATCAAAGAATTTTTTGCATCAAAGAATTTTTTGCATCAAAGAATTTTTTGCATCAAAGAATTTTTTGCATCAAAGAATTTTTTGCATCAAAGAATTTTTTGCATCAAAGAATTTTTTGCATCAAAGAATTTTTTGCATCAAAGAATTTTTTGCATCAAAGAATTTTTTGCATCAAAGAATTTTTTGCATCAAAGAATTTTTTGCATCAAAGAATTTTTTGCATCAAAGAATTTTTTGCATCAAAGAATTTTTTGCATCAAAGAATTTTTTGCATCAAAGAATTTTTTGCATCAAAGAATTTTTTGCATCAAAGAATTTTTTGCATCAAAGAATTTTTTGCATCAAAGAATTTTTTGCATCAAAGAATTTTTTGCATCAAAGAATTTTTTGCATCAAAGAATTTTTTGCATCAAAGAATTTTTTGCATCAAAGAATTTTTTGCATCAAAGAATTTTTTGCATCAAAGAATTTTTTGCATCAAAGAATTTTTTACATCAAAGAATTTTTTGCATCAAAGAATTTTTTGCATCAAAGAATTTTTTGCATCAAAGAATTTTTTGCATCAAAGAATTTTTTGCATCAAAGAATTTTTTGCATCAAAGAATTTTTTGCATCAAAGAATTTTTTGCATCAAAGAATTTTTTGCATCAAAGAATTTTTTGCATCAAAGAATTTTTTGCATCAAAGAATTTTTTGCATCAAAGAATTTTTTGCATCAAAGAATTTTTTGCATCAAAGAATTTTTTGCAACAAAGAATTTTTTGCATCAAAGAATTTTTTGCATCAAAGAATTTTTTGCATCAAAGAATTTTTTGCATCAAAGAATTTTTTGCATCAAAGAATTTTTTGCATCAAAGAATTTTTTGCATCAAAGAATTTTTTGCATCAAAGAATTTTTTGCATCAAAGAATTTTTTGCATCAAAGAATTTTTTGCATCAAAGAATTTTTTGCATCAAAGAATTTTTTGCATCAAAGAATTTTTTGCATCAAAGAATTTTTTGCATCAAAGAATTTTTTGCATCAAAGAATTTTTTGCATCAAAGAATTTTTTGCATCAAAGAATTTTTTGCATCAAAGAATTTTTTGCATCAAAGAATTTTTTGCATCAAAGAATTTTTTGCATCAAAGAATTTTTTGCGTCAAAGAATTTTTTGCATCAAAGAATTTTTTGCATCAAAGAATTTTTTGCGTCAAAGAATTTTTTGCATCAAAGAATTTTTTGCATCAAAGAATTTTTTGCATCAAAGAATTTTTTGCATCAAAGAATTTTTTGCATCAAAGAATTTTTTGCATCAAAGAATTTTTTGCATCAAAGAATTTTTTGCCACTTTTATTCAATGCTTCATGAAAACATGTAAATTTTTAAAAAATTATTGACCATCTAGAACGCAAGTTTTTGCGATTTTCGAAAAAGTCCTTATGCACGGCGTCTCCTATCTATCGTGCAAATTTGATTACTTTCTCAATCACCGTAAATAATTCCTTCTTACGATTTCAATAATTTTTTGTACATTAGTTGGATGTTTAACGATCCTTCTCGAAAAATTGTATGGCAATTCACCATCTAGTTACGGAGATAAAAATAGTAAAGATTATTTTATATTGCTCCTGACGCTGGTACGACGCGCAGCAGTGGGCAGCCCCCGCCGCGCACACCATGCGACCTATCCCCTCCACACCTATCCCCCTATCCCCTCCACACCTATCCCCCTATCCCCTCCACACCTATCCCCCTATTCCCCCCCTATCGGGCGATAACTACCTTAAGCACTTTATGCATCCGATCGGACATAGCTAGCTAGGTTGGCGCTAGACTTAAGTTCTGGTTCCCGTATGGGAGCGTGGGTTCGAACCCCACACCTGGCATATTTTTTGCAACAACGACCGACCTGTCCTGAAATTCATAAAAATTCAATCCACACTTCGTACCGACGTCAATGCACACTTCGTCCCGACGTGGGCCTGTCCTCGTAACGGATGGTGACCATCCATGCGCACGTGTGTCTTCGCAAATATCACTGATTTACCCTCGATAAATAGCCGTTCGTTCGTTCGTTCGTTCGTTCGTTCGTTCGTTCGTTCGTTCGTTCGTTCGTTCGTTCGTTCGTTCGTTCGTTCGTTCGTTCGTTCGTTCGTTCGTTCGTTCGTTCGTTCGTTCGTTCGTTCGTTCGTTCGTTCGTTCGTTCGTTCGTTCGTTCGTTCGTTCGTTCGTTCGTTCGTTCGTTCGTTCGTTCGTTCGTTCGTTCGTTCGTTCGTTCGTTCGTTCGTTCGTTCGTTCGTTCGTTCGTTCGTTCGTTCGTTCGTTCGTTCGTTCGTTCGTTCGTTCGTTCGTTCGTTCGTTCGTTAGTTCGTTAGTTCGTTAGTTCGTTCGTTCGTTCGTTCGTTCGTTCGTTCGTTCGTTCGTTCGTTCGTTCGTTCGTTCGTTCGTTCGTTCGTTCGTTCGTTCGTTCGTTCGTTCGTTCGTTCGTTCGTTCGTTCGTTCGTTCGTTCGTTCGTTCGTTCGTTCGTTCGTTCGTTCGTTCGTTCGTTCGTTCGTTCGTTCGTTCGTTCGTTCGTTCGTTCGTTCGTTCGTTCGTTCGTTCGTTCGTTCGTTCGTTCGTTCGTTCGTTCGTTCGTTCGTTCGTTCGTTCGTTCGTTCGTTCGTTCGTTCGTTCGTTCGTTCGTTCGTTCGTTCGTTCGTTCGTTCGTTCGTTCGTTCGTTCGTTCGTTCGTTCGTTCGTTCGTTCGTTCGTTCGTTCGTTCGTTCGTTCGTTCGTTCGTTCGTTCGTTCGTTCGTTCGTTCGTTCGTTCGTTCGTTCGTTCGTTCGTTCGTTCGTTCGTTCGTTCGTTCGTTCGTTCGTTCGTTCGTTCGTTCGTTCGTTCGTTCGTTCGTTCGTTCGTTCGTTCGTTCGTTCGTTCGTTCGTTCGTTCGTTCGTTCGTTCGTTCGTTCGTTCGTTCGTTCGTTCGTTCGTTCGTTCGTTCGTTCGTTCGTTCGTTCGTTCGTTCGTTCGTTCGTTCGTTCGTTCGTTCGTTCGTTCGTTCGTTCGTTCGTTCGTTCGTTCGTTCGTTCGTTCGTTCGTTCGTTCGTTCGTTCGTTCGTTCGTTCGTTCGTTCGTTCGTTCGTTCGTTCGTTCGTTCGTTCGTTCGTTCGTTCGTTCGTTCGTTCGTTCGTTCGTTCGTTCGTTCGTTCGTTCGTTCGTTCGTTCGTTCGTTCGTTCGTTCGTTCGTTCGTTCGTTCGTTCGTTCGTTCGTTCGTTCGTTCGTTCGTTCGTTCGTTCGTTCGTTCGTTCGTTCGTTCGTTCGTTCGTTCGTTCGTTCGTTCGTTCGTTCGTTCGTTCGTTCGTTCGTTCGTTCGTTCGTTCGTTCGTTCGTTCGTTCGTTCGTTCGTTCGTTCGTTCGTTCGTTCGTTCGTTCGTCCGTTCGTCCGTTCGTCCGTTCGTCCGTTCGTCCGTTCGTCCGTTCGTCCGTTCGTCCGTTCGTCCGTTCGTCCGTTCGTCCGTTCGTCCGTTCGTCCGTTCGTCCGTTCGTCCGTTCGTCCGTTCGTCCGTTCGTCCGTTCGTCCGTTCGTCCGTTCGTCCGTTCGTCCGTTCGTCCGTTCGTCCGTTCGTCCGTTCGTCCGTTCGTCCGTTCGTCCGTTCGTCCGTTCGTCCGTTCGTCCGTTCGTCCGTTCGTCCGTTCGTCCGTTCGTCCGTTCGTCCGTTCGTCCGTTCGTCCGTTCGTCCGTTCGTCCGTTCGTCCGTTCGTCCGTTCGTCCGTTCGTCCGTTCGTCCGTTCGTCCGTTCGTCCGTTCGTCCGTTCGTCCGTTCGTCCGTTCGTCCGTTCGTCCGTTCGTCCGTTCGTCCGTTCGTCCGTTCGTCCGTTCGTCCGTTCGTCCGTTCGTCCGTTCGTCCGTTCGTCCGTTCGTCCGTTCGTCCGTTCGTCCGTTCGTCCGTTCGTCCGTTCGTCCGTTCGTCCGTTCGTCCGTTCGTCCGTTCGTCCGTTCGTCCGTTCGTCCGTTCGTCCGTTCGTCCGTTCGTCCGTTCGTCCGTTCGTCCGTTCGTCCGTTCGTCCGTTCGTCCGTTCGTCCGTTCGTCCGTTCGTCCGTTCGTCCGTTCGTCCGTTCGTCCGTTCGTCCGTTCGTCCGTTCGTCCGTTCGTCCGTTCGTCCGTTCGTCCGTTCGTCCGTTCGTCCGTTCGTCCGTTCGTCCGTTCGTCCGTTCGTCCGTTCGTCCGTTCGTCCGTTCGTCCGTTCGTCCGTTCGTCCGTTCGTCCGTTCGTCCGTTCGTCCGTTCGTCCGTTCGTCCGTTCGTCCGTTCGTCCGTTCGTCCGTTCGTCCGTTCGTCCGTTCGTCCGTTCGTCCGTTCGTCCGTTCGTCCGTTCGTCCGTTCGTCCGTTCGTCCGTTCGTCCGTTCGTCCGTTCGTCCGTTCGTCCGTTCGTCCGTTCGTCCGTTCGTCCGTTCGTCCGTTCGTCCGTTCGTCCGTTCGTCCGTTCGTCCGTTCGTCCGTTCGTCCGTTCGTCCGTTCGTCCGTTCGTCCGTTCGTCCGTTCGTCCGTTCGTCCGTTCGTCCGTTCGTCCGTTCGTCCGTTCGTCCGTTCGTCCGTTCGTCCGTTCGTCCGTTCGTCCGTTCGTCCGTTCGTCCGTTCGTCCGTTCGTCCGTTCGTCCGTTCGTCCGTTCGTCCGTTCGTCCGTTCGTCCGTTCGTCCGTTCGTCCGTTCGTCCGTTCGTCCGTTCGTCCGTTCGTCCGTTCGTCCGTTCGTCCGTTCGTCCGTTCGTCCGTTCGTCCGTTCGTCCGTTCGTCCGTTCGTCCGTTCGTCCGTTCGTCCGTTCGTCCGTTCGTCCGTTCGTCCGTTCGTCCGTTCGTCCGTTCGTCCGTTCGTCCGTTCGTCCGTTCGTCCGTTCGTCCGTTCGTCCGTTCGTCCGTTCGTCCGTTCGTCCGTTCGTCCGTTCGTCCGTTCGTCCGTTCGTCCGTTCGTCCGTTCGTCCGTTCGTCCGTTCGTCCGTTCGTCCGTTCGTCCGTTCGTCCGTTCGTCCGTTCGTCCGTTCGTCCGTTCGTCCGTTCGTCCGTTCGTCCGTTCGTCCGTTCGTCCGTTCGTCCGTTCGTCCGTTCGTCCGTTCGTCCGTTCGTCCGTTCGTCCGTTCGTCCGTTCGTCCGTTCGTCCGTTCGTCCGTTCGTCCGTTCGTCCGTTCGTCCGTTCGTCCGTTCGTCCGTTCGTCCGTTCGTCCGTTCGTCCGTTCGTCCGTTCGTCCGTTCGTCCGTTCGTCCGTTCGTCCGTTCGTCCGTTCGTCCGTTCGTCCGTTCGTCCGTTCGTCCGTTCGTCCGTTCGTCCGTTCGTCCGTTCGTCCGTTCGTCCGTTCGTCCGTTCGTCCGTTCGTCCGTTCGTCCGTTCGTCCGTTCGTCCGTTCGTCCGTTCGTCCGTTCGTCCGTTCGTCCGTTCGTCCGTTCGTCCGTTCGTCCGTTCGTCCGTTCGTCCGTTCGTCCGTTCGTCCGTTCGTCCGTTCGTCCGTTCGTCCGTTCGTCCGTTCGTCCGTTCGTCCGTTCGTCCGTTCGTCCGTTCGTCCGTTCGTCCGTTCGTCCGTTCGTCCGTTCGTCCGTTCGTCCGTTCGTCCGTTCGTCCGTTCGTCCGTTCGTCCGTTCGTCCGTTCGTCCGTTCGTCCGTTCGTCCGTTCGTCCGTTCGTCCGTTCGTCCGTTCGTCCGTTCGTCCGTTCGTCCGTTCGTCCGTTCGTCCGTTCGTCCGTTCGTCCGTTCGTCCGTTCGTCCGTTCGTCCGTTCGTCCGTTCGTCCGTTCGTCCGTTCGTCCGTTCGTCCGTTCGTCCGTTCGTCCGTTCGTCCGTTCGTCCGTTCGTCCGTTCGTCCGTTCGTCCGTTCGTCCGTTCGTCCGTTCGTCCGTTCGTCCGTTCGTCCGTTCGTCCGTTCGTCCGTTCGTCCGTTCGTCCGTTCGTCCGTTCGTCCGTTCGTCCGTTCGTCCGTTCGTCCGTTCGTCCGTTCGTCCGTTCGTCCGTTCGTCCGTTCGTCCGTTCGTCCGTTCGTCCGTTCGTCCGTTCGTCCGTTCGTCCGTTCGTCCGTTCGTCCGTTCGTCCGTTCGTCCGTTCGTCCGTTCGTCCGTTCGTCCGTTCGTCCGTTCGTCCGTTCGTCCGTTCGTCCGTTCGTCCGTTCGTCCGTTCGTCCGTTCGTCCGTTCGTCCGTTCGTCCGTTCGTCCGTTCGTCCGTTCGTCCGTTCGTCCGTTCGTCCGTTCGTCCGTTCGTCCGTTCGTCCGTTCGTCCGTTCGTCCGTTCGTCCGTTCGTCCGTTCGTCCGTTCGTCCGTTCGTCCGTTCGTCCGTTCGTCCGTTCGTCCGTTCGTCCGTTCGTCCGTTCGTCCGTTCGTCCGTTCGTCCGTTCGTCCGTTCGTCCGTTCGTCCGTTCGTCCGTTCGTCCGTTCGTCCGTTCGTCCGTTCGTCCGTTCGTCCGTTCGTCCGTTCGTCCGTTCGTCGTTCGTCCGTTCGTCCGTTCGTCCGTTCGTCCGTTCGTCCGTTCGTCCGTTCGTCCGTTCGTCCGTTCGTCCGTTCGTCCGTTCGTCCGTTCGTCCGTTCGTCCGTTCGTCCGTTCGTCCGTTCGTCCGTTCGTCCGTTCGTCCGTTCGTCCGTTCGTCCGTTCGTCCGTTCGTCCGTTCGTCCGTTCGTCCGTTCGTCCGTTCGTCCGTTCGTCCGTTCGTCCGTTCGTCGTTCGTCCGTTCGTCCGTTCGTCCGTTCGTCCGTTCGTCCGTTCGTCCGTTCGTCCGTTCGTCCGTTCGTCCGTTCGTCCGTTCGTCCGTTCGTCCGTTCGTCCGTTCGTCCGTTCGTCCGTTCGTCCGTTCGTCCGTTCGTCCGTTCGTCCGTTCGTCCGTTCGTCCGTTCGTCCGTTCGTCCGTTCGTCCGTTCGTCCGTTCGTCCGTTCGTCCGTTCGTCCGTTCGTCCGTTCGTCCGTTCGTCCGTTCGTCCGTTCGTCCGTTCGTCCGTTCGTCCGTTCGTCCGTTCGTCCGTTCGTCCGTTCGTCCGTTCGTCCGTTCGTCCGTTCGTCCGTTCGTCCGGTCGTCCGTTCGTCCGTTCGTCCGTTCGTCCGTTCGTCCGTTCGTCCGTTCGTCCGTTCGTCCGTTCGTCCGTTCGTCCGTTCGTCCGTTCGTCCGTTCGTCCGTTCGTCCGTTCGTCCGTTCGTCCGTTCGTCCGTTCGTCCGTTCGTCCGTTCGTCCGTTCGTCCGTTCGTCCGTTCGTCCGTTCGTCCGTTCGTCCGTTCGTCCGTTCGTCCGTTCGTCCGTTCGTCCGTTCGTCCGTTCGTCCGTTCGTCCGTTCGTCCGTTCGTCCGTTCGTCCGTTCGTCCGTTCGTCCGTTCGTCCGTTCGTCCGTTCGTCCGTTCGTCCGTTCGTCCGTTCGTCCGTTCGTCCGTTCGTCCGTTCGTCCGTTCGTCCGTTCGTCCGTTCGTCCGTTCGTCCGTTCGTCCGTTCGTCCGTTCGTCCGTTCGTCCGTTCGTCCGTTCGTCCGTTCGTCCGTTCGTCCGTTCGTCCGTTCGTCCGTTCGTCCGTTCGTCCGTTCGTCCGTTCGTCCGTTCGTCCGTTCGTCCGTTCGTCCGTTCGTCCGTTCGTCCGTTCGTCCGTTCGTCCGTTCGTCCGTTCGTCCGTTCGTCCGTTCGTCCGTTCGTCCGTTCGTCCGTTCGTCCGTTCGTCCGTTCGTCCGTTCGTCCGTTCGTCCGTTCGTCCGTTCGTCCGTTCGTCCGTTCGTCCGTTCGTCCGTTCGTCCGTTGTCCGTCCGTCCGTCCGTCCGTCCGTCCGTCGTCCGTCCGTCGTCCGTCCGTCGTCCGTCCGTCCGTCCGTCCGTCCGTCCGTCCGTCCGTCCGTCGTCCGTCCGTCCGTCCGTCCGTCCGTCCGTCCGTCCGTCCGTCCGTCCGTCCGTCCGTCGTCCGTCCGTCCGTCCGTCCGTCCGTCCGTCCGTCCGTCCGTCCGTCCGTCCGTCCGTCCGTCCGTCCGTCCGTCCGTCCGTCCGTCCGTCCGTCCGTCCGTCCGTCCGTCCGTCCGTCCGTCCGTCCGTCCGTCCGTCCGTCCGTCCGTCCGTCCGTCCGTCGTCCGTCCGTCGTCCGTCCGTCCGTCCGTCCGTCCGTCCGTCCGTCCGTCCGTCCGTCCGTCCGTCCGTCCGTCCGTCCGTCCGTCCGTCCGTCCGTCCGTCGTCCGTCCGTCCGTCCGTCCGTCCGTCCGTCCGTCCGTCCGTCCCGTCCGTCCGTCGTCCGTCCGTCCGTCCGTCCGTCCGTCCGTCCGTCCGTCCGTCCGTCCGTCCGTCCGTCCGTCCGTCCGTCCGTCCGTCCGTCCGTCCGTCCGTCCGTCCGTCCGTCCGTCCGTCCGTCCGTCCGTCCGTCCGTCCGTCCGTCCGTCCGTCCGTCCGTCCGTCCGTCCGTCCGTCCGTCCGTCCGTCCGTCCGTCCGTCCGTCCGTCCGTCCGTCCGTCCGTCCGTCCGTCCGTCGTCCGTCCGTCCGTCCGTCCGTCCGTCCGTCCGTCCGTCGTCAGCCGTTCGTCCGTTCGTCCGTTCGTCCGTTCGTCCGTTCGTCCGTTCGTCCGTTCGTCCGTTCGTCCGTTCGTCCGTTCGTCCGTTCGTCCGTTCGTCCGTTCGTCCGTTCGTCCGTTCGTCCGTTCGTCCGTTCGTCCGTTCGTCCGTTCGTCCGTTCGTCCGTTCGTCCGTTCGTCCGTTCGTCCGTTCGTCCGTTCGTCCGTTCGTCCGTTCGTCCGTTCGTCCGTTCGTCCGTTCGTCCGTTCGTCCGTTCGTCCGTTCGTCCGTTCGTCCGTTCGTCCGTTCGTCCGTTCGTCCGTTCGTCCGTTCGTCCGTTCGTCCGTTCGTCCGTTCGTCCGTTCGTCCGTTCGTCCGTTCGTCCGTTCGTCCGTTCGTCCGTTCGTCCGTTCGTCCGTTCGTCCGTTCGTCCGTTCGTCCGTTCGTCCGTTCGTCCGTTCGTCCGTTCGTCCGTTCGTCCGTTCGTCCGTTCGTCCGTTCGTCCGTTCGTCCGTTCGTCCGTTCGTCCGTTCGTCCGTTCGTCCGTTCGTCCGTTCGTCCGTTCGTCCGTTCGTCCGTTCGTCCGTTCGTCCGTTCGTCCGTTCGTCCGTTCGTCCGTTCGTCCGTTCGTCCGTTCGTCCGTTCGTCCGTTCGTCCGTTCGTCCGTTCGTCCGTTCGTCCGTTCGTCCGTTCGTCCGTTCGTCCGTTCGTCCGTTCGTCCGTTCGTCCGTTCGTCCGTTCGTCCGTTCGTCCGTTCGTCCGTTCGTCCGTTCGTCCGTTCGTCCGTTCGTCCGTTCGTCCGTTCGTCCGTTCGTCCGTTCGTCCGTTCGTCCGTTCGTCCGTTCGTCCGTTCGTCCGTTCGTCCGTTCGTCCGTTCGTCCGTTCGTCCGTTCGTCCGTTCGTCCGTTCGTCCGTTCGTCCGTTCGTCCGTTCGTCCGTTCGTCCGTTCGTCCGTTCGTCCGTTCGTCCGTTCGTCCGTTCGTCCGTTCGTCCGTTCGTCCGTTCGTCCGTTCGTCCGTTCGTCCGTTCGTCCGTTCGTCCGTTCGTCCGTTCGTCCGTTCGTCCGTTCGTCCGTTCGTCCGTTCGTCCGTTCGTCCGTTCGTCCGTTCGTCCGTTCGTCCGTTCGTCCGTTCGTCCGTTCGTCCGTTCGTCCGTTCGTCCGTTCGTCCGTTCGTCCGTTCGTCCGTTCGTCCGTTCGTCCGTTCGTCCGTTCGTCCGTTCGTCCGTTCGTCCGTTCGTCCGTTCGTCCGTTCGTCCGTTCGTCCGTTCGTCCGTTCGTCCGTTCGTCCGTTCGTCCGTTCGTCCGTTCGTCCGTTCGTCCGTTCGTCCGTTCGTCCGTTCGTCCGTTCGTCCGTTCGTCCGTTCGTCCGTTCGTCCGTTCGTCCGTTCGTCCGTTCGTCCGTTCGTCCGTTCGTCCGTTCGTCCGGTCGTCCGTTCGTCCGTTCGTCCGTTCGTCCGTTCGTCCGTTCGTCCGTTCGTCCGTTCGTCCGTTCGTCCGTTCGTCCGTTCGTCCGTTCGTCCGTTCGTCCGTTCGTCCGTTCGTCCGTTCGTCCGTTCGTCCGTTCGTCCGTTCGTCCGTTCGTCCGTTCGTCCGTTCGTCCGTTCGTCCGTTCGTCCGTTCGTCCGTTCGTCCGTTCGTCCGTTCGTCCGTTCGTCCGTTCGTCCGTTCGTCCGTTCGTCCGTTCGTCCGTTCGTCCGTTCGTCCGTTCGTCCGTTCGTCCGTTCGTCCGTTCGTCCGTTCGTCCGTTCGTCCGTTCGTCCGTTCGTCCGTTCGTCCGTTCGTCCGTTCGTCCGTTCGTCCGTTCGTCCGTTCGTCCGTTCGTCCGTTCGTCCGTTCGTCCGTTCGTCCGTTCGTCCGTTCGTCCGTTCGTCCGTTCGTCCGTTCGTCCGTTCGTCCGTTCGTCCGTTCGTCCGTTCGTCCGTTCGTCCGTTCGTCCGTTCGTCCGTTCGTCCGTTCGTCCGTTCGTCCGTTCGTCCGTTCGTCCGTTCGTCCGTTCGTCCGTTCGTCCGTTCGTCCGTTCGTCCGTTCGTCCGTTCGTCCGTTCGTCCGTTCGTCCGTTCGTCCGTTCGTCCGTTCGTCCGTTCGTCCGTTCGTCCGTTCGTCCGTTCGTCCGTTCGTCCGTTCGTCCGTTCGTCCGTTCGTCCGTTCGTCCGTTCGTCCGTTCGTCCGTTCGTCCGTTCGTCCGTTCGTCCGTTCGTCCGTTCGTCCGTTCGTCCGTTCGTCCGTTCGTCCGTTCGTCCGTTCGTCCGTTCGTCCGTTCGTCCGTTCGTCCGTTCGTCCGTTCGTCCGTTCGTCCGTTCGTCCGTTCGTCCGTTCGTCCGTTCGTCCGTTCGTCCGTTCGTCCGTTCGTCCGTTCGTCCGTTCGTCCGTTCGTCCGTTCGTCCGTTCGTCCGTTCGTCCGTTCGTCCGTTCGTCCGTTCGTCCGTTCGTCCGTTCGTCCGTTCGTCCGTTCGTCCGGTCGTCCGTTCGTCCGTTCGTCCGTTCGTCCGTTCGTCCGTTCGTCCGTTCGTCCGTTCGTCCGTTCGTCCGTTCGTCCGTTCGTCCGTTCGTCCGTTCGTCCGTTCGTCCGTTCGTCCGTTCGTCCGTTCGTCCGTTCGTCCGTTCGTCCGTTCGTCCGTTCGTCCGTTCGTCCGTTCGTCCGTTCGTCCGTTCGTCCGTTCGTCCGTTCGTCCGTTCGTCCGTTCGTCCGTTCGTCCGTTCGTCCGTTCGTCCGTTCGTCCGTTCGTCCGTTCGTCCGTTCGTCCGTTCGTCCGTTCGTCCGTTCGTCCGTTCGTCCGTTCGTCCGTTCGTCCGTTCGTCCGTTCGTCCGTTCGTCCGTTCGTCCGTTCGTCCGTTCGTCCGTTCGTCCGTTCGTCCGTTCGTCCGTTCGTCCGTTCGTCCGTTCGTCCGTTCGTCCGTTCGTCCGTTCGTCCGTTCGTCCGTTCGTCCGTTCGTCCGTTCGTCCGTTCGTCCGTTCGTCCGTTCGTCCGTTCGTCCGTTCGTCCGTTCGTCCGTTCGTCCGTTCGTCCGTTCGTCCGTTCGTCCGTTCGTCCGTTCGTCCGTTCGTCCGTTCGTCCGTTCGTCCGTTCGTCCGTTCGTCCGTTCGTCCGTTCGTCCGTTCGTCCGTTCGTCCGTTCGTCCGTTCGTCCGTTCGTCCGTTCGTCCGTTCGTCCGTTCGTCCGTTCGTCCGTTCGTCCGTTCGTCCGTTCGTCCGTTCGTCCGTTCGTCCGTTCGTCCGTTCGTCCGTTCGTCCGTTCGTCCGTTCGTCCGTTCGTCCGTTCGTCCGTTCGTCCGTTCGTCCGTTCGTCCGTTCGTCCGTTCGTCCGTTCGTCCGTTCGTCCGTTCGTCCGTTCGTCCGTTCGTCCGTTCGTCCGTTCGTCCGTTCGTCCGTTCGTCCGTTCGTCCGTTCGTCCGTTCGTCCGTTCGTCCGTTCGTCCGTTCGTCCGTCCGTCCGTCCGTCCGTCCGTCCGTCCGTCCGTCCGTCCGTCCGTCCGTCCGTCCGTCCGTCCGTCCGTCCGTCCGTCCGTCCGTCCGTCCGTTCGTCCGTTCGTCCGTTCGTTCGACTATGCAAAAAATTATTCTATCCAAAAAAAATAATTCTATCCAAATTCTTTGATGCAAAAAATTCTTTGATGCAAAAAATTCTTTGATGCAAAAAATTCTTTGATGCAAAAAATTCTTTGATGCAAAAAATTCTTTGATGCAAAAAATTCTTTGATGCAAAAAATTCTTTGATGCAAAAAATTCTTTGATGCAAAAAATTCTTTGATGCAAAAAATTCTTTGATGCAAAAAATTCTTTGATGCAAAAAATTCTTTGATGCAAAAAATTCTTTGATGCAAAAAATTCTTTGATGCAAAAAATTCTTTGATGCAAAAAATTCTTTGATGCAAAAAATTCTTTGATGCAAAAAATTCTTTGATGCAAAAAATTCTTTGATGCAAAAAATTCTTTGATGCAAAAAATTCTTTGATGCAAAAAATTCTTTGATGCAAAAAATTCTTTGATGCAAAAAATTCTTTGATGCAAAAAATTCTTTGATGCAAAAAATTCTTTGATGCAAAAAATTCTTTGATGCAAAAAATTCTTTGATGCAAAAAATTCTTTGATGCAAAAAATTCTTTGATGCAAAAAATTCTTTGATGCAAAAAATTCTTTGATGCAAAAAATTCTTTGATGCAAAAAATTCTTTGATGCAAAAATTTCTTTGATGCAAAAAATTCTTTGATGCAAAAAATTCTTTGATGCAAAAAATTCTTTGATGCAAAAAATTCTTTGATGCAAAAAATTCTTTGATGCAAAAAATTCTTTGATGCAAAAAATTCTTTGATGCAAAAAATTCTTTGATGCAAAAAATTCTTTGATGCAAAAAATTCTTTGATGCAAAAAATTCTTTGATGCAAAAAATTCTTTGATGCAAAAAATTCTTTGATGCAAAAAATTCTTTGATGCAAAAAATTCTTTGATGCAAAAAATAAGTCTATGCAAAAAATAATTCTATGCAAAAAATAATTCTATGCAAAAAATAATTCTATGCAAAAAATAATTCTATGCAAAAAATAATTCTATCCAAAAAATTATTCTATCCAAAAAATAATTCTATCCAAAAAATAATTCTATCCAAAAAATAATTCTATCCAAAAAATAATTCTATCCAAAAAATAATTCTATCCAAAAAATAATTCTATCCAAAAAATAATTCTATGCAAAAAATAATTCTATCCAAAAAATAATTCTATCCAAAAAATAATTCTATCCAAAAAATAATTCTATCCAAAAAATAATTCTATCCAAAAAATTATTCTATCCAAAAAATAATTCTATCCAAAAAATTATTCTATCCAAAAAATTATTCTATCCAAAAAAATATTCTATCCAAAAAATTATTCTATCCAAAAAATTATTCTATCCAAAAAATTATTCTATCCAAAAAATTATTCTATCCAAAAAATTATTCTATCCAAAAAATTATTCTATCCAAAAAATTATTCTATCCAAAAAATTATTCTATCCAAAAAATTATTCTATCCAAAAAATTATTCTATCCAAAAAATTATTCTATCCAAAAAATTATTCTATCCAAAAAATTATTCTATCCAAAAAATTATTCTATTCAAAAAATTATTCTATCCAAAAAATTATTCTATCCAAAAAATTATTCTATCCAAAAAATTATTCTATCCAAAAAATTATTCTATCCAAAAAATTATTCTATCCAAAAAATTATTCTATCCAAAAAATTATTCTATCCAAAAAATTATTCTATCCAAAAAATTATTCTATCCAAAAAATTATTCTATCCAAAAAATTATTCTATCCAAAAAATTATTCTATCCAAAAAATTATTCTATCCAAAAAATTATTCTATCCAAAAAATTATTCTATCCAAAAAATTATTCTATCCAAAAAATTATTCTATCCAAAAAATTATTCTATCCAAAAAAATATTCTATCCAAAAAATTATTCTATCCAAAAAATTATTCTATCCAAAAAATTATTCTATCCAAAAAATTATTCTATCCAAAAAATTATTCTATCCAAAAAATTATTCTATCCAAAAAATTATTCTATCCAAAAAATTATTCTATCCAAAAAATTATTCTATCCAAAAAATTATTCTATCCAAAAAATTATTCTATCCAAAAAATTATTCTATCCAAAAAATTATTCTATCCAAAAAATTATTCTATCCAAAAAATTATTCTATCCAAAAAATTATTCTATCCAAAAAATTATTCTATCCAAAAAATTATTCTATCCAAAAAAATATTCTATCCAAAAAATTATTCTATCCAAAAAATTATTCTATCCAAAAAATTATTCTATCCAAAAAATTATTCTATCCAAAAAATTATTCTATCCAAAAAATTATTCTATCCAAAAAATTATTCTATCCAAAAAATTATTCTATCCAAAAAATTATTCTATCCAAAAAATTATTCTATCCAAAAAATTATTCTATCCAAAAAATTATTCTATCCAAAAAATTATTCTATCCAAAAAATTATTCTATCCAAAAAATTATTCTATCCAAAAAATTATTCTATCCAAAAAATTATTCTATCCAAAAAATTATTCTATCCAAAAAATTATTCTATCCAAAAAATTATTCTATCCAAAAAATTATTCTATCCAAAAAATTATTCTATCCAAAAAATTATTCTATCCAAAAAATTATTCTATCCAAAAAATTATTCTATCCAAAAAATTATTCTATCCAAAAAATTATTCTATCCAAAAAATTATTCTATCCAAAAAATTATTCTATCCAAAAAATTATTCTATCCAAAAAATTATTCTATCCAAAAAATTATTCTATCCAAAAAATTATTCTATCCAAAAAATTATTCTATCCAAAAAATTATTCTATCCAAAAAATTATTCTATCCAAAAAATTATTCTATCCAAAAAATTATTCTATCCAAAAAATTATTCTATCCAAAAAATTATTCTATCCAAAAAAATATTCTATCCAAAAAATTATTCTATCCAAAAAATTATTCTATCCAAAAAATTATTCTATCCAAAAAATTATTCTATCCAAAAAATTATTCTATCCAAAAAATTATTCTATCCAAAAAATTATTCTATCCAAAAAATTATTCTATCCAAAAAATTATTCTATCCAAAAAATTATTCTATCCAAAAAATTATTCTATCCAAAAAATTATTCTATCCAAAAAATTATTCTATCCAAAAAATTATTCTATCCAAAAAATTATTCTATCCAAAAAATTATTATATCCAAAAAATTATTCTATCCAAAAAATTATTCTATCCAAAAAATTATTCTATCCAAAAAATTATTCTATCCAAAAAATTATTCTATCCAAAAAATTATTCTATCCAAAAAATTATTCTATCCAAAAAATTATTCTATCCAAAAAATTATTCTATCCAAAAAATTATTCTATCCAAAAAATTATTCTATCCAAAAAATTATTCTATCCAAAAAATTATTCTATCCAAAAAATTATTCTATCCAAAAAATTATTCTATCCAAAAAATTATTCTATCCAAAAAATTATTCTATCCAAAAAATTATTCTATCCAAAAAATTATTCTATCCAAAAAATTATTCTATCCAAAAAATTATTCTATCCAAAAAATTATTCTATCCAAAAAATTATTCTATCCAAAAAATTATTCTATCCAAAAAATTATTCTATCCAAAAAATTATTCTATCCAAAAAATTATTCTATCCAAAAAATTATTCTATCCAAAAAATTATTCTATCCAAAAAATTATTCTATCCAAAAAATTATTCTATCCAAAAAATTATTCTATCCAAAAAATTATTCTATCCAAAAAATTATTCTATCCAAAAAATTATTCTATCCAAAAAATTATTCTATCCAAAAAATTATTCTATCCAAAAAAAATATTCTATCCAAAAAATTATTCTATCCAAAAAATTATTCTATCCAAAAAAATATTCTATCCAAAAAATTATTCTATCCAAAAAATTATTCTATCCAAAAAATTATTCTATCCAAAAAATTATTCTATCCAAAAAATTATTCTATCCAAAAAATTATTCTATCCAAAAAATTATTCTATCCAAAAAATTATTCTATCCAAAAAATTATTCTATCCAAAAAATTATTCTATCCAAAAAATTATTCTATCCAAAAAATTATTCTATCCAAAAAATTATTCTATCCAAAAAATTATTCTATCCAAAAAATTATTCTATCCAAAAAATTATTCTATCCAAAAAATTATTCTATCCAAAAAATTATTCTATCCAAAAAATTATTCTATCCAAAAAATTATTCTATCCAAAAAATTATTCTATCCAAAAAATTATTCTATCCAAAAAATTATTCTATCCAAAAAATTATTCTATCCAAAAAATTATTCTATCCAAAAAATTATTCTATCCAAAAAATTATTCTATCCAAAAAATTATTCTATCCAAAAAATTATTCTATCCAAAAAATTATTCTATCCAAAAAATTATTCTATCCAAAAAATTATTCTATCCAAAAAATTATTCTATCCAAAAAATTATTCTATCCAAAAAATTATTCTATCCAAAAAATTATTCTATCCAAAAAATTATTCTATCCAAAAAATTATTCTATCCAAAAAATTATTCTATCCAAAAAATTATTCTATCCAAAAAATTATTCTATCCAAAAAATTATTCTATCCAAAAAATTATTCTATCCAAAAAATTATTCTATCCAAAAAATTATTCTATCCAAAAAAATATTCTATCCAAAAAAATATTCTATCCAAAAAATTATTCTATCCAAAAAATTATTCTATCCAAAAAATTATTCTATCCAAAAAAATATTCTATCCAAAAAAATATTCTATCCAAAAAATTATTCTATCCAAAAAATTATTCTATCCAAAAAATTATTCTATCCAAAAAATTATTCTATCCAAAAAATTATTCTATCCAAAAAATTATTCTATCCAAAAAATTATTCTATCCAAAAAATTATTCTATCCAAAAAATTATTCTATCCAAAAAATTATTCTATCCAAAAAATTATTCTATCCAAAAAATTATTCTATCCAAAAAATTATTCTATCCAAAAAATTATTCTATCCAAAAAATTATTCTATCCAAAAAATTATTCTATCCAAAAAATTATTCTATCCAAAAAATTATTCTATCCAAAAAATTATTCTATCCAAAAAATTATTCTATCCAAAAAATTATTCTATCCAAAAAATTATTCTATCCAAAAAATTATTCTATCCAAAAAATTATTCTATCCAAAAAATTATTCTATCCAAAAAATTATTCTATCCAAAAAATTATTCTATCCAAAAAATTATTCTATCCAAAAAATTATTCTATCCAAAAAATTATTCTATCCAAAAAATTATTCTATCCAAAAAATTATTCTATCCAAAAAATTATTCTATCCAAAAAATTATTCTATCCAAAAAATTATTCTATCCAAAAAATTATTCTATCCAAAAAATTATTCTATCCAAAAAATTATTCTATCCAAAAAATTATTCTATCCAAAAAATTATTCTATCCAAAAAATTATTCTATCCAAAAAATTATTCTATCCAAAAAATTATTCTATCCAAAAAATTATTCTATCCAAAAAATTATTCTATCCAAAAAATTATTCTATCCAAAAAATTATTCTATCCAAAAAATTATTCTATCCAAAAAATTATTCTATCCAAAAAATTATTCTATCCAAAAAATTATTCTATCCAAAAAATTATTCTATCCAAAAAATTATTCTATCCAAAAAATTATTCTATCCAAAAAATTATTCTATCCAAAAAATTATTCTATGCAAAACAAATGAACGAACGGACGAACGGACGGACGGCCGGACGGACGGGCGGGCGGACGGACGGACGGACGGGCGGGCGGACGGACGGACGGACGGGCGGCTCTCTCCAAATCTAGGGCCAAGTATCCAATGACTCGTGTGGAAGTTAAAGCAGTATCACTGCATGCGGGCGTTCGCGGTGATACTCTGGATAATATCATACCAGGACAACTGCCTAAGCGTATAATTATCGGATTTGTCGATAATAGAGCCTTTAATGGTGATCGCACGCTGAACGCCTTTAACTTTCAAAATTATAAAATAAATGATCTATCTTTGTGCTGACGGTGTGCAGATACCGTCAAAGCCTCTGCAGCCCGACTTGGGTGCGAGAGAGCAATACGTGGATGCATATCACACATTATTCTCCGACACGGGTATTCACTTTCTCAACCAGGGTAATTGTATTTCACGTACGGATTACCCTAATGGCTATTGTCTATTCGCATTTGATCTAACACCCGATCTTTTGGCAAATAGTAATACTCATTGGAATTTGGTGAAACACGGCAGCGTCAGAATAGAAGTCCGTTTCGAAGAAGCTCTAAACTCAACGGTTAACTGTATTGTGTATGCGGAATATGATAATGTGTTGGAGATTGACTCGTCCCGACAAGTAATTGTAGATTTCAGCGGGTAGGGCACGCTAAGCTCTGTCGACTGGCTCTTCAGTATTCGCCGAGAACTTGAGACGACCGGTTGGAATCATGGCTGTTGTAATTGATATACAGGGTCTAAAGGATAAATTCAATCATTTCACGCCTAAAGAAGTGGCTGTCACCTCAGTGCATTCAACATACTTTGGCCACTGGATAATAAAACCAGCCTGCCCCCATGACGACCTATCACCTGCTATGAAGAGACAAAATACCTGGCTGCAGAGCAATTATCACGGTATTGCATGGTCTGAAGGCAAATCTGTGCAGACGATCGAACTTATTCTGAAGAAAATTGCTGCAGAAGTTGATCGAATATTCACGAGAGGCTCCGACAAAGCATCGTACCTGACAAATTTGACAGGATGCTTTATCATAAATTTGGAAGAAGACGACGAGGTACCGTCATTCCATAACCTACCGACGGGTAATACACGCTGCATATATCACGGACTCTTGCGCAAAAACCACACATACAAGTGCGCTCTAGACAATGTGACAAGGATCAAAGCGTGGCTCTGCCATAGTGATCGCTTCGACTCTTTGTGGGAATATCGTACGACTACTAGCTGGAGGGTCGGGTTGACAGAGTGCGCCAACGAAGACAAAAAACCCTCGGCTGGTGCTGTCCGTTGTTATGAACAGCCTTTAAATTCTGCAGTCTCTCCGGAACATAAAGGATCATACAGTAGGCGTATACCCTGCAGATCGCATACCGAGGGTGTGGACGAAACCGACAGCCATCGTTGTTAATACTGATGGACACAAATTACCAGGGCCCACTGGGTCGCCATGTACGGCGATCGAAATGGACATATTTTTCCGTCTTCTACCTACTCTGTATCGCATACATCCCAAAGCCACGTGCGGATATTATGTTTCTCGGCTCACGTGAAAGAATGCAAGCAATAAACAGGGTAAGTAAAGCTGCTGGGGAGCCATGAGTCACGAGCGGTCTGCAGCGTTAGCAGAAGGCCCATCATAACTGCGCGGGCTCTCTCACGAATAGTTATCAATCGCGATCGAGTTGTGTCAGAGGTGAGAAGTAAAAAAAAAGCCGTATTCATACTACAATCTTGAAGACTCTTCTCCATTGAAGTCGATGCCAAGGAAACGACTCGAGTTAAAAGCACGCATAGAAAGGCACTTACGCGATATTGCGAAATTAAAATCGTTGATACGTACAAGAACAGAGTTTCGGCGAGTGATACGACAACTGGAAGAACTCAGTCTCCACTATGGATCTCACAAAAGTCAACAAAGTGGGCATGCTTTCGGCGTTCCTGCCGATTAAAAAACTATCCGAGCTGTCTCTCGAAAGGGACTATGGCGTCACCGACATAAGAAGTGTGAAGACAACATTCGGCGCGCGGTTCACCATTGATATCGAAGAGGCGTTTACCTGCTACCTACCTACAAGATTCGTTAAGGTTTTCGAGGAAGACGTCGATCTCTTGCAGCAAATGATAACGGCTGCTCATAACAAGAATCTGCTCATGCGATACTATGGAACACGCTATAATAATCTGGAGTTCAAATCCGCCAGTCAATCCGAGGGCTGATAGTCATTGGAAGTATAATGAGGTGTGAAGAGGTGTGGTCGTTGCTGCTGCCTGGTTCGTTCGACTTGGATAATTCAGCAGCATGTGTGTGGCTAGGACTTGATATCCATAAAAATGGTCAACTACAGCCTGTAATCAAGTTCATGAGCATTTTCGGCGAACGGTTATCTATGGACAAGGATTCGTGGGTTGATTTCCAAAAACATTTCACCACCATTGCAACGTACCTCCAGGGAGAAGAAGAAGAAGAATCCCTTCCCAACAATCATAATATCTCCGAGAATATTTTGGAGTATGAAGAATATTATAATCAACCGTCTGTAGTTATTCAAAGTTCCATTAAAATTGACAGTAATTCTGTGCAACGCTCGAAACCATTATTCCGCTTTGTAAAAAGACGTTTCATTAAATTAACAATGTTGCAGACCCCAATAAATAATTATTTATCGTAGCTTTGCCGTGTTTGCAGCGAAGCAGAAGCGTGCAAGGCCTTGCTTATTACCACAATAGCGACGAAAGTTTCGAATTTTACGACTCAATGTGTGCGTCGTAATATTCCAACGAAGCGTAAAAACATACGCGAGACTGTTAGCCAGAAAGTAAAAATGTCGGGTCCCCTCTGTGGGCTATCAGCAAGTGCTAAAGTCATAGTAATCAATGAACTATTGACACGTCACCAAGATCATGTAGTTAAAAATGTTATCGCTCTTGGATCATGTACAAAGAAATAAAAACATGTTATCGATAAAAAATTTTTTTACAATCAGCAAAAGCCCCCCCCCCCCACCCCTGCATTCCCATAATTACATCATCAGCAATGTCGATTTCCATCATTCCGTTTTCCACCGCCGCCGGAGGCAGTAGAAGTGTTACCTTCACGAGTTCCCCATGTTAAATCATAAAGCGAAATATTCAGTACAGATTTTTGCCGAAAGTGGCGGCTGTTGGTTCGGTGGATAAACCGCGACGTCGTTTTGTGTGGGTCGTCGCGCCTCCTTATTCTTAGAACTATTCTTAGAACTTCTCGTTAATCCATAAAACGAATTATGACAAGCTCCGCGGTGACGCGATCATTCCCCCACTCAAGCATGTTAAAATACTGCTGACGAATGCTATTCTGTTACAAGGGGTTCGACACAGCTCAGTCTTCTGCCGCCTGTTGAGACCGTAAAACGTGTTCAGGTTTCAGCGACAATATGCGCTGTCCACATCGAGTGTTTGATGTACCCAGTACAGATCTGGTGTTTGATATTCTGTATTTAAAAGATAAGCATGGGGAATTATTGCCGAAAGAGGTGGCGGTGGGCTCGCTGAATAAACCACAACGTCGAATGTTGTGGGTTGTCGCTCCGCCTTACGATGTCTACGAACTACCGCCGCCAATACAAAACAGAAATAATTGGGTGACTAGGTACAGTCATGGTATACACTGGGACCAGGACGGTATCGCGCTCGCTGAACTGTACCAGGAATTACGTGAAATTGTGGACAGTGTTGGTGCTCAATCTCGACTATACGCAATGGGTGAGCGGACTGTAAAAATTTTAGAAAAAGTCACAGGACACAAAATCATAAACCTGCTGCTCGAACTCGAAGATTGTCCATCACTCGATGCTCCGACGCCGAAGACAGCAAAAGTGTGCTCGTGGCATTGTTTCCTACAGACGGAGTCCCGAGGCGCTCAGTGCGCTCTACGGAACGTTAAAAAACTCCAACATTACCTTAACGTCTTAAATTTTGGGAAAAAATAATATCGGTGTACCCATCACTGTGCCCTAAAGTTACACCTGTCACGCAGTTATTGACAATCCCCCCAGTCCTTGGCCACCCCAATTATTGGCCACAATTCTGTACAATTGTAAACAATAAAAATAAAAAAATAAATATTATTATTTTTATAATTTCGGTTATGAAAATAATAATAACCAGGGGTGCACTATGACGACACTTCGCGCTCCCATCCCCACCTCTCTATCACACACACACCTCCGGGCGCGGTCCGACCGGGCGCGGTCCGACCGGGCCCGAGGAGTGGGGATAGGAGTGGGGATGGGAGTGGGGGGTCTCCATAGTGCACCCCTTACTACTGGTATCGTAGGAGGGATTCTCAGAAATCACGTTTTTTACATTATTTAAGCTAACTAAAAGCAACAGGAAAGCCTGAAGTGCAGTAATTACGATCATGATCTGCAGCTGAAATCATATCTGTTACAGTTTGTATTGAAAGAATTGGACATTTTTTTTGATAAATCAATATTCTTCATACAAATTGCAGGGGGTTGTAAAGACTCAATTCATTCATTTGAATAATTGATCGTAGATAAATAATAATTGTATAGAAAATTTTGACGTAGCACTACTCGCATTTTTGCATTTCCTACTATGATGTCGACAGTGTCCGCAGTGTTGATGTGATGGAAAGA
The DNA here is from genome assembly GCA_917499995.1 of Ichneumon xanthorius. Classification (NCBI taxonomy): domain Eukaryota; kingdom Metazoa; phylum Arthropoda; class Insecta; order Hymenoptera; family Ichneumonidae; genus Ichneumon; species Ichneumon xanthorius. The sequence goes on along the minus strand of CAKJTD010000037.1, from coordinate 261,800 downwards.
AATACTAAAATGCGATTTTTTCAGTTTTTCTGATAGCTAATAGCGGGTTTATATACATTTAATAACCTGAATGCTCTCGGGTATATATAATTATTCGCAGACAAAATTATACTCAAATGAAAATTTTAATGACGTAGATTCAACAGTGTCGACGTGAAAAAGGAAAATGTGAATAAAGCGTTTATTTGCAGGTTTTACGATAGCGAGTAGACGGCTCATAGCTTCCTCAGTGTATTCAATTGAATAAATGTTCATAGATAACATGTTCGAATTCTTTTTTAGCTTTCCACTGAACGCAAGAACTTTCGCATTATACTCGTTTCCGTCACGATACCGTACTGGTACGGTTTCTTTTATCAATGTACCCGGTGGTATCGTCGATTTTTTTACGACACTGTTCTTGCCTTCGTCCACCCAGTACACCAATGTGTTACGTGCCGGAAAGGGAGTGAACCCTCCTTCCGCACGTCACCAAGTCAATCTCCGCGTGAAGCGCGGAGTTTTTAAATTTTTTCCTCGTGGGCTGCTCTGCTCCGTCCCGTACGGGCCCGGTCCTCGAATACCTGAAAAGGGGCAAGGTCGTCTCCCGAATAACCCAACGGACTAGGATCTCTCGGCAAGCACAGGATCGTGTATTTTCCTAGATATTGTCGTACAATGACAGTAACACGATAATTGTCGCGATGAAATTATAATAGTAGTCTAATAATGCTTAATTGATAGGTTTATTTTACGGTGATTAACAATAGTAACGATTCCCAAGAAAAAGTAACAAGTAACAAGTTACAAACCCGATAATGGTAATAATAACGATAATAGTAAGAATTGATAATCCGAATAACGATGACAATAATAATACCCCAAAAACAATAGTTAATACCCCGAGTAATAATGATGATAATAATAGTACACGATCTCTTAGCTATTGAGTAATAGCGGTGTTATTTCCCACGCATCCTTCCATACCATATCGTACTCACGGTCACAATTATCCCTTCGGCCGGGGTTCTTAAAGTCGTGCACCACAGGAGGGTTTAGTCACAAAACCACTGTCTTAAGGTCCTTAATAAGTCCTTTTCTCTTTATGCTTCTACTGTAACTTCCTTATCTCGCCTTAACTTATTTCACGCCTGATTGACGCTACGGCGGAACACACTTCCGACGGTATACTTTCGCACTCTACGGTTCCCGGCGGAACAGAGTGACGCAGTTGACGTGGAGATTCACAGACCTGAGTAGCAACAGCACGCGGAGTACTCTAGACCGATCTGAACGGATTCGCTGGTGTCTAAAGACTAACTTAATTTCCGATCCGGGTTTCTTCCACGGCCCCGTCGGCCGCGGAAAGGTATCAAGTTCTTTTCCGACTCAGCGTCGCGAGGCGCGGGTCCCACGGCGTGTGCGGGAATTCGAAGTCCCGAACAAGCCGAGGAGCCCACGTCCCGCGAGCTAAACGCATTTTGATGCTTACCGGTATCGGCTTATGCTGAGCCATTTCCCGGAGTCGCGCAGCGCGTTCGCGAGGGCAGCCGCGGTGTTAAATGACACCCCGGATGCCCAGCGCGACACACCGCTCGACCCGTGGGAACGCGCATCAGCTGGGAAGCTACGAGCTCCGATCTCTCGATCAATTTTGTAAAATAATTTTTAAAAAAATCCATCGAGAGGTCGGGACGCAACACCCCTCCCCCCTTACCGTTGTCGACGCCCCCGTCGACGTCACTACTCCGGACTAAGAATCCCCACGATCCGCACTCACTCTGCTCTCTTCATGGATTCCATAAGGGTACGCACGATGGAGTCCAGCGTCACCTCCGGTACCGGAGGGGTAATTGGGACCGTGATGTCTTCCTCGCGAGGGTTGCCGCTTCCGCCTGCCTCGCCGGAACCTTCCACCAGTATCCTCGTACCGGTCTCCTCATCTTGGTGGCCGGCGGCCTCGTTGCCGTTGGATTCGTTGCCGGCGGCCTCGTTGCCGTCGGATTCGTTGCCGGCGGCCTCATTGCCGTCGGATTCGTTGCCGGCGGCCTCGTTGCCGTCGGATTCGTTGCCGGCGGCCTCGTTGTCGACGGCCCCGTTGTCGTCGGATTCGCTGCCGGCGGCCTCGTTGTCGACGGCCCCGTTGTCGAAGACGGCCTTGCTGCCGTCGGACTCACTGCCGTCGGACTCACTGCCGTCGGACTCACTACTGTCGGACTCGCTGCCGCGTGTTGCTCCGTTTATAGCCTCGGCGAGGAGGTCGAGTTCTCTGATTTCCTCGACATCAGCCGGATGCTCCGGCTGGTATTCGGCTGAGGGATGGAGCGGGTCGAGTTCGGCCAGGATATCCTCCTCCTCGCCCTGGCTGTTGTCGCCCGAGTCGAGGTTGGCACGGGTCTGAGTTCCCAGATCGAGCAGTTCTTCGCCCATGAGGTCCTGCTGCTCCGGGAGTGGCACCAGAGGTTCGTCCCCCGGTGGGGCAGCCTCCCATGAACCGTCGATGAGGTTCACTATCTCGTCGTCTCTGGAATTCCTCCACTTTATGAATTCCGTTCTTGCCCCGGGCACCAAGACGATTTTTTTCGTCTGGGTGCTTGAGTTTAAGGACGTCTTTTCCGTCTGAGTGCCCACTGAGATCATGCGGATCTTCCCCGGGGCCCCCCGCTGGCCTCGACGTGGTCCTGCGCCATCGGTGCGCGCCCGGTTGCGGATGACGCTCGGTTCGACGGGGGAAGACACCCCCGGGTGCTGAGGTGTGCTGGTACCCGGTTCCTCCTCGATCTTCGGCAGCTGAGCCTTGCTCGATGATGCGGCGTCACCGCCTGGTCCCGTTTTTTTTACTTCCTCGTACAGCTCTCTCGCACGTGCTTGAAAAAGGACCAGGCAACGGCCGATATGTCCCCCGTACTCCGACCCGAGTAGCCGCATGTTGCAAAGCCCGCAGGCCATTTCCTCACGGTTGCGGCGGGAAGGTGGCAAGGAGCGTTGCACACATGCGCCCAGGTCCGGACACCTTCTCAGCTCCCTCTTGCAGACGGCGCAATAGCCCCGGCACGTGTATTCCCGGAGCGCCCGGTTAATACGCTCAAGATCCGACATTTTCCGTCAAAGGGGGGGGGGAAAAGGGAAAGCAAATATATATATGTATAGACGAGTATATCTATTTTTCCCTTTTATTTTTTTTTGTTTTTTTATTTTTATTGTTTCTATTTATTTATTTATCTTTTTTTTTTCCTTTTCGCGCACTTCGGTCCTATGGGCCTATACTATCCCACTCGCTTAGCGTCACTGTCCGAATGTCCACTATTCACCGTGTGTATTATTTTCTCTTTTTTTATATATATTTTTTCTTTAACATCCGCACTGACAATTTTTCACTTTCAACTATTTTTTCTTTTTCTTTTTTTTCTTTTTTTTTTAGATCCACCCGTGTGTTGCCAGAGCGAAAGTCGGGATACTAATGAGACGACTGAGCGTCCCAGCTTCGTTCTCCAGGGTGTTTACGTTTCTTGCGGGGGTAGGGTGCGGGGGGCGATATTTGGTTTCACGGCCTCGGGTTCGGATCTCGTGCGCGCCTCGAACAACGGTGACGGCAGCGGTGCACTTGGCATTGGGCTGACGCTGCCGTCCCTTATCTTAGGCGCGTTCGGGTTACCCCGCTGTGGACCCCGTTGTCGATATATCTTTTCGCATTGCCCGGTTACTCCGTATATTAGTTTCCTACGGCACAAACAAAGTATGAGACTGGTTACTATGGCCGCCTGTGCCACGAAGCCGGCCAGGAAAAGATTATGATGTTGCTGTCTTTCTCTTCTGTGCGTGCCGATGGCCTGAATTCTTTCTTCCAAGTCATAAATCGATTCACCGTCCTCAAGGGCCCTCCATCCTCGCATAGCATTGGTATTTCCGGCCGGTTCACTTCTTGTTTCTTTCGGGAACAAGAAATTCATTGTTGTCTCGGGAGCTTTTTCCAAGACCGGGACCACAATGGTGATATTTAATATTATCCCGGGCTCGTAATAATATTCCTCACGATTCTCGTAGGTGCGGATCCCCGTTAACGTGGTACTGCGTGTTTTTCCGATGCAATTCGGGTTAACATACAGTATTCCAGCCCCGGTTAATTCCACATGTCCGTCGGATTGCCCTGGGCACAGGATATGTATGGTTTCGGAGTTCGTGAAGGAGTATAGCCAGCCCCCTTGCGTCGGTAGGTGCGTCCAGAAGGGGTCATGTTCGAGTCGCAGACGCACATTGCAGCGTCGTAAGGCGTCGGCCGAAGGACTGGTGAGCATCTGTACCTCGCACTGTTCCGAGGTTGCGACTTCGTGTACCGGAATTTCCATCGCGCATATATGCTTATGGTCGATCATTTTACAGCTGTTAATATACATTGCGTCCGCGAGGAAATAGGCCCGATGGTCGGTGGAGAGGGCGATGAACGGTGCGACGGGCGTCACGTGTGCCGAGCCCGTCTTGTTATCGATGAGCTGCGGGACGGGCCAAGGATGCATCCGGTAGAGATGATACACGGTACGGTCTAGCAATGGGATGTGTATCAGGATCATGACTCGACCCCGATGGTACAACAAATCGGTGCGCGCGATTAGGGCTAGCGTCTCCGGCCTCAGATAATGAGTGGAGATGGGGAATTCGAAGTTCGAGGCCCCCAGCTGCACTTCTCGTGAGACGGCCATCAGCTGTTCCGTGGTTAGCATGCTAGGGTCGAAGCGCTCGTTGCGCGCGGTAGCTATGGCGCGTATATAGTGTTCGCAGGTGGCGACGTATCGTTCCACTTTCCTTTCCACTCGGAGAGAATAAGTTACCAGTGTGCTGTTGTATCTCTCCCGCGAGTTTAGCTTGTTTACTGACACTAAATCCTGGTACGCCCGTGCGACCCACACCTGCGTGTCGGTAACACGTTTTGATTCCATGAGATGCTCCCGGTGCAGGTCTTGCAGCTTGGAGACCATTATGTGCGTCTGCCGGCCGATGAGGTGTGTAAGATTGGCCTGATCGGCGAACAGGCGGTCTATTTGGCCGTTAATGTACTCAGCGTCGGCCTCGGTTAACGTGCCGAATAATGATTTGCTTATTGAGGCAATAAACCCAAAGGGGGCTGCCCTTTTTCGCATTCCTCTTGGCAATTCCTCCACCGGGTTGCGGGTCAGCTGTGAGTCCTCTGAAATTCTTCGCAGGTCGTGAATCCGGGCCTTAGCATCGGCGAAGCGGTCCTCCAGCAATCCCATCCGAAGAAGATCCTGACAAGCGTCCTGCGAGATCAGTTTCCGGCATGCCAGAAAAGTGTCCATCAGATCCGGCTCGTCGTCGGGAAAGTCTGCGATGAATTTGTTCACCTCGATGAAGATGGTGACCCGCCAATCCGCGTGTTGCAAGCGCAGAGGCGTCATTCGTTCATAGTACAGTCCCGAAGGGTTATCTATCTTCATCACATGATGCGTCTCTTCGTTGGGCTGCGCGCCGGCGGCCCATCCGAGGGTCAGCGCGAGCAGCAGGCGGCCTGCTTGCGACATCACCAGCATAGCCCTCCGGTAGTTCCGTCCGTCGTCCTTATCGTCACTGCAAGATGATACTTCGTCACACGCACACCGATGGTGTCGTCAAGCTCGCATTCACTCTGCACACCGACGACCTTATAAATAACTGCGGATAATTTATTCTCTAGCTATTTTTAATTTATCCATGTGCTTGCGGATTAGCCTGCCCTTGTCCGTCTCGAGTACAGCGTTTTTCCTGTCTGACATTTCGGTTATTCTTTAGGGGCCCTCCCAGCGATTATCGAATTTATTAGTTCGGACTTCCTGAGGGTGAGCGTGGCCGAGTGGTCTCGGCGCGCGCTTCACACGCAGTAGGCCCGGGTTCGATTCCCGGCAAGCACCAAGAATTTTCTGTGGTGTTTTTATCTGCGAAAAAGTGGTTCGGAACCCACTATAATAGTAGGTCCAGAGGAAAGGACCAGCGCCTCAGTATGGGAAACCGAAAGACTGGGAAAAGGTGTCGCGGGTTCGATTCCCGAGACTGAAGGCCCGTAGGTGAAAGGAAAACGGACGGGGACATAGCTCCGGAGATAGGACGTACGAACTACGACTATATCCGTATGTCCGGGACTACTGACACCTGACGGGGCGCGACGAAGCTCCGGGCCCAAGAATCGAACCGGCGACCGCGGATAAGGAAGGAGGAGGAAGAAAGTGAAGGAGCCCGTAACCCTTAGGGGATCGGTGTAACACACAATACAATAGTTCGGACTTCCTTTTCTGCGAAAACGTGATCCCCCACCCTTCCGTTCAAAGGACGAGTAGTTTTATCGTAGTAGTCCTTGGAACGTTCTTTAGCTCGGTTTAGGTTGTTTCCCGCCATTTCGCGTATTTCAATCTGTCGCTTGATTAATTCGCTCAAGAAGGAATTGTAAGTCTCCAATTTCTCATCAGCGGGGAATTGACTCGGGACGCGAGCCAATTTCCCGTAGACAATCTCAAAGGGTGTAAAATTAGTTGCCTCATGAACGCTTGTATTGTACGAAAATTCCGCGAAAGGCAATAGGCGGTCCCAATCATCATACTTATCGGCATAGTGTTTAATATACTCGGTCAGCACTATATGGCTTCTTTCGAGAGCGCCGTTCGTTTGGGGTCGGTAACCAGAGGTCGTTTCCTGTTTGACCTTGAAGATTTTTGACAGTTCTCTCAGCAGGTTGCTGGTAAATGCTGCACCTCGATCCGTCAATATTGCGCGAGGAGCGCCGAACTGGCTGAACAAGCGCCGAGCTATTGCTTCAGCAATAGTGGTGGCCTTGATGTCAGGTATAGGCTCGGCCAAGCAACATTTTGACAGATTGTCTTGCATTGTTAGTATGTGCCTATTGCCGTGTGGCGAGGAGGGCAATGGGCCTACCGTATCCATGGACACCTTATCAAAGGTGTCGACGGGGGTATCAGTTATAAGTATAGGCTCGCGCGTCTTGGCACGAACGAGCTTTTGCTGCTGACAACTTTTGCAACCTCGTACAAAGTCTTGTACCTCGTTTCTCAGGTGTGGCCAGTAGAACCTTTCCCGAATTTTCCGGTAAGTCTTGGTCACGCCTTTGTGACCCCCTGTAGCGCTCTCATGGAACTCTGCTATTATTCCTGGTCTGTCCTCGGGCGCGGGAGCGACGATTTTCCCGTAGCACAAGATCACAGACATTTCCTTGCTCGAGAATACATCTTTTAATATTGTTAACAACGCGTCCCTTGGCATTACGTCAGAGAGGTCCCCGGCTCGTGAGAATCGTAGGGATTTTACTCCCGGGTATCTCAGTACCCTTTTTAGGTTCTCAAGGCCCAGGATAATATTTTCTATCTGTGTCTCGTGGAAGTATCTTGTTTTGACGACTACGCTATATATTTTATATTTCCCTAACGGCGTGACGGCTATTTGGCCTACCCTTAGGTTTTTATTCTTCAGAGACGCAGAATCGATCATACCTAATTCGGACAATAATTTTCCGATCGACGTGGTCATCTCCCCATCCGCCGAGATAAAGTGAGCATAATTGTCCTTCCTGCTTGTTAAACTCTCACGTGTTCCAGTGAGCGAGTCTTCATCTTCAATCGGTTTTGTCCTTGAGTCTTCGGGAGTATTGATTTTTTCTTCCGGCGGTCTCTGCTTCGTTTGTAGATACGTACACGTAACCGGCAATCCCGGCAAGGCTCCATCGTGCGCTGCGGCGTCGGTGTGGTAATCATACGGTGCAGGCTCCACGGGCGCGGCGTCGGGAGATGCCGCGCAGCGGGGAGCCGCACTCTGCGCTGACCCAGCGTTTGTCGCAGTCGGCCATGCCGGTTGCCGCGGAGTCGCGTTATCTTCCTCGGGAATCCGGGATAGCGAAGCTCGACCATGGAACGGTGTCGAACGCGCCGTGGGTTTTAGGCTGGGAGCAGGTGTCGAGAGAGAATATCGTGGCCTAGAAATTATTGTTTTATCAAGTGTGGGTTTTCCATCCGGCTCTTCCGTATTTCCGGGTTCCTCGCTTTCGTCATCAGCGTCTTCTTCCCCCTCGCGGTTCGGCACGTCCCCCGCAGGCGTTGAGGCCACGTCGAAGGCTCGCTGCTGCTGCGCCACTGCTTTAACGCGCTCAGCCAGCTTCTGGATGCGGCGCGAAAGCTCCCGGTCTCCGTCCTCGTCGGTAAATGGGTCGAGGTCCGCGAGCACGGACTTGGTTTGCTCATCGAGTTCTTCCCCGTCGGATACGCAGACTGGCAACTCGACCATCGTCGGGTCCTTGAGCTCCGATTTCCCTGACTGAAATTTTTCTTCAAGCCGGGAAAGTGAGTCCTGAAATTTATCAAACGATGCTTGCAGGGAATTTTGTATCGCCGGACTTCCTGCCGCCTCTTCACCGTCTGTTTGGTTCTCCTCGGAATCGCTAATTCCGGGGCTAGCGGTTACTACAATATCCCCCGTCCTTATGCTGTCCAGAGGAATTTCTTCCGTGACAACCGCGTCCTGTATCTTTTGTTCAGGGCCTGAATCTGGTGCTCCGGGGTTCTTCGAGGCGGGCAGTGGACCTTTCGAGGGCAATAACGGTGTTGGTAGCATGCTGTGGTGTAATCGTTGTATCGGGGGATCGGAGACTTCTTCGGAGCTTGCGGCGGCAGTGCCAACCTCGACCGTTTCCGCGGGCGGGTTACCCAGTTTTGACCGCGTGCGCGTTGCTATGGCGCTGCGCTCCAGGGGCGTTTGTCCGAGAGTCTTTCGGGTGGTACCGTGCAAGGGTGGTCTGACGGGTACCACAGCGCTCCGCTGCGGCGCGGAATGCAGCCTAGGCCTGCCCTGACCCTTCAGAAGGGCCGTCGCCTTCGGGTCTGGATTTAGGGGTAGAACTCGCGGATCCGGTGGCTGCTGTTGCGTCTCCGAGTCGCTCGACTCCGAGCTCGTGGTGAATGACGTCACCGGGTTGCGCGACAAGGCATCGGCATTGGAGTTTAGTCGGCCGGGCTTATAAACGAATTCGTAATCGTAGTTCCGTAATCTCATGCGCCAGCGGACGAGTCTCTTCCCGGGGTCATTGGTTGATCCGATCCATTTTAGGGGTTCATGATCGGAGATTAATTTGAATCTCCGACCATATAGATATGGTTGAAATTGGTCCAGTGCTTTGACAACTGCCAGGCACTCCTTTTCTGTCGTGCTGTAATTCCCTTCTGCTTTGTTTAGCACCCGGGAATAGTATGCGATGGGTAAATCTTGGCCGTCCTGCTCTTGGCTCAGGACGGCTCCAATGGCTAGGTCAGAGGCATCCGTGGTCAACGCGAAAGGCTTGCTAAAATCGGGATACTGCAAGATGGGCTCGTCGCAGAGGGCTCTGCGGAGATCCTTGAACGCGCGGCGCTGCACGCTTCCCCATTCGAGGCGTTTGCCCTTTTTCAAAAGATCCGACAAGGGCTTGGCTCTCGCAGAGAAGTTCTTAATGAACCGCCGATAGTACCCGGAAAGCCCAAGGAATTGCCGGACGTTCTTGGGGGTTCTGGGAACAGGGAATTTCCTAACGGCCTCCAGCTTCTTCGGATCTGGTCTCACGCCGTCTCGACCAATCACGTGGCCCAGGTAGGCGACTTCCTTCCGTAGGAACTCGCATTTATAAGGCTCGAGAACTAGGTTAGCCTCGTCGAGTCGCGCCATCAGTCGACGCACCTTTTTCCGATGCTCCTCGAGCGTCCTCGCGAACACCACGATATCATCGAGGTATGTAAACATTTCGGTGCCCTGAAGTCCCCGCAGGACATTATCCATGAGTCTCTGGAAGGTCGCGGGGGCGTTCTTTAAACCCTCAGGCATGCGGACGTATTCATAATGCCCGTTCGGAGTAGAGAACGCCGTTTTCGCGCGATCCCTCGGGTCCATCGGGATCTATTGAAACCCGCTGGCCAGGTCGAAAGTAGAGAAATACTGGGCCTGCCCCAGTATATCGACCAGTCTGATCCAGTATATCGACTATGTTCGGCCTGATCCAGTATATCGACTATGTTAGGCAAGGGATAGGCGTCCGAAATGGTCTTCTCATTGAGCTTCCTGAAGTCAATCACCATCCGCATCCGCGGGCGACCCTGCGAGTCGGGCTTCTTTGGCACGATCCACACAGGGGAGTTATACGGAGACTGTGATGGTGTGATTACGTCATTCTCAATTTTTTTCTGCACCTGACTCTCGATCACTTCGCGGTGGACGATAGGAAATCTATACTGGCGCGTGTGAATGGGAATTTGATCGGTCGTTGGTATCTTGTGGGTGACGCGATCTGTACATGGCAGTTTATCCCCTGGTAACTTAAATCGCATGGGGAATTCCTCCACGAGCCGAGCGACCTCGTTCATTTCCATGTCATTTAGATCGCTCAACCTCAGCGCCGTCAATATAGCCGAAACGCGGTCCGACGGGGGCAATACGTCATCATCGGTAGTGTCTCGATCCTCCGAACTAATATCGAAATTATCGAGGCATTCCTCGAAGGGCAGCAATTCCTGCGGCGGAACAGCAATACGAACGTCCTCATCAAGAGTATTCACGGCCAGTACAAGACAAACCCCGTCCTTCTGAGCGACTAGCGCTTCCCCTATATATAATCCTCCTACCGTCTTGATCCTTGGAAGATAGCCCTCGTGGAGGTCCGCATTGACTATGCCGAATATGTGCCCGCGGGAATAAAGCCGGCGGCGTTGCGAACATTCTGGAGGAAATCGCCGAATGGAATGTTACTTCCGTCGAACGACGGAATCAGATCCTTCTGATCCCGAAGGGACATAGTGTCGATCATCTGGGACATGGTTACCGATGCGTCAACAGAGGGGGGGGGGGGGGGTCCGACATATTGTAAGGATTGTGGATTGTACTTCTCAAGTACACGGATGGTTCCTTACCGGATATTAATCTGACAGCAGAATTTTATATATATATATATACTCTTTCTTTATAGGGCACCGATAACGCCGTCCTGCACAATCGGAAAGTGTTGTACGACGTGGAAGGGGCGGGGTGTGTGCCAAAGAACGATCGTGCCTAAGGACTGCACGTACAGCCCGGGAGACGATTCAACCTCGATTTGAATGACGTGGCCTGTATCCACCGTCACTCCCTCCGCGAGCGCGTGCAATTTTACGATATTAACCCCGTAATTGAGGTCTACTTGAAAATTCGCGGAACCCCCATGCAACTCCGGGGCCTGTAATACCCAATCGATTCCGTTCCACACGGGTGAGGAATTCACTGGCCCCAACCGAACCATCGAGTCTACTCCTAACCGGACTTTCCCTTTTCCGATTTATCTATGCTATTTCTCGTTCGGGCTGTCTATACTGAATTGACAATTCCGTCGAACACGTGGGGAAGTCCGCTCACGACTTGAAACAACCTCGGCTGATGCGACGGATGAATAACTATCGTACCTATCGACTGGAAGGGTGTTCCGGACGCTGTACCGATTAAAATAGCGTTCTGTGCATTCACCCTCACTCCAGGCGCGAGCGCGCTTACTCTCACAATACTGTGGCTAACCCCGGTGTCAATAAGGAAATTGGCCGACCCCCCCCCCCCCCCCCAGAAATTCTGGGGCCGACAAGACTTTTATGCGGTCCCAGAGAAAGTCTGTCTGAACCATCTAGACAAAAAAAAAAAAAAAAAAAAAAAAAAGAAGAGAAGCGCGAATTTATTTCCTAAGTACTGTTTGATTCCCGTATCTTTTCAAGTACTCGAGGTGCGCAGAGCAGTGGTATCCCACCGCTGCCACCAATTAACTTGTTACGTGCCGGAAAGGGAGCGAACCCTCCTTCCGCACGTCACCAAGTCAATCTCCGCGTGAAGCGCGGAGTTTTTTTATTTTTTCCTCGTGGGCTGCTCTGCTCCGTCCCGTACGGGCCCGGTCCTCGAATACCTGAAAAGGGGCAAGGTCGTCTCCCGAATAACCCAACGGACTAGGATCACTCGGCAAGCACAGGATCGTGTATTTTCCTAGATATTGTCGTACAATGACAGTAACACGATAATTGTCGCGATGAAATTATAATAGTAGTCTAATAATGCTTAATTGATAGGTTTATTTTACGGTGATTAACAATAGTAATGATTCCCAAGAAAAAGTAACAAGTAACAAGTTACAAACCCGATAATGGTAATAATAACGATAATAGTAAGAATTGATAATCCGAATAACGATGACAATAATAATACCCCAAAAACAATAGTTAATACCCCGAGTAATAATGATGATAATAATAGTACACGATCTCTTAGCTATTGAGTAATAGCGGTGTTATTTCCCACGCATCCTTCCATACCATATCGTACTCACGGTCACAATTATCCCTTCGGCCGGGGTTCTTAAAGTCGTGCACCACAGGAGGGTTTAGTCACAAAACCACTGTCTTAAGGTCCTTAATAAGTCCTTTTCTCTTTATGCTTCTACTGTAACTTCCTTATCTCGCTTTAACTTATTTCACGCCTGATTGACGCTACGGCGGAACACACTTCCGACGGTACTTTCGCACTCTACGGTTTCCGGCGGAACAGAGTGACGCAGTTGACGTGGAGATTCACAGACCTGAGTAGCAACAGCACGCGGAGTACTCTATACCGATCTGAACGGATTCGCTGGTGTCTAAAGACTAACTTAATTTCCGATACGGGATTCTTCCACGGCCCGGTCGGCCGCGGAAAGGTATCAAGTTCTTTTCCGACTCAGCGTCGCGAGGCGCGGGTCCCACGGCGTGTGCGGGAATTCGAAGTCCCAAACAAGCCGAGGAGCCCACGTCCCGCGAGCTAAACGCATTTTGATGCTTACTGGTATTGGTTTATGCTGAGGCATTTCCCGGAGTCGCGCAGCACGTTCGCGAGGGCAGCTGCGGTGTTAAATGACACCCCGGATGCCCAGCGCGACACACCACTCGACCCGTGGGAACGCGCATCAGCAGGGAAGCTACGAGCTCCGATCTCTCGATCAATTTTGTAAAATAATTTTAAAAAAAAATCCATCGAGAGGTCGGGACGCAACAAATGCATACTGTAGCGTGGCAAAATTTTGCGCCGCGATTTTCGGCTCGTTCGGGCTCACACGAGGCGACACCGCAGGGCCTAGCCGTAATGTCGGATATTTAGTAATTATTTTTGGAACGAATTTTCATGTACGCCGGGACGAGAGCGCCGATCGAGGAGAGGAGTCCGACGTGAAGGTCGAAACGGGAGCCGCGAGCCGGGGAAGCTCGAACTAGAGTAAATTGGGAGTACCGTTCTACCTCCCTGCTGTCGGAAGTCTTCTACGATATGAAGAAGAATCAGCTGAGAAGATCTTCGATTTGATTGTTCATCGCATCGCATGGATAGTTTCAGTCGGCCGGAGTCTCGGGCTGCAGCGAAGATAAAAGCCGGGAGTCTCCCGTCCGGGAGAATTGAGTACCTCTGGCGGAGCTCTGTGTTACCGGCGTTAGAAGAGGATTGCGTGCGCCCGGTAATCGATGTGCGAGTCGATGTGCGTAGCGTTCGGCTGTGCCGGAAAGGGCCGAGGAATGCCCGAATTTGTGCGAATTTGTCGTGATGATTAGGCAGGGAGGTAGGGATAACGGTAGCGAGCGAGATCGCGGATCGTTGCTCAGGGCACTTCCCCGTTGTGAGTTCGAGCGAGCGGATCGACTTGTCAGTCATCGGGTTTCGGGAATTATCCATCGGAAGGAGGATGGATCTTTTTACGGCAACGATATCTAGTCCGTGTTTCCCGTTCACGGGGCTGCGACTCGATACGGTGAGCTTTCGTCCAAGGGTTTTTTTGTATTTTGAGTAAGGCTACGGCCAATTGATATTTTTGTAAACTTCGAAATCCCGAGTGTGGGAAATTATCATGTGTATCGACAGCGTGCTTCGTTCGGCCGTGCCGGAGGGATCGGGTCCGCCGTGTTTCGGCAGGTGTGTGTGTGACGTCGTGTACGGGTTTTGGTTTTGTTTGACGCCGCGTGGACGGCCCGGGAAACCGTATGCGGTCTTCCTCGAAGCCGCCGAGATTTTGGGGAAATTTAGTCGAGTAAATGCATTTGTTAAATTCTTTATAATACCGGGAGGGACTTTGTGTCGCCTTGGGAAATTTTCACGGGGAAGGGTGATAAGCGACGCGTCGTCGTTTGCGGAGTCCTCGGGCGCGTGGTCAAAAGGTGCGAATGTTTATTTATTACCGCGGCAACGGGTTGGGTGAATGATTAAAATAGCTGCGTTTATTCGGACGGGGTGAATGAGAGCGCTGGTGGATATTGTGCCGCGCTGGATGTGTGAGTTTTAGTTAACCAGGAGCACGCGTAAGTTAATGCGAAGATCCGAGAGAACGCGACCGTTGGTGTGCGTGTGTGTGAATGCGTGAGAGTATGTTGAAGCGAGCGAGTCCCGGATACCGGGCAATATTCGTTGTACGAAATTTGTAATTCGTTTTGATTTGCGGGACGAGGGTTTTACTCCGGGTTCTCCGGTTTTTCCCCTCATTAGCGTGTTGAATTGATTGAATAAAGATTCGAGTCTTGGTTCCCGCACTCCCGCGTCATTTTATTGTGTTTCTGTGCGTGTGTGTTGTGTGTCGCCCGAACAGTCGGTCGCTTATCCAGCCACTCTGCCTTCGAGATGACAGGAGCTTAGCCGGGACTGTTAGGTTTCTCTCTTGGTGCATTTCGGTGCACCTGGCGCCCATCCCGTACGGGAAAATAAAAAGGGAGAGAAACTCAGGTTCGCGGTAGGCGATTTTCCGGCTCGGGGGAAATCGCGCTACAATACATAACGACGAGTATCTAAATAGGGAATAAAAAGCAGAAAACTAAATGTTACATGATATAATAACATTGCAAGCATGAACTCTGATACCACTGAATGCTTTTTATTAAATGTTACGTAATGAAAATAATGAGGGCATATAATTGGGAGAAAATGGCGGTAGTAGCTGTTGTAAATTAGTGTTGGGATAGGTTGTGTAAAGAACAACACATGTGTAGAATCTGGGTTTGTGATGGAATGGTGGGCTGCCATACAAAAGAACAGAGAATATTCCATTTCAAAAATAAAAAAAATAAAACCAAAGAATCTGGAAATACTCGATGAAATAAACAAAAGTTCTACGGAGTCATCCGGCCCATTACGTGAATGCACCATATGAACAACATACGCAATCGCTCGACGCGAAGTCCTTGGAAAATCGGCCACGGTAAACGATAAATCTTGCAAACTCGAGGGACGATATCGACGATGGTGAAACGTCCTCGAGAGATGAACAAATCTTCGGAAATACCTTACCTTCCCAATTCATTATACGGAAACGCACGTACATTGTACGAGGAAAAGAAAATTTCCGAAGATTTGTCGAGAATGAAGCACGCTAAATCCGAGCCGAGAGTCTCCCGGGATTAAAGTGCAGGTGAAAAAAATATTGTACCGGAAACATCGTTGGTTCCCGACGAAGAAACACCGAAATTTTCGTCCATTCATGCAGCTCGATACAAGAATACTGTCCACAAAAAATTCGCAAGAGAACCATTATGGTAAATCCAGAGGGATTATCTGAACAGTTTCGAATATCGATACTCTATCACAAAAAGTCATCGAGGTGAAGTGAAAGTTACGTGACGAGGCCATGGGTGTGAGAGAGATAGTTGCAATTTTCAAATTACCTTTATTCAAAGGGGCTAATTTTTTTGAGAAAAAAAATGAATTCGGGCCGTATGCGAAATTACCGTGTGCATCCGGCTCGAATTTTCTTTTTCCTCAAAAAAGTTAGCAGCCTTGAGAAAAGTTCATTACAGTTTTTATTACCGACCGCGATATTTCACTTTCCCTTAAGGTGCACACAGATTCGCCAGGAGAGAACAGCGGTATTAAATTGGCAGAGGATCGAAGATCGCCTGCCCCCAAGGCCAGTGGAGAACGAAAGTTCGAGAGACCGCAGGGACGGTGTGAAGAGATGAATTCGAGTACGCATATTCATGTGAAAAAAAATCCAAGGGAGGATGCGGGGAGATGACAAATCGGCATTGAAGACTCGGTTAACGAAGAATGATCTCTGGAAAAAAAATTGGCCACTACAAGCTCTGTTTCAGCATTGGAAAGAACTTGTACAATGCGAAATATTTCAGGAATCGATTAAAATCGAAAGATTATGCATCGTTACTGACGATCGGTAACGAAGAGGCGCACAAGTGCATAAGTATCGAAATCTCAGACCGCGAAGCATACACCAAGATCGACAATCTAATCGATGGACGGGCACGAAATTTGTCAGTATCAAAGTGACGCAGGCATCTATCCTGAGTCGACGAATGATGGCAACCTTGCTGATCGCTACTGCTGAGAAAGGCGAGAGAAAAAATAATATCTAAGATAGAAATAACTTTTTTTTCAGGGGAATTGTAGAACGCGTTACCGACGAAATTTTGGTGATTATTGTTGTATTACCGGAGAGTAGTTCACCACGCAGGTGTTAATGCATGGATATTTGTTTAAATGTATTTTTTTATTTGTGATACAGACAGTAATGTCTTTTGAATGACTTTTTGTATGTGATTCAGACACGTTCGTTGCAAATACGAAAAGTATTATTAATAGACACTTACATACAAACTCGATGCGTGAAGCTTCACCACGGTCGATCGTCGTCGATGTGTCTGTGTCGGCATGTTTCGGTACGTGTTCTAGCAGCTTCTTCACGTTGAATTCAACCGTGTTATATACTGTAACACGCAAATGCACGCTTGAGTCACGCACACACAAACATACACACACACAAGAAGCAATTATTTCTCATAGTCATTTACGATAATAGTGATCATTAAACTTTTTTCGACGAGTGTTAGTTGGCAGGGCGAGAGGCTAATAAGCGAGAATGATGCGCAACGACACGAGTAAAAAAAATCTCATAGCACGCGCGCATCGTACGAGATGTTATTATAAAAATGACAAAAATTATATATACAGGTGTTGGCAATTTTCAGGGGGACTCCGATATCCTGTCGGAAGGTTGGCTCGAGGAGGCGCGAAGGTTAAAGGCGGGTGCGCACTGCCGATCGCGCGTGATACGGGGCAGGAAAACGTTACTCGAAACTTGTGGGAAACGTATTATGAAACAGATTTATTAGAAATCACGCAACTCGCGTGCAATGGGAAATCGTTTCAACGGAATTTAACAAACTGCAAACTTAAATTGCTAATCGTCGCTCGTATGGTTATAAATCGCGTTACCGCACTTGAAAAACTAATCGTGGGGTCTCGTACCCCGTATGATGGTCGCTCGTGGACCCGTAACGTTGTACCGGAGGATCGTACCTCGAAACTCGTGCGCGTAATGTTCGTAGAGTAAGCACGTCTGCCTCGATAGACATCCGTCGACTAACTGCTCCAAAAATCGGCGGGTGCTCGCGATTCGGCTTCCCCGCGTCGCGGGACGGGCCGCGCCGTCGGTAACGTAGGACGCGTCGCTAACACAGGTGTCCCGAAATCCCCGCACCAACTGAAATTGGGAGGTAGCAGCCAGAGAACCCATAGCCACTCGATAGCATGCCGTGCTATTAGATGCCGCAATTGTTTCTACGTGTTTTATTTCATTCTGAATGACATTTCGTCGTGATAAAAATAGTTACGATGATGTCCAACGTCTTACAGCATGACTTTAAACGAAAAACAGTGGTGAAGTACGAAAAGAGCATTTTAAATATTCCGGAAGTGTTTGGCCGACTCATAGTTGGTTTAGTGCAGTTTGTGCCTTATTTGCAACGTCACGAATACCTTCTCAGCGGCCGTCTGAATACGCTATGTGACTTTATATATAAATGTCCACAAAAGACGGCACGACGCATGTACATACGGACCTTCGTAAAGCAAAAGCGAGCATTTCTTTTGTACTTTATAGAAATAACGGCATCGAAGAGAAAACATGGAAGCACGTCAAATTTTAAGGATGCTGTTTAACCTTCAAATTTCTATTTCAATTAAATAAAAAATTACAATATTTCTTTAACTACAGTCAACGGTATGATCAAATCGGAAAGGTTGCACGGCGGGAACTCGACGATTTCTACAAAGACTTCTGATAAAGACAGCGAAATAGAGAATGAAGAAGCGAGCAAAGCACAAAATGAAATAGCAATCGAAGGAGTGAGTGAGAGAGAGAACGAAGCAGACCACGAAAGAGAAAACAAAGGAGAAATTAAAAGAGTAAATGAAGGAGAACGTGAACGAGAGAATAAAGGACCCAACCAGAGAGAGAACGAAGAAGAACGTGAAGGACAGAACGAAGGAGACATTGAAAGAGCGAACGAAGAAACCAGGGAAAGAGAGAACGAAAGAGCCAGTGAAAGAGAGAATGAAGAAGCCAGTAAGAGAGAGCATGAAAGAGTCAGCGAAATAGAGAAAGAAGAAGTAAGCAATACACAACATGAAATAGCAATTGAAGGAGTGAGTGAGAGAGAGAGAACGAAGAAGACCATGAAAGAGAAAACGAAGGAGAAAGTAAAAGAGTAAATGACGGAGATCGTGAAAGAGTAAATGAAGGAGATTGTCAAAGAGAGAACGGAGAAGCCAAGGCGAGAGAAAATGAAGGAGAAAGTGAGAGCAGGAGAGAAGGAGTCAGTGAAATAGATAATGAAGCAGCCAGTGAAACACAGCATGAAGGAGGCAATCAGAAAGAGAACGAAGAAGAACGTGAAAGAGAGAACGAAGGAGTCCCTGAAAGAGTGAACGAAGAAGCCAGGGAAAGAGTGAACGAAGAAGCCAGTGAAAGAGAGAATGAAGAAGCCAGTAAGAGAGAGCATGAAGGAGTCAGTGAGAATGAAAATTAAGAAGATGGTGAAAGAGGAAACGAAGACGTGAGCAGAAGAGAGTGTAAAATACAGATCGAAGGAGCGAGCGAAGAAGGGCTTTACAGAGAGCGGGAAACAGAGAACGAAGGAGCCAGCACAACAGAGCGTGAAAAAGAGAATAAAGGCGAGAGCAGAGGACAATGTGAAACAAATCGCGAAAAAAGGACGGAAAAAATAATAATAACGAAAGAATAGCTGAAAACAAGACATCGAAGAGAAAAGAGTACTTAGAGACGCAAAAAAAAGATAAGGAAGAAAGCACAGTCAGGTCCAGTAACAAAAGAATGAAGAATGTGAATGATGGAGACAGTAAAGCGAAGGGGAACGAAGCACAGGAGATGAAGCCGAAACGAAAAAGAAGAGGAGAGTTACATTTTTTGCTCGAATCACAACCATTTTTTTTATAATCGCCTTAAGTTACTTAACAATGGTCACAACAATTATCCCAAATTGCAAAACCTAATAATTGTTACCCTGTATTGAACAATAAAAAAATAAATAAAAAATAGGCTGAAGCGGTATAAAAATCTGCAACCAACGCACTTGATCGGTCTTATTTCACTTTATATTTATTTATTTATTTCTTAACATATTTTTATTATTATATGAATTCGCAGCCTTGCAATTGATTTCATTTCGACAAATTAAATTTTAATTTCGGAAATTTTGCGAAATGAAATCAATTACGAGTCGGCGTTAATTCTGAAGAAGACATTAGTAACTACCTGGAAATCGGTGTGGCAATGTTGAATTCGACTCCGGTGAAAATAAATAAATAAACGATGTCGATTCACGAGTTCGACAAATTAGGGCGGTAGATCATTATTAATATTTCGTCGTAGGGAGACGAAATTTATTTATTAATCGTAAGTTTATTTATTTATTTTTACCTGAGCCGAAATCAACATTGCCACACCGATTTCCAGACAGTTACGAATGTCTTCTTCTGAATTAACGCAGCCTCGGAATTGATTTAATTTCGCAAAATTTCCGAAATTACAATGTAATATACCGAAATGAAATCAATTGCAAGGCTGCCTTAATTCAGAAGAAGACATTCGTAACTACCTGGAAATTGGTGTGGCAATGTTGATTTCGGCTCAGGTACAAATAAATAAATAAACTTAAAATTAATAAATAAATTGCGTCTCCCTACGATGAAATATCGTAATTGATTTAATTTCGCAAAATTTCCGAAATAAAAATGTAATATACCGAAATTAAATCAATTGCAAGGCTGCCTTAATTCAGAAGAAGACATTCGTAACTACCTGGAAATTGGTGTGGCAATGTTGATTTCGGCTCAGGTACAAATAAATAAATAAACTTACGATTAATAAATAAATTTCGTCTCCCTACGATGAAATATTAATAATGATCTACCGCCCTAATTTGTCGAACTCGTGAATCGTAAGTATGTTTATTTATTTATACCTGAGACGAAATCAACATTGCCACACCGATTTCCAGGTAGTTACGAATGTCTCCTTCTGAATTAACGCAGCCTTGCAATTGATTTCATTTCGGCAAATTTAATTTTTATTTCGGAAATTTTGCGAAATGAAATCAATTACGAGTCTGCGTTAGTAGTAGTGTACAGAGCTGGGGAGACAGGGACCATCTGTTGTTCCCCCTCCACCACCCCTGTCTGGCGCCATCCCCCCACCCCCGTCTGGACCGGAATGCTGTAGTGGGTCCAATTCGCGCATGCGTGCGGGTGGTGGGGGTAGTTTTTCGCGAGAGAGGGGGCATATGTTGTTCCCCCTCCACCACCCCACGGGATGCTGTAGTGGGAGGTGAGTGGTGGGGGTAGTGTCTCACGAGAGACAGGGACCATCTGTTGCCCCCTCCACCACCCCCTGTCTGGCGCTATCCTCCACCACCGTCTGGACCGGGATGCTGCAGCGGGCCCAATGCACGTATGAAGGTGGGTGGTGGGAGTAGTGTCTCGAGAGAGACAGGGGACCATCTGTTGCCCCTCCACCACCCCTGTCTGGCGCTATCCCTCCACCACTTTTAGGACAGAGATGCTGTAGCGGGCCCAATCCTCGCACGAGAATGTGTGTTTGGTGGGGTAGATAGTTTCTCGCGAGAGGGGGACTAATTAAAAATGTCTTGGTCTATGATTAGTCCCCTTATTTTCCCTGGGCTCGGATTGGTCGAAGCAATTTCCCTGAGCTCCGACTGACTGACCGGTTTCAGAGTCCCTCTCTTCGGTAGCAATATTAATTGTTAAGAATATTATTATTTATATTTTTCAGAAGCCTGTAAAATCAGGCGGTTTTCCCTTGAATACTATAAAACGAGGATTTTCACGATGATTGATTTTTGTTGGTATTTTATGGTGAATGAGAAACGCAATTATCGGTTATATCGGTTTATTAATTACTTAGGCGTTATGTACCTTCCCAACCCCCATAAATTAGGATTACAATACATCGTACATAGAAGACAAAATGTGGATACATATACATATATATTTATAATGCCGAGAGACTGACGAAGAAATGCTGATTAGTATTACTGAATACGTTTACATCTAGCTATAATAATGGGCAGGGGCTCAATTGCTTAGAATACTAACGAACGGGCGAAAAATGTTTACGAAAATGTGAATACGATTAATTTTAAAGGTATACAAATGATAATAATAATAGTGACATATAATTATATGCACAGGGCAACACCGCTATTAAAGAGCTCGTTTCTTTTTAGCAGCAAGTGCTTTTCGCAATTCGTTTGCGATGTACGCACCACGCAGTACAGATAGCTCCAAGAAAACTATGTCGAATGTGAGTTCAACAAATGCTGGATCCAAGCGAAGTTGAACGGCTTCTTTCAAAGACTTGAAATTATTTTTCATCAATTCTTTGACACGTAGCTCATCGATTTTTTCGGGTTCCTCGTCGGACAGGATATGCATCAGTAATTCAGCGCACAGCACCTTCACACACTTCTCCACATGTGTGACATTTCGCTGTAGACGTCTGAACCGCTCATCGACGCACACCACTACGTTGAGTAGACCGTCGAACGATGATTTCTACATCACAACAGCCGGTGAATAATTTTTCCGTTTCTTCGTTGGTGGCTCAGGATCCTGGTGCGACTCCTCATCCTGGGCCATGGTGTTTTCTTCGACAGGGCGGTCAAGCACGACAGATTTGGCGCCGCAACTCGAGGTGTAGATTATCTCACAATCGCCGATGCGTATGGGTGATGGTGTGCGCCAGCTCGATCCCCAGGCGATCTTCTGGCTACCCGCGAAATACTTCGAAATGGCTAGTAGTTTTGTTTGCAGTAAATGCCAACCCTCTGATTCAAAGACAATACCGCCAGCCGTGGTATTGTTCTGAAGTTTTACGACCGGTTGTATTTGACCTTCGGCACGAGGCTGTAGGCCGATGTTAACTTTTTTCGTCTCCGACGGGTTGAGTGTATACGTTGTACCGAGAATTAGCGGTGCTTCAAGGCGCTTCTTTTCGTCGTCCGACAGTATACGATACATGGTTTCTGGTCGCAGATCGCTGTCTCGCAGATCGTTAGCACCGATAGCCTGACTCATCTTAAACAATGGTTTGACGTTACAATGCAATTCGGGGAAAAGAAACTCGAGAGCTTATACTCAAATCTATCTTTACTGGATCCACGGGCCAGACTGCCGAATTTTCATATTATCTTACGCTTATATGCGTTTCTGTGAGCTCGTGGCGCTAGTATCGTCGCTAATATGACATGTGTAAGAGGGGAGAGCCGGTTTTAGTTAGTCAACAGGTGCATGATGCTACGGCCATATCGACAGGATGTTCATGGATCAACCGATCGAATGTTCACATACTTAAATGAATAGTAACATCTGTTAATATTCACAGCGAAGAAAAGATTCCGATCTTCTTTTGGGTCGTTGTACGGGTGGCACCATACGACGACTGGTGCATTGATTAAAAATAAAATTGTGCCGGTCACCCCTGTAAAAACGGTCAGTCGTAAAAATCAAAATAGATGGCTGTCTGAACAAAGAACACTTGTTTACCTTGATGTGGTCAGTTTAAGGGTTACCGGTGACCTGCTGTCGTGGTCGCGGGATCGGTTTCAGAACAAACGTCTATAGAAATCGGCCTAGATGTGCAGGTAATGCGGTGTCACTCGGCCGTGTATCTCGTGTTTCATCGGAAGGTAGCGGATGCTGCTTACAATGCGCCTGTAACGTCCATACGCCCTTCGCAAGAAGTCGGATATAAATCTGAGAGATATACATCTGTTTCATGAGCCTTCGGATTATGAAGGCTTGCACGAGCCGTTTTCAACTCTTTGGGTATATTCGTGAAAAGGTTCGACCGCCCGTTGCTAGCGTCATGAAAATAGCGAGAAAGTATCGAGGGTAGCTCTGAGCGTCCAGCGCCGAGCTCGCGCCGAAAGAGGTAGTATTGTTTTACGTTTACAACAGGGGGGGCGCGACCGTACTTTTTCACAAGGGTTAGACCGTCGTGTAGAACCACCTACACGACGGTCATCTTGATATTTGCAGCCAATTCGTTGCGGTGTCTTCAAGATGAAAAAACACCGAGAAAGTGAAAACAATGTCCAGCAAAATTCAGCGTTAATAGTTACCGAAGTTAGCGTCATCCCAAACTTGACCTTAACCGCCACCAATGAGAAAAGCAAGAAAATCTAGTAGGGCGTGAGCAAAATCTATAAAGTCTTCCGAAACTTAAATCTATTTCAATTCTCTGTCGAGAAGTCACCCGAAACACTTCGTGTAATCGGCTCCGTCTCAAAACAGTTAAACGCTACTTGTGGACCAGTGTTTCTGTTTACGGATTTTTAAGTGTTTTCTGGTATTGTACAAGTGTGAAGTTTACACTGTGCAAAGTTCAAAGTTTTCGCAGTTTTTAAATACTGTGTATTTGTGTGTGCACCTGTGAGTTTCGTCGTTTCGTGGTTTGCTGTATAAACAAAATAAAGTGAGAATGCAGTGTTATCGTGCACGTGCTCTCGTTAAAGCTATCCGCAAGACGGTAGCTTTAACACGGATTAGGAGCGCAGTGATTGCTCGTCGGTGTACGCTGCGTTGGGACTCGCGCCTGAGATCGTTGAATCTCCAGCAGGCCCAACGCGAACTTCGCTCGATTCTCAGGCAATTGCCGGTAAGAATCATCGGACGTGCGTATGAACATAGTGCGTTCGATGACTCGAAATATGCAATGTTAATTGCTGTCGAGGTCGTTCGCGAAAGAGGTGGCGCACATCTGCACGTCGTGCGCGATCTGATGGCGCGGTACGGGAACGCCCAACGGGGCGTAAAGATGGACGGCACGGACACCGAGAGCGAGGCTGACGATGGCGACGAAGATAATGCCGCCGCCGAGTTGGACAACAACCATGTGGATGACGACGACGACAACGACGACGATTCCGACAACAACGGCGGTGAGGAGTTGGAAAGTCCCGAGTCACCAGCTCCCGAGAATGGTGACGATTTGGAGAGTCCGGAATCGCCAGAGCCGGTCAATGACGCCGAGCATTGGAGCGAGACGGATAGTGATTCCGGTCTCGAGACGGGCGGCGATGATGAACATGGAGATGACAGGTATCATGCCATCCACATGGAGCCTCCAGCGTCACCCGATCCCGAGTCGTCGGGCAGCCGTGACGAGGAATCGATGGACATCGAAGGGCCTCAGATGATCCGTGGGGGGCGATGACGACGATGACGACGATGACGACAGTAGTTAGCGGTGCACTATGGCGACCCCCACTCCTATCCCCACTCCCATCCCCACCCTTTTTCCCCCACACAGCGGCTGGTCGAAATTTTGGCCAGCCGCGTGTGGGCGGTAAGAGGCGTGGGGGTGGGAGGGGGGATAGAATTCTGGACTCGCCATAGTGCACCACATGATTATTATTTTTGAATTTTACCTTCAATTTGCTGTGATGGCCTTGAAGATACTGAAGACTCCGATGACCACACTCCTATTTTTTTATTGCCACTCTTGTTTATTATTCACTCCTGTTTATTCTCACTCACAAGCACTATGACGTAACGTTTTTATTGCCACTCTTGTTTATTCTTCACTCCTATTTCTCTTGCTTGTTATTCACTTTTGTTTATTATTCACTCCTGTTTATGCTCACTCACAAGCACTATGGCGTTAACGTTCGGCGGCGTCGTCGTCGTCGTCGTCGTCGTCGTCGTCGTTGCCGTCGTCTTCGTCATCCTCCCAGCCGCTGATGTTCATCTCGGCGAAACCCTCGTCGTCGAGATAGTCGTTGTCGTTATCGATGTTAAAACGTTGAGCGACGAGAGCTGCGACATCCCGCCGTTCTCTGTCGAATAGTTTTATTACATATGGACGATTGGCGCGGCGACGTGTGATCACTATGGCCAGCAGGCCGTCGCCAGCACATGCCTCCTCCACCAACGACTCGGCACCCGATGAGTTGATGTGATCGAGACCGCGCAAATGACACTCGATGCACAAGGCCGGTATCCCGACGCATAAAGCGTTTGGGTGTTGGAGAAAAAAAATCTCAAAAAAATCCGAACGCCCCTCGTCCACTAAAAACACTTCGGAATAGCCGTCCTGCACATCGAAATAAATAATTTCGCCACGCACCGCACTGCCATGTCGAACTACGACGCAGGACATACCGATGTGTAATTGCTCCAGCGTAATTCCCGAGCCTTCACCGTTGATAATGTAATAGTCCTGTAGCAGCTTCTGTAATTGCTCATATGTACTCTGCATATCTGCGGAGCGTACTTGCAAACTATTCGCACACACCACTTCAATTACTCTACAGGAAAATTCTTCTCCCACAACACCGTTTTCGTATCGCGGATACATTATCGCAAACTCCGGTGCACTTAAACAAATTCACGTTAAAGCTGTAAAAAAAAACACGGCGCAGCGAGAAATGATGTACGCGACACGAACTCCGAAGAAAGACTGTCGACAAAAGACGCTTGACACACGTCCGCGGGCTGCATCATCCGCGAGGCGAACGCAGACCACGAATACACGGTCAGCTGTATTGCACGCGTTCCTCGCGGTTATCTGAACGCGTGGGAACATGCATGCTGTGAGCGCGATACGCCGTCGACGAAGGTCGCGCGCTCGACGGCACGTGTCCCCAAGCGCGAGCCGCTCGCCCCCTGCGAGCGCGCAGGAAGTCGCGAATGCACCGTCTGCAGTATTGCAGACGTTCTTTCAGGTTCACGGTCAAGCGTGATACGACGCATGTGTATAGGTAATGGATGAATTTAGTCAACCGGATGAAGCGTTCATACGAGAACCGGATGAAGCATTCATATGACACCACGGAATCAAACCGTGGGTAAATCTTTGTTACGTCCTGAGAATTTTTCCAAAATATTTCAAACAGAATTAACAAAATATTTGAAATATATTAGTTCGTTAAAAATAAACATGTGAAAAATTGCCATTGTTTAATTGGTCGAATTCAAAGTTTCGATAAATAGATAAAAAACCTAATGAAAGAATCATTCGTTGTTAAAAATAATTAGCCTTCAGGTGAATTAGGCTGATGTACAGAGTTGACTGTACGAAGCAAATCAACCGTACGAGAGTCGGTAACCTGAGGCGCAAAAATGCAGATAAGGATATCGGCGGAGCGCTCCTCACAGTTGTCGAACATAGGGCCTGCTTGTACGGCGCGTGTCACGATGGGCACGATGCTGATAGCGGCCGTTGGGCATAATGAGTGCAGCACCTCCTGGACGGTGAATATCGATGAATGCTAGATCATCGTTATAGTCCAGGAGGATCATAGTTGAAATAATAAATGAGGCAATGAATGGAAATTCAGTTTGAGGGACAAATATACGAGAGTGACATAATATTTTTGGAAATTATTAACAGATTCGGGAAATAAAATAGAGTCAAGAAGTAAGCAAAGAAAATTAAGTCATATCGTCAAATAAAATATTAAGAAGGGAATAAATATAAAAATAATAAATAATCGATAAATAATCAAATAGCAAATAACAGGGAAAAATATGGAAACTACGAAAAAGCCAAGAAATGCAAAACTATTAACACAGAAATTCAGGAAAATAATCAGATAAATATTAAGATAAAAATTTATGTCAACTATTGTTCACTTCGCAACGAAAGCTCGTACAGCTTTCATTCAAATTTGTATGTTCATAAAATTCGCGATAGAATTTAAGTAATAACATGTTAAAATGTCAAAATTATTGTAAAACTACGAAATTAGAAATATTTAATTAGTCAATCAAAGAAAGGAATCAGGTGATGAGAGTGGGGAGACGAGGCGCAGGTGTGACAGGCACCTTCTTCGCGACCGGGGCACAGACCTCAATATTGGATTGTACTTAGAAACACTAACAAAGAACCTGTAAATCGACTTGTAAAATTTTCGAGCCAGTATTCAGTTTTACCAATTTCAATAAATCATTCGTAACTTTCCAAATCATTCCATCGAGTTTGAGTATATTCCGTCTGAAAATCATTCCATCATCGAAATCATTCATCGTTAAAATCTGGGAAGGACGTTCATTTCTGGAGTCGACCATAATCATCATTCGATTCTGATTCGAAAATTCGGCATTTTGGAAGGACGTTATTTTCGGAAGTCGATCATCATTCGATTCTGACTCGAATATTCATCCAGCATTTGGGAAGGACGTTTCAATTCGATCGTTTAATTTCATCCATCAATCGATTCATTCGATCATTCATTCTGAGGTAAACCCATTTAAATAATATATTAATTTTGGAACGTTATCATCCACATCTGAAAAATCCATTTTCTCTAAATCGTTATTTATCAACATTTATTTACTGTCACCAAAGTTTAAAATATTTCTTGGTCAATTTATATTCGTGTCGGTCAATTTTATTTCAGCTATAATAGTGCGCGTTAAAAGTATTAGGATAGGTCGGAAGAAATAGTGTGAGTGAGCATGTTAGTGAGCTGTCGCGAGCCGTGCGTCGAGGGTGACGCGCGAGAGAGAGATAGCCGCGTATTAAATTCCAGGCGATAGAAAGAGATAGCATCCAGAATTTTCTTGTCCAGTTTAAAATCGTCACTTAAAATCTAGTAAATTCGAACTTTTAACCGCGAATTAAATATCGTCAATTACATATATATACACTCTAGGCCCTATCCCGAATTATTTTCCGAAAGGTTAGGTTCAAAACAGGGCCAAATCCTCGATAAAGCGTCATCTCCGAATAACGTGTAAAGGGAGGGTGTAAATTCTCCTTGACCGAGATGGAGTGAAAATTGCTGATCGGGACGTAACAAAAATTGGGGGCTCGTCCGGGATACAAAAAGAGTGTATATAAAATTTGGTAATAAATAAATAAATAAAATAATTTTTTTTTTTGTGAAATGAGTAAAGAGAAAATAAAATCATAAATGACTTCAACTCGTTCAAAATGTACCGTTCCGGATCAGATTTTGCATACCTATCCAGAAGACCGGAAAAAATCGGGAACAAAGAAATTGGGAAAAATAATAAATCCAAAAGATCAAACAACTCAAGTGACAGATATCCCAGAATTTGATGAAGGAAGCGGATTAGTTACTTCAACTCCATATCCCAAAGAGTCATTAACAAATATAGAGAAAACATCGGAAAATTTAGAAAATAAAGGTGAATCGGACGCAACTAAGGCTCTTAAAGACAACATAAAGTACCTTGCGAAGTCAATTGATGAGTATTTACGCGAATTTCCGGACACAATTAATCCAAATTTCGAGGATTCAGAAGCAACCATTTAAAAATGTGAAATTCCTAATGCAAAGACAGTGGAAGTAGAAGTAGAAGTAGTAGAACCACAAATTACAGGAAAAACCGTAATTGATCAATTCAATGACTCCGAAAGTTCTTTTACGTCAGCAACTGGTCAAACCACACCCTCGTTGAGATTGAGTAATAGTTCAGGTTCACGGTTAAGATCGAGATCTTCAGAAATAGAAACAACGCCGAGAAGAAGACCTTATTTGGTAAAATGCTGTTCAAAGTCCGTTTCACCCAGAAGGAAAAGTGCACCAGGAGGTAGTGAAAATTTCTTCATAAAAGCAGCTAGAGTATTTGGGTTAATAGGGGATAAAAACGAAAGTTCAATCAAGTCAATAAATATCAGAAACAATTCAAAATCAGGGGTCAATTTTTCAAGGTTATCCAATAGTTTGACAAGATCAGCATCATTGTCAGGAAAAACATGTTCTAGAAAAACGGCATATACTGCTAATAGATTGCGATCAAGAAGGGATTCGAGTCAAAAACTTAAAGTGTCACGTAGAAAGGAAATACCGGAAAAAGTTGTACAAAATCTGTCTAAGAAAATGGCATCAGTTATGTCATCTACTCAGCGAATGAAAAAGAGTAGAGAGAACGGGAAAAATTGTGAAAATCATGAAAATACCGATTATGATCAAATCGACGATACAGGTAGCAACGAAGGGCGCGGCGGTGACCACCGTGGCGGCGACGGCGGCGGCGGTGGTGGCGGTGGTGGCGACGGCGGTGACGACGGCGGAAGGGGCGGAAGGGATCATGATAACCCGAACAAAAAACCGTTTCGTCGGACGGCACCGGATGTAACGCGACCGATATTAAATTTGAGTGCAGGTAGAATCGGAAACTTGAGAGACGCTCTACAGGTGATACCGGAGTTCGATGGAAAGCAAAGATCGTTGGATCGGTATATTGCTGGATTGGAAGACGGTCCCGAAATAGTCGGCGTAGAAAATGAGCTACACTTGTTGAGATTGGCAAGGTCAAAGTTAGTGGGAGACGTATGGAACAGGGTTTCGAAAAATAAGTTCGGGAGCATTGAAGAATATATCGAATATTTGAAGACAACTTATGATCCTCCGAGAGATATTTATCAGTTGCAAGGAGAATTGGGAAGCAGTGCGCAACTGGATGCGGATACAGTAGACCAGTATGCGCATCGTATTCGGGAATTGGCCGAAAAAATCAACGAGGCACATTATTACAAGAAAGGATATTTGGGACCGGAAGACTTGGATATAATAGATGAAATGGCGTGCAGTTGCTTTAAAAGAGGATTGAAATTGGAAATACAAGTTAGAATGGGAAAGGAAGAAACTACCCTTGACTAAGCGGTTCATGAGGCTAAGAGAATTGAACGAGAACTAGCAGACGTGACAAGATTGAGAGGAAATGCTCAAGCAAAGCAAAAACCGGAAAAGGAATCTGAAAAAACTTCAAAAAAAGCAAGCATGAAAATCATCGAGGAAGCTAAGGACGAATCAACAGTAGCCGTGGTGAATACCAATGCTCCAGCGGTGAATATTTGTCAGATTTGTGGGAAAAAAGGTCATCTTGCTACAAGTTGTTGGAGTGCTCCAGGGGCAACGCCACCTACTAAATGTCAGAATTGTGGAAAATTGGGTCATACAGCTGATAAATGCAAAATATTGGGAAAAATCGAGCCTCAAAGTTCATTAATTTGTCAATATTGCAAAAAATCGGGTCATTCTGCAGATAATTGTTTTCAAATTCCTGGAGCGGTCGCGCCAACAAATACGATCATGATTTGTCAGATTTGTGGAAAAAGGGGACACACGGCAGACAAGTGTTACAGTAATCCATGTAGAAATTGCGGTCGAAAAGGCCATTTGAGCGAGTCCTGCCGTAGTATACAACAACCTATACAGAATCAGGCAAATCATTTTAATCAAATAATTCAGAAAAATCAATCGAAAATTCCTCAAGGTCAGACATCTCAAATTCAATGTCAAATCTGTAACGGTTGGGGACATTCAGCTCTGGCATGCAACCAGCAGAAACAGGGAAATTTTGGAAATCCGAATGTTGCAGAAGCAATGACTTATTCACAAGCATTGCAACAACAAAATTCAATGAATCGACAACAAAATCAAGCTAATCAAGTAATTTGCAATTATTGTAAAAATCCAGGTAATTATTTAACAGAGTGTCAGATCCGCATCAGCAACAACAACCGGAGGGCAGCGCAGCAGGGAAACGCGGATGGCCGACCAGCACAGGGTGCCCAGGCACAGGCCGACGTGAATACCCAAGCGCACCCAACCCTTACGATCAAGGCTTGTACCGATTCGGGTCGGAACCAGAAATAATCGACGTATATTTAGTAAATCCAGAAAAAGACGTAATAGCTCCTACCGTCTTGTTTCAAAGTAGTGAGCTCTCGGAAACGGTAATTATGATGTTAGACGCAGGTGCTAGTAAAAATATTCTGAAAGAAAGATGTTTGCTGAACAATTTGGAACTTTATCGGGATAAAATCTTGAGATTGAGCGGGATTACAGACGAATTTGTATATACTCTGGGGTATGTAATGATTAATACTTTGGGAAGAGAAACGGTTTTTCACGTGGTACCAAACAGTTTTCCGACCAAGCAGGGAGGACTACTGTCAACTGAGTATTTTCGTGATAATTTGGCAAAAATTGATTATGAAAACAGTACACTTGAAGTTCGAGACAAGAAGATAGAGTTCCATACTAGAGAAAGTATGATGTTCCCACCGAAAACGACGAAGCTATTCTATGTCCGCTTGAGAAACGACAACGTTCTTGAGGGATATTTACCAAGGCTCGAAGTCGACGAGGGGATAGAAATTGAGCAAGGATTGGTGAAAAACGTTGGTGGAAAAGCTTACATTTACGTAACCAATCATCGTAACGAAAGGGTCGACATAGAGATCCCTGTCCTGGAATTGACAGCAACTCCACAAGGAGAAAATAAGGAAAATTGTGAAAAGAATGTGATGACTAATTCAGTGTGTATTACAGGTGATCCAGTCTTCAGAAGGGAAATAAAACAGGAAAATCAGGAGAAATTCGGAAAGTCGGAGATTTCGGAGCAGTTCGGAAGGTCGGAAAATTCGGAGCAGTTCGGAAGGTCGGAGAATCAGGAGAAATTCGGAAAGTCGGAGAATTCGGAGCAGTTCGGAAAGTCGGAATATCTGGAACAATTCGGAGAGTCGTCGGAAAATCAGGGTAAATTCGGAGAGTCGTCGGAAAATCAGGGTAAATTCGGAAATTCGTCGGAAAATCTGGGTAAAAACGATTCTGTGAAAAACACAGATGGTCCTGTATTCAAAAAGAAAGTTGGAGAGTCGGAAGAAAATCTGAGTAAAAACGATTCTGTAAAATACACGGATGGTTCTGAATTCGAAGAGAAAGAAAGAAAGGTAACGGATCTAGATAAAATTTTCACTGAAGAAGAATGGAAAATCGAGATAAATAAGTTGGAAAAATCAGTTCAGAGTAAAGTAAATGAAAATAAAGGAAAAACGTTACTCCGTGCAAACACCGGAGTAAATTGTCAAACGTCTGTTGGAGATATACTGTTGCACACAGGAGAAAGATCACAAAATATAGAATCAAATCAAGTTGTCAAAGAAACAAAGGAAAAACTGGAAAAGTCAGTCAGAGAAAAAGATAAAAACGTTGAATCGCAAGAAATAGGAGAACTAAAATCAAGATTTATGTCAAAAAGGGAAAATGAAGTAAGACAAAAAAATAATTCTTATCAGTTTGTGGATTGTTTGATCGGAGTAAAATTCATGACGGAAAAATGTTTTGCTATAAAAGAAGGAGAAAAAGACGAGATACGGTTCTCTAAAGTTTTGGAATTGCTACGATTAGAGCATTTGGATGAAACAGAAAAAGAGGCTGTGCATAAAATAATCAGATATGGTGTAGATAGATTTCACATCAAAGGAGAAAAATTAGGGGCTACAGATGTAGTAATGCATAGGATCCCAACGACGGATGAATTTCCGGTAAATTCAAAGCAATATCGGTTTCCCGAGGTTCACAAAGAAGAAACAGGTAGCTGAATTCTTATAAGCAGGTAGCTGAATTCTTAGAAGCAGGATTAATCAGGCAGTCGGAATCTCCGTATAACACACCAGTCTGGGTAGTACCAAAGAAATTGGATTCCCAGGGAAATAAGAAATGGAGAGTAGTTCTTGATTTTAGACAATTAAACGAAAAAACAATAGGAGACGCTTATCCTTTGCCAAATATTGTAGATATATTAGATCAGTTGGGAGGTGCTCGGTATTTTTCGGTGTTCGATCTGGCTTCAGGGTTCTATCAGATAAAAATGCATCCGGATGATTGTCATAAAACAGCTTTTACAACTCCATATGGACATTACGAGTACGTCAGAATGCCTATGGGATTGAAAAACGCTCCTCCCACGTTTCAACGAGCAATGGACATGGTATTGATGGGACTACAAGGACAGGAATTATTCGTGCATCTCGACGACATCGTGATTTACGCAAAAACTCTGGAAGAACACGACGAAAAGTGCAAGATACAAAGCGATCGTTTGAGGACCGCTAATTTGAGTTTGCAACCGGACAAGTGTGAATTTTTGAAACGGGAAGTGGCATATTTAGGTCACGTGATCAGTGAAGAAGGACTAAAATTGGATCCGAAGAAAGTAGAAGCAGTTCGGGAATTTCCAAGGCCGGTTAACGTCAAGGGTATTCGGCAATTTTTGGGACTAACGGGATATTATCGTCGATTCATAGAAGGTTATGCAAAGTTGGCTAAACCACTGACAAATCTTCTCAAAAGTGAAACTCCTTTCATATGGGGAGAGAGTCAAGAGGGAAGTTTTCAAGAATTAAAAGAAAAATTATGTACAGAACCAGTTTTGATTTTCCGGATTTTTCAAAGCCGTTTGTTGTAACTACAGATGCGTCCGGCTACGCAATCGGGGGTATCCTTTCACAAGGACCCATTGGTGCAGATAGACCGGTAGCATACGCTTCGAGAACATTAAATGACGCAGAATCACGATACGATACATACGAAAAAGAGGCATTGGCGATTGTCTACAGTGTTTTGCATTTCAGGCCGTATTTATATGGCAGAGTGTTTACACTCGTGACAGATCACAAGCCCTTAGTTTGGTTTAGAACTTGCAAAGATGGAAACGCACGAGTACTTCGATGGAGACTGAAATTGGCAGAATATGAGTATGATGTAGTATACAAAGCCGGAAAAACGAATGTGAACGCAGATGCATTATCCAGAAATCCAGTAAAATCAGACAAAAGTAGGAACGACACAGATGAAGAAATATTCGCAGTACGACGGAGAAACAATGATGGGTTGACAGATGAAGAAATAATGACGCTTTTGGAAAATGAAGAAGATGACTTCGAATTTGAAGAAGATGAAGAATACAACGATGAAGAGGATCCTGAGGAACAGTGGCGAGAGTCCCTGACAAAGGAACAACTGGCGGAAATGATTGAGGTAACAACATCAAAGAAAACACCGAAGGAAGCTTTGTATAATTTGGACGCTGATAAGGAACCAATAGTAAACCAGGATGACGAAAACATAGAAGAAGAGAAGGAAAAGGATGAAACAGGACAATGAACTAAGAAAAGGACCAAAAACAAGGATCCACTGGAACGACATGGTATGACTACTAGACGGCAGGTGAAAAACCAAGATAAACAAGAACAACTGGAAGAAACAAATATAAAAGAAAAAGCTAAACCACTAAAGGAAACTCGAAAGCCGAGGAAGAAGAAAAAGAAAAAGAAAATTTCAGAAACGACAGAAGAAAGCAGTATAGACGAGGAATCAGTAGTAAAAATGATAAAAAGAAAGAAAATTCCACAAGTATCAGAATCAGGTGAAGAAAAGTCCTGCAGTGAATCTGAAGAAGATGATAAGGAAGAAGACGACAATAACATGGACCACAATTCGGACAATGAGAAGCTAGACGATGAAGAAAGACAATCAGAAGAGGAAATCGAGAAAATTCCACAGGGAAATATCATACAGAGTCGTGATCTTTTCTTTACTCGCAAGGATGCACTTAGTTATTTTTTGAACACAAAGGGAGAGTCTCTTGATTCGGGATCGCGGAAGTTGGCAGATCGAAACGAATTACCGTATTTTCCGGGTCTACAGTTAGGAGAGGCTAGTGCAGTAAAAAAGGGAAATAGGTATCATATAGCATTACCGGTTAGCGATAACTCAGGAGAGGGACCTTCATTGATTTTAGGCCACATCAAAAGAGTAATGAGTAGTTTGAAAAAATTAACAGAGGAATTGGAAATTCAGAGTGTAAGCTTAGCAAAGACAGATTCGGTAGAAAACGTTCCGTGGGATAGAATTGCGACGGAATTACGTTTGGGATTTTTGGGAAGTCCGACCAAAGTAATAGTTTGTCATGGGATTGTTAGGTATCCTAGTAAACAGGAGCGTGACGGAATAATACAGGAAATGCACGGATCGGCAGTAGGAGGTCATAGAGGGGTTACGAAAACCTTTAATCGAATCAGACAACATTATTTTTGGGAAAAGATGAAAGTAGATATTCAGAATTACATACAGAGGTGTTTGCCATGTCAACTAAAGAAATGCGTGAGAAACAAAATGAAGCAACCAATGGTGTTAACAGATACACCAGGGTCAGCTTTCGACAAGGTGGCTATGGATATAGTCGGACCAATACCAAAGACAAAAGACGGTAATGAGTATATATTAACAATACAGGACCAATTGACGAAATTTTGTCTGGCTATTCCTTTACCAAATGCAACGTCAGCAACCATCGCGGACGCGATGGTCAAAACCTTTATCAGTATTTTCGGACCACCCAAGTCAATATTAACAGATCAAGGACGAAATTTTCTCAGTGGATTAATCAGACGAGTAGCTAAAAGATTTAAAATAAAAAGAATTCGGACAACAGCTTTTCATCCGCAGTCGAACGGTTCATTGGAACGTTCGCATCGTGCATTAGGAGAATATTTGAAACAATGCGCTGATAAGGAGTTTGACTGGGACGAATGGGTGCAATTGGCAATTTTCAATTATAATACCAGTGTGCATGAAGGTACAAAGCATACTCCGTACGAGTTGGTGTTTGGAAAATTGGCAAGGGTACCATCTAGCGAACCTTTGGGGGTAGACGATGAACTTCCGACGTACAGTGGTTATTTGATAAAATTGGTAACTCAATTACACGAGATTCGAAGAATGGCTAGAGAAAATCTAATAGAGGCAAAAATCAGATCCAAAGAACGACACGACAAAAGACTAAATGTAAAATCTTTCAAAATAGGTGATTATGTATTCTTGCAAAATGGACCAAAACCAAAAAAACTAGCAGATCAGTATACTGGACCACACGAGGTGGTCGAAATAATGGGGAATCAAAATATAAAAATAAAAACCAAGAAAAATATTCAGATAGTACACGCAAACCGATTGAGGCTTTCACATATTATACCGGAATAAATACATCATGTTTAATAAAAATAATGCACTGTTAAAATATCAACAACAGATATGTAAACTAATTAGCACAACAATATTATTGTATGAACACCTACGTAACTTCAAAGTTCGTATAAGTGATATGTCTAAAGGAAATAATTTAAGGAAAATAGGATAAAATATGCATTTAATCCAGCGATAATAATTAGGAAAAACGTCATTGGCCCTTCACACGTGGAATGGTCCAATGAGCGGACAGTAAAATTAAGGCAGTAGAAAAAACTAAAAGGAAAAATGACCGGACAGACAAGAAAGGTAGCCGTCTGGAGACGCAGCCACATGCGTACGCTCAGTTACGGCCCGAGAAAGAAAGGAATAGGAAACATATAGTAAGAGAGAGGAATAGTATGCGAATTGCCGCACAAAAGGGATCAGCCGAGAGCGGGTGGCGACGTAACGTCACGCCATACCCCGCTCACGGTAGCCAGCAGACAGGAGTTAGAAAAGGACAAAGTAATGAAATATAAAAAAAACAAAAAAAACAATAAACATATATATATTCTTAAACTATTTAATTATTGATAATATAAATGCAAGAAGGAATATATATATTCCTCCTTGAATTAATTAAATATAGAAATATTAGGATCTAAGGATAAAGAAAAACAATTTGATAAATTTAAAAAATATATATATACATATATAAAAATATAAATATACGTAAAAAAAAACAAAAAAACAAAAAAAAAACAAAAAGAGGTCTTTTGATATAAATCAGTAGGGGTAAATATCAACAAATTATTGGGAAATGTAGTTAGTTAATTAGGTAATAATAATAACAATAATCAATAATTAGATGTTAACAAAAGGGATAATTAGGAGTAAATAAGGAAGGAAAACTTAGAAATATTGGGAAATAGTTGGTTTAATAAAAACCAGTAGGGGAAATTATAAATAAATAGCGAGTTAAGTAAATAATTAATGGAATAAATAATATGAAGGTTTGATGAGATGACTTAATAATTAATTTTTATTCAGCCTCTACCGAGGTCGGGCGATGTTCTTCGAAGCTACGCTCGTTTAAGGGGGGAGGTGTTACGTCCTGACAATTTTTCCAAAATATTTCAAACAGAATTAACAAAATATTTGAAATATATTAGTTCGTCAAAAATAAACATGGGAAAAATTGCCATTGTTTAATTGGTCGAATTCAAAGTTTCGATAAATAGATAAAATACCTAATGAAAGAATCATTCGTTGTTAAAAATAATTAGCCTTCAGGTGAATTAGGCTGATGTACAGAGTTGACTGTATGAAGCAAATCAACCGTACGAGAGTCGGTAACCTGAGGCGCAAAAATGCAGATAAGGATATCGGCGGAGCGCTCCTCACAGTTGTCGAACATAGGGCCTGCTTGTACGGCGCGTGTCACGATGGGCACGATGCTGAGAGCGGCCGTTGGGCATAATGAGTGCAGCACCTCCTGGACGGTGAATATCGATGAATGCTAGATCATCGTTATAGTCCAGGAGGATCATAGTTAAAATAATAAATGAGGCAATGAATGGAAATCCAGTTTGAGGGACAAATATACGAGAGTGACATAGTATTTTTGGAAATTATTAACAGATTCGGGAAATAAAATAGAGTCAAGAAGTAAGCAAAGAAAATTAAGTCATATCGTCAAATAAAATATTAAGAAGGGAATAAATATAAAAATAATAAATAATCGATAAATAATCAAATAGCAAATAACAGGGAAAAATATGGAAACTACGAAAAAGCCAAGAAATGCAAAACTATTAACACAGAAATTCAGGAAAATAATCAGATAAATATTAAGATAAAAATTTATGTCAACTATTGTTCACTTCGCAACGAAAGCTCGCACAGCTTTCATTCAAATTTGTATGTTCATAAAATTCGCGATAGAATTTAAGTAATAACATGTTAAAATGTCAAAATTATTGTAAACCTACGAAATTAGAAATATTTAATTAGTCAATCAAAGAAAGGAATCAGGTGATGAGAGTGGGGAGACGAGGCGCAGGTGTGACAGCGGTGACGCGGGGGTGTCCGGCACCGAGGTTATTTATTCGCGCGCCCACCGCCCATTCGGCACCTTCTTCGCGACCGGGGCACAGACCTCAATATTGGATTGTACTTAGAAACACTAACAAAGAACCTGTAAATCGACTTGTAAAATTTTCGAGCCAGTATTCAGTTTTACCAATTTCAATAAATCATTCGTAACTTTCCAAATCATTCCATCGAGTTTGAGTATATTTCGTCTGAAAATCATTCCATCATCGAAATCATTCATCGTTAAAATCTGGGAAGGACGTTCATTTCTGGAGTCGACCATAATCATCATTCGATTCTGATTCGAAAATTCGGCATTTTGGAAGGACGTTATTTTCGGAAGTCGATCATCATTCGATTCTGACTCGAATATTCATCCAGCATTTGGGAAGGACGTTATTTTTGGAAGTCGATCATCATTCGATTCTGACTCGAATATTCATCCAGCATTTGGGAAGGACGTTTCAATTCGATCGTTTAATTTCATCCATCAATCGATTCATTCGATCATTCATTCTGAGGTAAACCCATTTAAATAATATATTAATTTTGGAAGGTTATCATCCACATCTGAAAAATCCATTTTCTCTAAATCGTTATTTATCAACATTTATTTACTGTCACCAAAGTTTAAAATATTTCTTGGTCAATTTATATTCGTGTCGGTCAATTTTATTTCAGCTATAACAGTGCGCGTTAAAAGTATTAGGATAGGTCGGGAGAAAACAGTGAGTGAGCGTGTTAGTGAGCTGTCGCGAGCCGTGCGTCGAGGGTGACGCGCGAGAGAGAGATAGCCGCGTATTAAATTCCAGGCGATAGAAAGAGATAGCATCCAGAATTTTCTTGTCCAGTTTAAAATCGTCACTTAAAATCTAGTAAATTCGAACTTTTAACCGCGAATAAAATATCGTCAATTACATATATATATACACTCTATGCCCTATCCCGAATTATTTTCCGAAAGGTTAGGTTCAAAACAGGGCCAAATCCTCGATAAAGCGTCATCTCCGAATAACGTGTAAAGGGAGGGTGTAAATTCTCCTTTACCGAGATGGAGTGAAAATTGCTGATCGGGACGTAACATCTTTTATACGGAGCTGTCTATACTCGTATCATATATCTCGCGGAATATCGTGAGAAATTTTATTTGCACGCTCGCGATCACGCGTTATTATAGGTATGAAAAAAAGTGCAAATCAATAAAATTTTGAACATAAGTCTGTATGCTACGGAACCGTCACATATCACTCGGAAATATAGAATTGAGTCAATCGGCCGGTTAGTCATAAGACAACCAACGAGAGCTCTACATCGCCGATAGATAATGACAGATTACGCAGTTCGCGCGAGTATTCGCGGTTTTTTAAAATTAGTTAAGTTGCGCAGTATTCATCTCAGACGCCGCTGCAATGATCAGTGGTGCGAAGAGTTACGGGATTTATCGGGCGAGAGACTTTTAAGCCGCCTACGATATATTATATGGTGGTCACCTCTACTGCTATCGCCATAGCATATAATAGAGGTATATTAAACGGACAGTGCGTGGTAATGTGTGTGTTTAAGGAGTTGCAACGCCGGGGCCTAGAAGACGCCCCATGCATCAGGGGACTTGTTGCTGAAGCCAGAGGTACGTGTTTCATGCACAACAGATAAATAGATAAATCAGCCTTATATATGAAATAATATAAAAAAAATAATTTTTAGTCAATTAAAATTTTATTAATTTTCATTATTTGATTTTTTCAAACAAATATTAAAAAATTATTTTTAATTAAAATTTTATTAATTTTTAATTGACGTGCCAGCCTCAGTGAATAATCGGTGTGCTAATTACTGTGCCCTAAAGCCACACCTGTCATACAGTGGTTGACGATTAACACGTTTTTAAAAATCAAACAAGAAGCCAGCGGATGGCCCGAAAGCAATATGGAGGAGGACTCTGTCGCACAAGAACGGTATCTCACTGATTTCGAGCAGTCTGAAGGTATTAAGCTGGATCATGGGTCTATAGCGAAAAATCCGGGGTTACGATCGGTGGCTAAGCTCTGCCTGAATTCATTTTGGGGAAAGTTTGGGCAGCGGGAAAATCTACCGCAGACTGTGATAGTTTCATCGCGTGAAAAACTCATGGAGTTGTTGACGAATCCCGAATACGAGATCACGGGTATTCTCCCTGTAAATAATCAAATACTATATGTGAATTATATTAAAAGTGACGATGCTGTGATACCTTCCGGTATAGCGAACACTGTTGTCGCGGCGTATACGACAGCTCAGGCCCGCTTAAAGCTGTACAGTTACCTCGAGCGCTTGGGTCGTCGTGCATTGTACTGTGATACGGACTCTGTAATTAATGTGACAAAGAATGAGCCGGGCGAATACGAACCGCCTATTGGTCAACTTTTAGGAGATTTAACCGATGAGCTGAGTTCTTACGGCTCCGGTAGCTATATCAAGTCGTTTATTTCGGGTGGCCCTAAATTTTACTCGTTTATAGTACGTACTTCTGACGGTACGGAGAGCGAGGTTTGTAAAGTCAAAGGCATAACACTAAATTTTGCAAATAACTCACTGATCAATTATCAGTCGATACGTTCCTTTGTAATGGGCGAGAGAGAAGAACCAATTGTACTGCACTACAATGCGATCAGGCGTACGGCGTTTCATCACGTGGTCACACGGCCTGAAATAAAATCTTGTAAACCGTCGAGCGTCAAGCGAAGACGCGACGGCGAATACGGCTCTCTACCTTATGGCTACAAAAGTTAAAAATATTTTATCTTCATGTAAAAAATATATAACTGGGAAATAAAGGCTTTATCATCAACAGCAGTATCGAAATTTGATTCAATCATCGATATGGACGTGAGGTGGAAACATCCCTGGACGGCTATGGTTTGGGGTCCGACCGGTTGCGGTAAAACATATTTTGTGAAAAAGTTTTTAAAATTCATTTCGCGTATGAACAGCGAGCCGTTCGAGAGAATTATTTTCTACTATTCCGAATGGCAGCCAGCATACGCCGAGTATGGAGCATCGATCGAATTTCATGAAGGTTTGCCGCAATCTGCTGATTACGCGAATGATTCGCGTGCCAAGCTCATAGTTATCGACGATTTAATGCGTGAGGCATCGAACAACAGTGTTATTGACTTATTCACCAAAGGCAGTCATCATAAAAATTTGAGCGTTATTTTCATAACGCAAAACTTATTCCACCAAGGTCACGGCCAACGAGATATCTCACTGAACGCTAATTATATCGTTGTCTTCCTCTCAACCCTCGTGATCGTGCTCAAATACAGCACCTGGCGCGTCAGGTATATCCGGAAAATCCCCGTTTTTTGCAAGAGGTTTATCATGACGCGACGTCGAAGCCACACGGTTATTTGTTGCTGGATTTGAAACAAGCAACACCTGATAATTGTAAATTTTGCACCTGCATCTTTCCCGACGATCCCCATCATTTTGTGTACGTGCCGCGAAAGAAATTAAAAAGCAGCTGTACTTCCGGGGAGCTACCAGTTTTGCGTTTATGATGACGAATAACGGATCGCTACGCTACAAAAAGAACGTTGCGATATCGACTGCCCTTCGGTATTCCAGCAAGGAGCAATGTAAACCAGATTCAAACGTTAATCGCTGTATTGTCAATTGCGTATTGTACATTCTTCGTAACAACGCGTCTCTAAAGGTTTCGGGGGCGCCACGTAGAAAAGCAGTGATTTGCCCAAATAATTATCAGTCAGCCTCTTGTAATGGCCCGTGACGGATCACCACTCTGCAAGAAGCACATTGCGATATTGCGAGCCCTTCAACATTTCAACAAGGATCAACGTGAAGCCTTTTTACGTAAAGCAGATCCTCATATAATACGGTGCATCTGCGAGTGCGCATTGAACATTCTTCATGGTAATGTACCACTGAAGTCGAACCAGAGGAAAAAACTACGTTGACACGCGTCTGTTCTTCGTCGCTTAGCTGCAAGAAAAGGCTGTTGGAAGAGTAAAAAGCGAATCGTCGTTCAGAGTGGTGGATTCCTGCCTCTTTTGCTTGCACCAATTTTGGGCACCGTCCTGTCAAATTTGATTGGTGGGCGCTGATAATGGAACACGCAAGAAAAATGGTACTAGTGCCGGAGGAGAATCTATTACAGATGAGCACACAAAGTATCCGACAGTCTGTTTTTGGCGCTGACGTGACGCATTCATCAGAGGCACAAGCTATTGGAGCCACCTTGAGTAGATTGGACGTTGAAATGAACGAAATCTTGAATTCTAATAAATATAAGGATGAGAGAGAAAAGTGGACCGCATATCTGACTGTACTACAACGCTATCTTCATTTTGTCGATGGTGAGCGATCTCATCAGCAGCTTGATCTCATGAAAACGAAAGTACCCGCTTTCAAGGAGGAGGAGGTGGTGGTGGTGGATGAAAAAAAGACTCCTCTCCAGGCATGAATGACTCCATCATAATTGAAAGTGTACCACAAAAATTTCGGCACAAAGCGAAACTTCTACTGCGTCGCTTGCGCGATGCACCGCCGTCAAATTTTTCCTGGAATTCCGCAGGAACCGTTTCTATCGAGGGAAAACCAATCAAGGATTCGAATATTGTTGATCTCGTGAACGATGCTATGCGAACAAGAAAAGTCCCAAAACCAGCGGGACGCAAAACCTTCGCAAATTTTTTAAGAATGATACAAACACCTCGAGAATTTGTGGGAAATGAGGAGCTGTGGGCGGAATCAAGGGCCAATTCAACATTACGGGTGCATCCAAGTGGCAGCAGTGTAGCCGAGGATATCAACGATACCAGCGAACAGTCTTCGTACTACAGCGACGATAAGAGCACCGACGGTGGACACAGCGTGCAGAGGGGCTCTGGTAGTTATAGCAAGAAAAGACGTGTAACTTGGGCTAAACTTAAATTATAAACATGAAAATATTGGAAAAAGTGTACTTTGACCCCTCCCACGAAGCATCATTTTTGGGCAGTGCCAAATTGCTGCACGCGGCTCGGAAGAAAAAAATCTCCGGCAAAAAGACACTACAGTGGCTTGAGTCTCAGGATGCTTACACAAAGCACAGACCTGTGAGGCGCCACTTCCCTCGGCGTTTTTACAATGTGCGCAACATTGACGATGTTTGGGAGGCTGATCTTGTAGATCTTCGCTCTATCAAGGATTACAACGATGGCTATGTTTATCTTCTCGTAGTCATAGATGTTCTTAGTAAATACGCATGGGTGGAGCCTCTACACGATAAGACAGCTACGACTGTGACTAAAGCATTTACACGTATATTATCACAAAAAGTCAGTAATGGTAGATCACCGATTTGTCTCCAGTCGGATAGAGGTAAGGAGTTTATAGGTTCGGCATTCCAGGCTTTCTTGAAGAAGAAGAACATTCAGTTTCGCGCTGCAAGAAACCCCGATATAAAAGCCGCTGTCGTGGAGCGATTTAATAGAACTCTAAAAGAAAGAATGTGGCGGTATTTCACGTACTCTAGAGAGAAACGTTACATTGACGTTCTGCAAGATATCGTCTCGGCATACAATCATGCGCAACATAGCAGTATAAAAATGGCTCCAGCCTCTGTGACGCTTGCTACAGCCGCTAGGGCTCGGGCTAATCTGGCAGAACGATACAAGGAGCCGGAACATCCCAGATCTCCTAAATACAGTGTAGGTGATATTGTACGCATCAGTAGTGCAAAGGCAGCCTTTGCAAAAGGTTACGAGAGTGGCTGGAGCAGCGAACTATTTAAAATACACCGTGTATCATGCACCAGACACCCTGTGGTATACGTGTGAATTATCGAGAGTGCGAACGATCGCCGCTCAGTCCAAGAAAAATAAGAAAGGAAAATCAAAATGAAAGACGAATTTTATATTGTTTTACCTAGCAACAGCAGAATGGGATATTACCCTGATAATAAGACAACGCGATACACTACGCATTTACCGCAGTGCTTGACTTTGCACGGTGGCTGGACTGTTTCTTTAGCTGAAATACAAATACCCCTGACGATGATGCATGTACCACCTGAGGGTGAACAGAATTTTATCAGCTTTATAACTAATGCGGTGACGCCTGGCACGGGTGTTGACACTGACTATAAAGAAGATCGAGTCTCCATACCGCCAGGTGTGTACCGTAGTGTAGATGAATTACTCGAAACAATTAACGATATACCGCGTGTGTCAGGCCACTTGAAGTTTCAATGTGGACGCAATGGATACGTGACAGTAACCCGCATTTGCAATAGGTGTACAAATTTGAAACTGTTGTACCCCGGGTACCTCGATACGTCGATTATTGCGGTAACGTCATTGCCCAATAATCGAAGTAAGCAGCGGCATGCGACGAACACGCCGTTGCGAAATAAAATTAAATTCGAGTCAGCATTTAGGCAATAGCGACTCGGTAATTCGAGCATCGGCTCGGTAATTGCTGAGTCAGGTATTTTGCAATCGTAGCGTCTACAAATTCTGATTGACAGAGACGGAGATGCTAGTATTGCACCTCGGGTCAACGTACCGATGAAATAGCTTTTAATCGGTAATTAATTAGT
The DNA here is from genome assembly GCA_917499995.1 of Ichneumon xanthorius. Taxonomy (NCBI): domain Eukaryota; kingdom Metazoa; phylum Arthropoda; class Insecta; order Hymenoptera; family Ichneumonidae; genus Ichneumon; species Ichneumon xanthorius. Next base: position 217,019 of record CAKJTD010000037.1, on the reverse strand, counting down.
CGAGTCAGATATTGAGAAATATCGAAGCAGGAATCCGGATGTCGGAATAATTGTTCAAACAATTATGAGGAAATATCTGACACTGCCAAAATTAAGCTCACATGCCTGCTCGTACCCCTATATAAGGAACCACGAGCAGGCACTCACCAGTCTCTTCGGAACTCCTGATTCTTACGGTTGACTACGGATACACCATACGAGCGAAGCTCAAACGCGATAAGTAGGTTGTGCGAATATTGGACCCTTATCGCGAAGGATTAACGCACGATAGACGGTAATCCAGTCGGTGTATCAAGCGTACAAAGTGTACTGGCGGTTGGTAATTCAAAAGGACAGAAGTAAGCATAAATCGAGCATTAATGGTTGCAACATAATTACATATTAATAATAACGGCGCATTAATGAATAAATCGAAAAAGCGATAATGGATAAACCCATAAAGCAGTATTAAAGCATCAGTGAACAAGTTAATGAAGCATTAACAGATCAGTAAAAAGCATCGATAGTAAAGCATTAATTGAGCACCAATCAAGGCTTGACTGCTCGTTTGTCCGACCTTAAATCAGCGTCAGGTAGAACGCACACTGTTCGGACAAAAAAGGGAACCTTAATCGAAGGTTCGTGGTAAGCATTGTTATATAATGAATATAACAATGTTACCTTTGTAAATCTCGGATGATATAAATATATTGTTAAACATACTAAATATATTGTTAAATAAACATTGTTAAATACTGATTAATACATTTGTACTTCACTTGGGTTCCAACCCTTTACTGAGCACATCTCTAACCTTACGAGCTAACGGCTCGCGCACAGAACCCAGATTAGCTACCTGAGTTTCTGCGGCACAACAAAACACTTTCTTTTTTTCCGACGTATTGAACAAGATTTTAGGATTCTCCCATAACCATGGTGTCGTCGTTCGAAGTGACGCGAAGTACATTGACCAGCGGCCGGCCGGTCTAACGAACGGGCTTCCTAATACGCTCTTCGTTTATACCGATATCTGCGAACCATACATCACCGGAGATGTGCACACACCTCTGCTGCGAGTCGTTCCGACCGCCGTCACGGATAATTACAATTACGGGTCTGTCAAAATTAGAAACTTTTCACCACCGCGCTTCATACCGTTATTGCGCACGAGTTTTCAAACGATAACTATCGATATAAGGGATGAGTTTGGTGAACCGATATCATTTGAGTACGAGACGTTGACGGTGACATTACACTTTCGGCGCGTAGATTGACCCGCGAAATGGATTATTACGATGCATACTTTGACCCCCAGACGGGCGGAGGTGGGAGGACGGGTTATGGCGGTATCAGTCATGTCTACATTGGGTCGCCGAACCAACGAGGTCACGGTATTGGTAGCTTCCTCGGAGGTCTCTTTCGCCGTATCATACCGCTCTTGAAACAAGGAGCTCGAACCGTAGGCAAAGAAGCGCTACGTTCTGGTATTGATGCAGCCAATGACATATTGGATAGGGGTGTTCATCCACGAGAGGCCTTTAAAACACGCATGCGTGAATCGGCCACAAATCTAAAGCGAAAAGCCGAGGAAAAAATTAATAACCTTATGCAAGGTTCAGGCTATAAAGTGGCTAAAGTTAACAAACTGCTGCATTCGATTGGCGCTAGCGCAACACGCCGTGTCGGTGTGAAAAAAAGAAAGAAGCCGTTAACGTCGAGAAAACGTTCTGCGCACGTGACGAAGAGGAGAGCAACGAAAAGGACAGCGAGAAGACGGAAGACAAAGACGAGTGACAAGAAGACGAAGAGGAGGAAAAAACCGAGGACTGTATCTGATATTTTTACCTAGACAGACAGGATTGAGGAAAAATGGCGTTCTTACACGCTCATTCGTGTGAGTGTCTAAAGTCGGAGCTTGAGCTATTTACGTTGCCACCCACCCAAACCACGATTGAGGGAACACAAGGGGTGTACTATAAGCCAATTTCATCGCTGACAGATAACTCGCCTATCGAATTTGTAGTGCCTGGCCAAGGCGATGAGTACATTGATCTTGCGCATACTATGCTGAGTATGCGCGTTGAAATAATACCACCTCGGAAGCCTAAAGAGGGCGATGCTGGTCCCGTTAATAATTTACTGCATTCAATGTTCAATCAGATTGACGTATTCTTGAATCAGAAACTTGTATCACCGCCCAATAACGCTTACGCATACAGAGCATACATTGAAACACTCTTGAATTATGGAGATGACGCGAAGGCCTCTCATCTCACAAGTGTTCTCTGGTATAACGATTCGCACGGAGGAATGGATGATGTGGGTGATGGTAATAAAGGCCTAGTTATGCGAAGAGGACTTATGAATGCTAGCGCCAATCAGATTGATCTCCTTGGACACCTTCACTGCGACATCTTCAATCAGGAGAGATTTTTGATCAATGGCGTTGAGATGCGTATACGTCTCGTGCGCACCAACGATGCTTTCTGCCTTATGAGCTCTTCGAAAGACTGCAGCATGAAGATCGTCGAAGCATCGCTCCTTGTACGTCGTGCCAAGATAGCACCCGGTATACTCCTAGCCCACGCAAGGGCTCTCTCCAAATCTACGGCAAAGTATCCAATGACCCGTGTAGAAGTTAAAGCAGTATCGCTGCATGCAGGTGTTCACGGTGATACTCTGGATAATATCATACTAGGACAACTGCCTAAGCGTATAATTATCGGGTTTGTCGATAATAGAGCCTTTAATGGTGATCGCGCGCTGAACCCCTTTAACTTTCGAAATTATAAAATAAATTATCTTTCTTTGTATGCTGACGGTGTGCAGATACCGTCAAAGCCTCTGCAGCCCGACTTTGGTGTGAGAGAGCAATACGTGGATGCATATCACACATTATTCTCCGGCACGGGTATTCACTTTCTCAACCAGGGTAATTGTATTTCACGTACGGCTTACCCTAATGGTTATTGTCTATTTGCATTTGATCTAACACCCGATCTTTCGGCTAATAGTAATACTCATTGGAATTTGGTGAAACACGGCAGTGTCAGAATAGAGGTCCGTTTCGAAGAAGCTCTAAATTCAACGGTTAACTGTATTGTGTATGCAGAATATGATAATGTGTTGGAGATTGACTCGTCCCGACAAGTGATTGTAGATTTCAGCGGATAGTGAACTATTTCGGCTGAGCCTTCAGTATTCTCCGAGAACTCGAGGCGACAGGCCGCATCATGGCTGTTGTAATTGATATAAAGAGTCTAAAGGATAAATTCAATCATTTTACACCGAAAGAAGTGGCTGTCACCTCGGTGCATTCAACATACTTTGGTCACTGGATAGTAAAACAGCCCTATGCCCATGACGACCTATCACCTGCTATAAAAAGGCAAAATACGTGGCTGCAAAGCAACCATCACGGTATTGCATGGTCTGAAGGCGATACATCTGTGCAAGCGATCGAGCTTATTCTGAAGAAAATTGCTTCAGAAGTTGATCGAATATTCACCAGAGGCTCCGACAAAGCATCATACCTGGCAAGACTCACAGGGTGTTTTATCATAAATTTGGAAGAAGACGACGAAGTACCATCATTCCATAGCCTACCGACGGGTAATACACGCTGTATATATCACGGACTGTTGCGCAAAAACCACACATATAAGTGTGCTCTAGACAACGCAACAAAGATCAAAGCGTGGCTCTGTCATAGTGATCGCTTCGATTCTTTGTGGGAATATCGCACTACTACTAGCTGGAGGGTTGGCTTGTCAGAGTGTGCTACTGAAGAAAAACCCTCTGCTGCTGCTGCTGTCCGCTGTTATGAACAGCCTTCAAATTTTACAGTCTCTCCGGAACATAAAGGATCATACAGTAGGCGTGTATCCGGCAGATCGTATCCCGAAGGTGTGGACGAAACCGACAGCCATCGTTGTTAATACCGATGGACACAAGTTACCCGGGACCCACTGGGTCGCCATGTACGTCGATCGAAATGGTCATGGATGGTTCTTCGACAGCTACGGTCTCCCGCCAATCATCCCACAGCACCTCATACGGCTCCGAAGAAACTGCAAATTCTTCCGATGCAACACTATTCAACTTCAAGGTCCGGATTCGCAATGCTGCGGACAGTATTGCGTTATGTTTCTTCATTATATGTGTACTGGCCTCGGCATTAATAAGTTTAGAAATGTATTTTCAAATAATTTGTCAAGAAACGATTCAATAGTCTATGATTATTATAATGCATTCATCAATAATCGCAAATTTAAGTCGCAGGGTAAAACTTTCAGTATGGGGGCTGCCGTAGGTGGCAGCTACAAAATAAATAACTTTAGTGATAAGTGTTTGCATTGCATACAGGGCTGTTGGCCCCGTGCTCGTGTATTCTGAATATTATGCTTATAAAATAAAAATAAAAAATAAAAAAATTCCGTTTTCTCTACCCACTCTGTTTCCCCGATACCACTCAAAAAAATTATTTCAGCAGATATTATATTTCTTCTTGGAATCGGTTTTCGGGCTGCTAAAAAAGCTGATTTCAACAGATATTATATTTCTTCTTGTAATCGGATCTGTATCCCGATATCACAAAAAGACACACGCAGCCAGAGACCTTTTCGAGTTGAAAGATGTAACTCTGTGCACAAAAAAAAGCGGTGCACTATGGCGACAGCTCACACGCACACCCTCTCACTCTCACACCCACAACCTCCAACACTCTGTGCTGGAGGAGTGGGGGTAAGAGTGGGGCTGCTGCGGAACCTATCCCCACTCTTACCCCCCCACCATCACCTGGAACTACGCTCTCAACGGGGCTCGAGGAGTGGGGATAGGAGTGGGGATAGGTGTGGCCATAGTGCACCGCCATAGTGCACCGCTAGACGACGACGACGACGACGACGACGACGACGACGACGACGACGACGACGACGACGACGACGACGACGACGACGACGACGACGACGACGACGACGACGACGACGACGACGACGACGACGACGACGACGACGACGACGACGACGACGACGACGACGACGACGACGACGACGACGACGACGACGACGACGACGACGACGACGACGACGACGACGACGACGACGACGACGACGACGACGACGACGACGACGACGACGACGACGACGACGACGACGACGACGACGACGACGACGACGACGACGACGACGACGACGACGACGACGACGACGACGACGACGACGACGACGACGACGACGACGACGACGACGACGACGACGACGACGACGACGACGACGACGACGACGACGACGACGACGACGACGACGACGACGACGACGACGACGACGACGACGACGACGACGACGACGACGACGACGACGACGACGACGACGACGACGACGACGACGACGACGACGACGACGACGACGACGACGACGACGACGACGACGACGACGACGACGACGACGACGACGACGACGACGACGACGACGACGACGACGACGACGACGACGACGACGACGACGACGACGACGACGACGACGACGACGACGACGACGACGACGACGACGACGACGACGACGACGACGACGACGACGACGACGACGACGACGACGACGACGACGACGACGACGACGACGACGACGACGACGACGACGACGACGACGACGACGACGACGACGACGACGACGACGACGACGACGACGACGACGACGACGACGACGACGACGACGACGACGACGACGACGACGACGACGACGACGACGACGACGACGACGACGACGACGACGACGACGACGACGACGACGACGACGACGACGACGACGACGACGACGACGACGACGACGACGACGACGACGACGACGACGACGACGACGACGACGACGACGACGACGACGACGACGACGACGACGACGACGACGACGACGACGACGACGACGACGACGACGACGACGACGACGACGACGACGACGACGACGACGACGACGACGACGACGACGACGACGACGACGACGACGACGACGACGACGACGACGACGACGACGACGACGACGACGACGACGACGACGACGACGACGACGACGACGACGACGACGACGACGACGACGACGACGACGACGACGACGACGACGACGACGACGACGACGACGACGACGACGACGACGACGACGACGACGACGACGACGACGACGACGACGACGACGACGACGACGACGACGACGACGACGACGACGACGACGACGACGACGACGACGACGACGACGACGACGACGACGACGACGACGACGACGACGACGACGACGACGACGACGACGACGACGACGACGACGACGACGACGACGACGACGACGACGACGACGACGACGACGACGACGACGACGACGACGACGACGACGACGACGACGACGACGACGACGACGACGACGACGACGACGACGACGACGACGACGACGACGACGACGACGACGACGACGACGACGACGACGACGACGACGACGACGACGACGACGACGACGACGACGACGACGACGACGACGACGACGACGACGACGACGACGACGACGACGACGACGACGACGACGACGACGACGACGACGACGACGACGACGACGACGACGACGACGACGACGACGACGACGACGACGACGACGACGACGACGACGACGACGACGACGACGACGACGACGACGACGACGACGACGACGACGACGACGACGACGACGACGACGACGACGACGACGACGACGACGACGACGACGACGACGACGACGACGACGACGACGACGACGACGACGACGACGACGACGACGACGACGACGACGACGACGACGACGACGACGACGACGACGACGACGACGACGACGACGACGACGACGACGACGACGACGACGACGACGACGACGACGACGACGACGACGACGACGACGACGACGACGACGACGACGACGACGACGACGACGACGACGACGACGACGACGACGACGACGACGACGACGACGACGACGACGACGACGACGACGACGACGACGACGACGACGACGACGACGACGACGACGACGACGACGACGACGACGACGACGACGACGACGACGACGACGACGACGACGACGACGACGACGACGACGACGACGACGACGACGACGACGACGACGACGACGACGACGACGACGACGACGACGACGACGACGACGACGACGACGACGACGACGACGACGACGACGACGACGACGACGACGACGACGACGACGACGACGACGACGACGACGACGACGACGACGACGACGACGACGACGACGACGACGACGACGACGACGACGACGACGACGACGACGACGACGACGACGACGACGACGACGACGACGACGACGACGACGACGACGACGACGACGACGACGACGACGACGACGACGACGACGACGACGACGACGACGACGACGACGACGACGACGACGACGACGACGACGACGACGACGACGACGACGACGACGACGACGACGACGACGACGACGACGACGACGACGACGACGACGACGACGACGACGACGACGACGACGACGACGACGACGACGACGACGACGACGACGACGACGACGACGACGACGACGACGACGACGACGACGACGACGACGACGACGACGACGACGACGACGACGACGACGACGACGACGACGACGACGACGACGACGACGACGACGACGACGACGACGACGACGACGACGACGACGACGACGACGACGACGACGACGACGACGACGACGACGACGACGACGACGACGACGACGACGACGACGACGACGACGACGACGACGACGACGACGACGACGACGACGACGACGACGACGACGACGACGACGACGACGACGACGACGACGACGACGACGACGACGACGACGACGACGACGACGACGACGACGACGACGACGACGACGACGACGACGACGACGACGACGACGACGACGACGACGACGACGACGACGACGACGACGACGACGACGACGACGACGACGACGACGACGACGACGACGACGACGACGACGACGACGACGACGACGACGACGACGACGACGACGACGACGACGACGACGACGACGACGACGACGACGACGACGACGACGACGACGACGACGACGACGACGACGACGACGACGACGACGACGACGACGACGACGACGACGACGACGACGACGACGACGACGACGACGACGACGACGACGACGACGACGACGACGACGACGACGACGACGACGACGACGACGACGACGACGACGACGACGACGACGACGACGACGACGACGACGACGACGACGACGACGACGACGACGACGACGACGACGACGACGACGACGACGACGACGACGACGACGACGACGACGACGACGACGACGACGACGACGACGACGACGACGACGACGACGACGACGACGACGACGACGACGACGACGACGACGACGACGACGACGACGACGACGACGACGACGACGACGACGACGACGACGACGACGACGACGACGACGACGACGACGACGACGACGACGACGACGACGACGACGACGACGACGACGACGACGACGACGACGACGACGACGACGACGACGACGACGACGACGACGACGACGACGACGACGACGACGACGACGACGACGACGACGACGACGACGACGACGACGACGACGACGACGACGACGACGACGACGACGACGACGACGACGACGACGACGACGACGACGACGACGACGACGACGACGACGACGACGACGACGACGACGACGACGACGACGACGACGACGACGACGACGACGACGACGACGACGACGACGACGACGACGACGACGACGACGACGACGACGACGACGACGACGACGACGACGACGACGACGACGACGACGACGACGACGACGACGACGACGACGACGACGACGACGACGACGACGACGACGACGACGACGACGACGACGACGACGACGACGACGACGACGACGACGACGACGACGACGACGACGACGACGACGACGACGACGACGACGACGACGACGACGACGACGACGACGACGACGACGACGACGACGACGACGACGACGACGACGACGACGACGACGACGACGACGACGACGACGACGACGACGACGACGACGACGACGACGACGACGACGACGACGACGACGACGACGACGACGACGACGACGACGACGACGACGACGACGACGACGACGACGACGACGACGACGACGACGACGACGACGACGACGACGACGACGACGACGACGACGACGACGACGACGACGACGACGACGACGACGACGACGACGACGACGACGACGACGACGACGACGACGACGACGACGACGACGACGACGACGACGACGACGACGACGACGACGACGACGACGACGACGACGACGACGACGACGACGACGACGACGACGACGACGACGACGACGACGACGACGACGACGACGACGACGACGACGACGACGACGACGACGACGACGACGACGACGACGACGACGACGACGACGACGACGACGACGACGACGACGACGACGACGACGACGACGACGACGACGACGACGACGACGACGACGACGACGACGACGACGACGACGACGACGACGACGACGACGACGACGACGACGACGACGACGACGACGACGACGACGACGACGACGACGACGACGACGACGACGACGACGACGACGACGACGACGACGACGACGACGACGACGACGACGACGACGACGACGACGACGACGACGACGACGACGACGACGACGACGACGACGACGACGACGACGACGACGACGACGACGACGACGACGACGACGACGACGACGACGACGACGACGACGACGACGACGACGACGACGACGACGACGACGACGACGACGACGACGACGACGACGACGACGACGACGACGACGACGACGACGACGACGACGACGACGACGACGACGACGACGACGACGACGACGACGACGACGACGACGACGACGACGACGACGACGACGACGACGACGACGACGACGACGACGACGACGACGACGACGACGACGACGACGACGACGACGACGACGACGACGACGACGACGACGACGACGACGACGACGACGACGACGACGACGACGACGACGACGACGACGACGACGACGACGACGACGACGACGACGACGACGACGACGACGACGACGACGACGACGACGACGACGACGACGACGACGACGACGACGACGACGACGACGACGACGACGACGACGACGACGACGACGACGACGACGACGACGACGACGACGACGACGACGACGACGACGACGACGACGACGACGACGACGACGACGACGACGACGACGACGACGACGACGACGACGACGACGACGACGACGACGACGACGACGACGACGACGACGACGACGACGACGACGACGACGACGACGACGACGACGACGACGACGACGACGACGACGACGACGACGACGACGACGACGACGACGACGACGACGACGACGACGACGACGACGACGACGACGACGACGACGACGACGACGACGACGACGACGACGACGACGACGACGACGACGACGACGACGACGACGACGACGACGACGACGACGACGACGACGACGACGACGACGACGACGACGACGACGACGACGACGACGACGACGACGACGACGACGACGACGACGACGACGACGACGACGACGACGACGACGACGACGACGACGACGACGACGACGACGACGACGACGACGACGACGACGACGACGACGACGACGACGACGACGACGACGACGACGACGACGACGACGACGACGACGACGACGACGACGACGACGACGACGACGACGACGACGACGACGACGACGACGACGACGACGACGACGACGACGACGACGACGACGACGACGACGACGACGACGACGACGACGACGACGACGACGACGACGACGACGACGACGACGACGACGACGACGACGACGACGACGACGACGACGACGACGACGACGACGACGACGACGACGACGACGACGACGACGACGACGACGACGACGACGACGACGACGACGACGACGACGACGACGACGACGACGACGACGACGACGACGACGACGACGACGACGACGACGACGACGACGACGACGACGACGACGACGACGACGACGACGACGACGACGACGACGACGACGACGACGACGACGACGACGACGACGACGACGACGACGACGACGACGACGACGACGACGACGACGACGACGACGACGACGACGACGACGACGACGACGACGACGACGACGACGACGACGACGACGACGACGACGACGACGACGACGACGACGACGACGACGACGACGACGACGACGACGACGACGACGACGACGACGACGACGACGACGACGACGACGACGACGACGACGACGACGACGACGACGACGACGACGACGACGACGACGACGACGACGACGACGACGACGACGACGACGACGACGACGACGACGACGACGACGACGACGACGACGACGACGACGACGACGACGACGACGACGACGACGACGACGACGACGACGACGACGACGACGACGACGACGACGACGACGACGACGACGACGACGACGACGACGACGACGACGACGACGACGACGACGACGACGACGACGACGACGACGACGACGACGACGACGACGACGACGACGACGACGACGACGACGACGACGACGACGACGACGACGACGACGACGACGACGACGACGACGACGACGACGACGACGACGACGACGACGACGACGACGACGACGACGACGACGACGACGACGACGACGACGACGACGACGACGACGACGACGACGACGACGACGACGACGACGACGACGACGACGACGACGACGACGACGACGACGACGACGACGACGACGACGACGACGACGACGACGACGACGACGACGACGACGACGACGACGACGACGACGACGACGACGACGACGACGACGACGACGACGACGACGACGACGACGACGACGACGACGACGACGACGACGACGACGACGACGACGACGACGACGACGACGACGACGACGACGACGACGACGACGACGACGACGACGACGACGACGACGACGACGACGACGACGACGACGACGACGACGACGACGACGACGACGACGACGACGACGACGACGACGACGACGACGACGACGACGACGACGACGACGACGACGACGACGACGACGACGACGACGACGACGACGACGACGACGACGACGACGACGACGACGACGACGACGACGACGACGACGACGACGACGACGACGACGACGACGACGACGACGACGACGACGACGACGACGACGACGACGACGACGACGACGACGACGACGACGACGACGACGACGACGACGACGACGACGACGACGACGACGACGACGACGACGACGACGACGACGACGACGACGACGACGACGACGACGACGACGACGACGACGACGACGACGACGACGACGACGACGACGACGACGACGACGACGACGACGACGACGACGACGACGACGACGACGACGACGACGACGACGACGACGACGACGACGACGACGACGACGACGACGACGACGACGACGACGACGACGACGACGACGACGACGACGACGACGACGACGACGACGACGACGACGACGACGACGACGACGACGACGACGACGACGACGACGACGACGACGACGACGACGACGACGACGACGACGACGACGACGACGACGACGACGACGACGACGACGACGACGACGACGACGACGACGACGACGACGACGACGACGACGACGACGACGACGACGACGACGACGACGACGACGACGACGACGACGACGACGACGACGACGACGACGACGACGACGACGACGACGACGACGACGACGACGACGACGACGACGACGACGACGACGACGACGACGACGACGACGACGACGACGACGACGACGACGACGACGACGACGACGACGACGACGACGACGACGACGACGACGACGACGACGACGACGACGACGACGACGACGACGACGACGACGACGACGACGACGACGACGACGACGACGACGACGACGACGACGACGACGACGACGACGACGACGACGACGACGACGACGACGACGACGACGACGACGACGACGACGACGACGACGACGACGACGACGACGACGACGACGACGACGACGACGACGACGACGACGACGACGACGACGACGACGACGACGACGACGACGACGACGACGACGACGACGACGACGACGACGACGACGACGACGACGACGACGACGACGACGACGACGACGACGACGACGACGACGACGACGACGACGACGACGACGACGACGACGACGACGACGACGACGACGACGACGACGACGACGACGACGACGACGACGACGACGACGACGACGACGACGACGACGACGACGACGACGACGACGACGACGACGACGACGACGACGACGACGACGACGACGACGACGACGACGACGACGACGACGACGACGACGACGACGACGACGACGACGACGACGACGACGACGACGACGACGACGACGACGACGACGACGACGACGACGACGACGACGACGACGACGACGACGACGACGACGACGACGACGACGACGACGACGACGACGACGACGACGACGACGACGACGACGACGACGACGACGACGACGACGACGACGACGACGACGACGACGACGACGACGACGACGACGACGACGACGACGACGACGACGACGACGACGACGACGACGACGACGACGACGACGACGACGACGACGACGACGACGACGACGACGACGACGACGACGACGACGACGACGACGACGACGACGACGACGACGACGACGACGACGACGACGACGACGACGACGACGACGACGACGACGACGACGACGACGACGACGACGACGACGACGACGACGACGACGACGACGACGACGACGACGACGACGACGACGACGACGACGACGACGACGACGACGACGACGACGACGACGACGACGACGACGACGACGACGACGACGACGACGACGACGACGACGACGACGACGACGACGACGACGACGACGACGACGACGACGACGACGACGACGACGACGACGACGACGACGACGACGACGACGACGACGACGACGACGACGACGACGACGACGACGACGACGACGACGACGACGACGACGACGACGACGACGACGACGACGACGACGACGACGACGACGACGACGACGACGACGACGACGACGACGACGACGACGACGACGACGACGACGACGACGACGACGACGACGACGACGACGACGACGACGACGACGACGACGACGACGACGACGACGACGACGACGACGACGACGACGACGACGACGACGACGACGACGACGACGACGACGACGACGACGACGACGACGACGACGACGACGACGACGACGACGACGACGACGACGACGACGACGACGACGACGACGACGACGACGACGACGACGACGACGACGACGACGACGACGACGACGACGACGACGACGACGACGACGACGACGACGACGACGACGACGACGACGACGACGACGACGACGACGACGACGACGACGACGACGACGACGACGACGACGACGACGACGACGACGACGACGACGACGACGACGACGACGACGACGACGACGACGACGACGACGACGACGACGACGACGACGACGACGACGACGACGACGACGACGACGACGACGACGACGACGACGACGACGACGACGACGACGACGACGACGACGACGACGACGACGACGACGACGACGACGACGACGACGACGACGACGACGACGACGACGACGACGACGACGACGACGACGACGACGACGACGACGACGACGACGACGACGACGACGACGACGACGACGACGACGACGACGACGACGACGACGACGACGACGACGACGACGACGACGACGACGACGACGACGACGACGACGACGACGACGACGACGACGACGACGACGACGACGACGACGACGACGACGACGACGACGACGACGACGACGACGACGACGACGACGACGACGACGACGACGACGACGACGACGACGACGACGACGACGACGACGACGACGACGACGACGACGACGACGACGACGACGACGACGACGACGACGACGACGACGACGACGACGACGACGACGACGACGACGACGACGACGACGACGACGACGACGACGACGACGACGACGACGACGACGACGACGACGACGACGACGACGACGACGACGACGACGACGACGACGACGACGACGACGACGACGACGACGACGACGACGACGACGACGACGACGACGACGACGACGACGACGACGACGACGACGACGACGACGACGACGACGACGACGACGACGACGACGACGACGACGACGACGACGACGACGACGACGACGACGACGACGACGACGACGACGACGACGACGACGACGACGACGACGACGACGACGACGACGACGACGACGACGACGACGACGACGACGACGACGACGACGACGACGACGACGACGACGACGACGACGACGACGACGACGACGACGACGACGACGACGACGACGACGACGACGACGACGACGACGACGACGACGACGACGACGACGACGACGACGACGACGACGACGACGACGACGACGACGACGACGACGACGACGACGACGACGACGACGACGACGACGACGACGACGACGACGACGACGACGACGACGACGACGACGACGACGACGACGACGACGACGACGACGACGACGACGACGACGACGACGACGACGACGACGACGACGACGACGACGACGACGACGACGACGACGACGACGACGACGACGACGACGACGACGACGACGACGACGACGACGACGACGACGACGACGACGACGACGACGACGACGACGACGACGACGACGACGACGACGACGACGACGACGACGACGACGACGACGACGACGACGACGACGACGACGACGACGACGACGACGACGACGACGACGACGACGACGACGACGACGACGACGACGACGACGACGACGACGACGACGACGACGACGACGACGACGACGACGACGACGACGACGACGACGACGACGACGACGACGACGACGACGACGACGACGACGACGACGACGACGACGACGACGACGACGACGACGACGACGACGACGACGACGACGACGACGACGACGACGACGACGACGACGACGACGACGACGACGACGACGACGACGACGACGACGACGACGACGACGACGACGACGACGACGACGACGACGACGACGACGACGACGACGACGACGACGACGACGACGACGACGACGACGACGACGACGACGACGACGACGACGACGACGACGACGACGACGACGACGACGACGACGACGACGACGACGACGACGACGACGACGACGACGACGACGACGACGACGACGACGACGACGACGACGACGACGACGACGACGACGACGACGACGACGACGACGACGACGACGACGACGACGACGACGACGACGACGACGACGACGACGACGACGACGACGACGACGACGACGACGACGACGACGACGACGACGACGACGACGACGACGACGACGACGACGACGACGACGACGACGACGACGACGACGACGACGACGACGACGACGACGACGACGACGACGACGACGACGACGACGACGACGACGACGACGACGACGACGACGACGACGACGACGACGACGACGACGACGACGACGACGACGACGACGACGACGACGACGACGACGACGACGACGACGACGACGACGACGACGACGACGACGACGACGACGACGACGACGACGACGACGACGACGACGACGACGACGACGACGACGACGACGACGACGACGACGACGACGACGACGACGACGACGACGACGACGACGACGACGACGACGACGACGACGACGACGACGACGACGACGACGACGACGACGACGACGACGACGACGACGACGACGACGACGACGACGACGACGACGACGACGACGACGACGACGACGACGACGACGACGACGACGACGACGACGACGACGACGACGACGACGACGACGACGACGACGACGACGACGACGACGACGACGACGACGACGACGACGACGACGACGACGACGACGACGACGACGACGACGACGACGACGACGACGACGACGACGACGACGACGACGACGACGACGACGACGACGACGACGACGACGACGACGACGACGACGACGACGACGACGACGACGACGACGACGACGACGACGACGACGACGACGACGACGACGACGACGACGACGACGACGACGACGACGACGACGACGACGACGACGACGACGACGACGACGACGACGACGACGACGACGACGACGACGACGACGACGACGACGACGACGACGACGACGACGACGACGACGACGACGACGACGACGACGACGACGACGACGACGACGACGACGACGACGACGACGACGACGACGACGACGACGACGACGACGACGACGACGACGACGACGACGACGACGACGACGACGACGACGACGACGACGACGACGACGACGACGACGACGACGACGACGACGACGACGACGACGACGACGACGACGACGACGACGACGACGACGACGACGACGACGACGACGACGACGACGACGACGACGACGACGACGACGACGACGACGACGACGACGACGACGACGACGACGACGACGACGACGACGACGACGACGACGACGACGACGACGACGACGCGCGCCACCTCTTTCGCGAACGACCTCGACAGCAATTAACATTGCATAGTTCGAGTCATCGAACGCACTATGCTCATACGCACGTCCGATGACCCTTACCGGCAATTGCCTGAGAATTGAGCAGAGTTCGCGTTGGGCCTGCTGGAGATTCAACGATCTCAGGCGCGAGTCCCAACGCAGCGTACACCAACGAGCAATCACTGCGCTCCTAATCCGTGTTAAAGCTACCGTCTTCCGGATAGCTTTAACGACAGCACAAGCACGATAACACGGCATTCTCACTTTTTTTGTTTATACAGCAAACCACGAAACGACGAAACTCACAGGTGCACACACAAATACACAGTATTTAAAAACTGCGAAAACTTTGAACTTTGCACAGTGTAAACTTCACACTTGTACAATACCAGAAAACACTTAAAAATCCGTAAACAGAAACACTGGTCCACAAGTAGCGTTTAACTGTTTTGAGACGGAGCCGATTACACGAAGTGTTTCGGGTGACTTCTCGACAGAGAATTGAAATAGATTTAAGTTTCGGAAGACTTTATAGATTTTGCTCACGCCCTACTAGATTTTCTTGCTTTTCTCATTGGTGGCGGTTAAGGTCAAGTTTGAGATGACGCTAACTTCGGTAACTATTAACGCTGAATTTTGCTGGACATTGTTTTCACTTTCTCGGTGCTTTTTCATCTTGAAGACAGCGCAACGAATTGGCTGCAAATATCAAGATGACCGTCGTGTAGGTGGTTCTATTGTCTCGTAGGTAACCCTTGTGAAAAAAGTACGGTCGCGCCCCCCGTTGTAAACGTAAAACAATACCACCTCGTTCGGCGCGAGCTCGGCGCTGGACGCTCAGAGCTACCCTCGATACTTTCTCGCTATTTTTATGACGCTAGCAACGGGCGGTCGAACCTTTTCACGAATATACCCAAAGAGTTGAAAACGGCTCGTGCAAGCCTTCATAATCCGAAGGCTCATGAAACAGATGTATATCTCTCAGATTTATATCCGACTTCTTGCGAAGGGCGTATGGAGGTTACACGCCCATTGTAAGCAGCATCCGCTACCTTCCGATGAAACACGAGATACACGGCCGAGTGACACCGCCATTACCTGCACATCTAGGCCGATTTCTATAGACGTTTGTTCTGAAACCGATCCCGCGACCACGACAGCAGGTCACCGGTAACCCTTAAACTGACCACATCAAGGTAAACAAGTGTTCTTTGTTCAGACAGCCATCTATTTTGATTTTTACGACTGACAGTTGCTACAGGGGTGACCGGCACAATTTTATCTTTAATCAATGCACCAGTCGTCGTATGGTGCCACCCGTACAACGACCCAAAAGAAGATCGGAATCTTTTCTTCGCTGTGAATATTAACAGATGTTACTATTCATTTAAGTATGTGAACATTCGATCGGTTGATCCATGAACATCCTGTCGATATGGCCGTAGCATCATGCACCTGTTGACTACCTAAAACCGGCTCTCCCCTCTTACACATGTCATATTAGCGACGATACTAGCGCCACGAGCTCACAGAAACGCATATAAGCGTAAGATAATATGAAAATTCGGCAGTCTGGCCCGTGGATCCAGTAAAGATAGATTTGAGTATAAGCTCTCGAGTTTCTTTTCCCCGAATTGCATTGTAACGTCAAACCATTGTTTAAGATGAGTCAGGCTATCGGTGCTAACGATCTGCGACACAGCGATCTGCGACCAGAAACCATGTATCGTATACTGTCGGACGACGAAAAGAAGCGCCTTGAAGCACCGCTAATTCTCGGTACAACGTATACACTCAACCCGTCGGAGACGAAAAAAGTTAACATCGGCCTACAGCCTCGTGCCGACGGTCTAATACAGCCGGTCGTAAAACTTCAGAACAATACCACGGCTGGCGGTATTGTCTTTGAATCAGAGGGTTGGCATTTACTACAAACAAAACTACCAGCCATTTCGAAGTATTTCGCGGGTAGCCAGAAGATCGCCTGGGGTTCGAGCTGGCGCACACCGTCACCCATACACATCGGCGATTGTGAGATAATCTACACCTCGAGTTACAGTGCCAAATCTGTCGTCTTTGACCGCCCTGTCGAAGAAAACACCATGGCCCAGGACGAGGAGTCGCAGCAGGATCCTGAGCCACCAACGAAGAAACGGAAAAATTATTCACCGGCTGTTGTGATGCAGAAATCATCGTTCGACGGTCTACTCAACGTAGTGGTGTGCGTCGATGAGCGGTTCAGACGCCTACAGCGAAATGTCACACATGTGGAGAAGTGTGTGAAGGTGCTGTGCGCTGAATTACTGCTGCATATCCCGTCCGACGAGGAACCCGAAAAAATCGATGAGCTACGTGTCAAAGAATTGATGAAAAATAATTTCAAGTCTTTGAAAGAAGCCGTTCAACTTCGCTTGGATCCAGCATTTGTTGAACTCACATTCGACATAGTTTTCTTGGAGCTATCTGTACTGTGTGGTGCGTACATCGCAAACCAATTGCGAAAAGCACTTACTGCTAAAAAGAAACGAGCTCTTTAATAGCGGTGTTGCCCTGTGCATATAATTATATGACACTATTATTATTATCATTATTATCATTTGTATACCTTTAAGATTAATCGAATTCACATTTGCGTAAACATTTTTCGCCCATTCGTTAGTATTCTGAGCAATTGAGCCCTTGCCCATTATTATAGCTAGATGTAAACGTATTCAGTAATACTAATCAGCATTTCTTCGTCAGTCTCTCGGCATTATAAATATATATGTATATGTATCCACATTTTGTCTTCTTTGTACGATGTATTGTAATCCTAATTTATGGGGGGTTGGGAAGGTACATAACGCCTAAGTAATTAATAAACCGATATAACCGATAATTGCGTTTCTCATTCACCATAAAATACCAACAAAAATCAATCATCGTGAAAATACTCGTTTTATAGTATTCAAGGGAAAACCGCCTGATTTTACAGGCTTCTGAAAAATATAAATAATAATATTCTTAACAATTAATATTGTTACCGAAGAGAGGGACTCTGAAAAGGGTCAGCCAATCGGAGCTCAGGGAAATTGCTTCGACCAATCCGAGCCCAGGGAAAATAAGGGGACTAATCATAGACCAAGACATTTTTAATTAGTCCCCCTCTCGCGAGAAACTATCTCCCCCACCAAACACACATTCTCGTGCGAGGATTGGGCCCGCTACAGCATCTCTGTCCTAAAAGTGGTGGAGGGATAGAGCCAGACAGGGGTGGTGGAGGGGGCAACAGATGGTCCCCTGTCTCTCGCGAGACACTACTCCCGCCATCTACCTTCATACGTGCATTGGGCCCGCTGCAGCATCCCGGTCCAGACGACGGTGGAGGATAGCGCCAGACAGGGGGTGATGGAGGGGGCAACAGATGGTCCCTGTCTCTCGCGAGACACTACCCCCACCACTCACCTCCCACTACAGCATCCCGTGGGGTGGTGGAGGGGGAACAACATATGCCCCCTCTCTCGCGAAAAACTACCACCACCACCCGCACGCATGCGCGGATTGGACCCACTACAGCATCCCGGTCCAGACGGTGGTGGGGGGATGGCGCCAGACAGGGGTGGTGGAGGGGAACAACAGATGGTCCCTGTCTCCCCAGCCCTGTACACTACTACTTACGTTTGTATTTCGCACCTTGTGATGAAAAATTTCGTACATCCCTCGTGCGAAACACTTTTCTAACTCGTGTGATTACAGCACTCGCCTTCGGCTCGTACTGCAAACTCACACTCGTTAGAAAAACGTTTCTCGGCCTCGTGGAGTAATGTACTATTTTATATCGCCTCCTCATAAAAGTTGAAAATTGACATTTTCATATCGCTTTCTCATAATGTTCATTTATTTTCGAAGCTTCCTCCATGAGGAAGCCAAAAAAAATATAGGAAAGGATTTCTCATAGAAGAAGCTTAGCGAATAAGGGACATCATGAGAAAGCGATATGAAAATTTCAATTTTCAACTTTTATGAGAAAGGGATACGAAAATGTCAATTTTCAACTTTTTTTCTTTTATTTATATTTTATTTAGTAATCAGATTTCATTTTTTTCAGCTCTGGCCTGTATTATATGCAGCTACAACGACATCAAGTTCGCGAGTATGCCGTGCATGCACGTCGCGTTTTGCAGCACGTGCTCGGAAACATGCGTGAATGAGGCCAGAAGGCAGGGCCAGCGACTGCGCTGCCCCTTGTGCAGAGAACCCGCCCTTGGCTTTTTATTTATTTTTTACATGTGCATGGCCTGGCTGCCCATGCACATGTAAAAAATTGTCGCGTACGCGTGCACTTATACAAGAGAAGAGCCTCCCTGGACTATTGTAACGGTGGGATCAAACCTAACCGGTGGAACGATCGACTCCTAGCAGCAGCCTTACCCAGTGCACGGTAGCAGATTCTACCGTGGTATCGTACGCAATCGATCGGTTTTAATTTATAATCGACTATTTTATAATTGCCGAACAATTTCGACGAGGGCAATTCATTATAAGATATGTCATGTGACAAGTTGAGTTTGTAACGTATCCGCACTACACGCATACATGGACAATATTATTGCATGATTCTACTAATATCTTCGCTGACTCGTAAATTTTTTCTTTCGGAATCTTCAAGGCTAATCTATTCGGCTCGGGGATACCTACGATACAGCGGTTATGTACCGTTATGTTATGTATACATGTATGTGCGTGTGTGTGTATATATAAATAAAATGTTTATTATCGGTATGTCGCTCCCTCTGCCGTTCTTGGACTGCTCCGCCCGCCAAAAGCTCCTCTCTTCTCTTTCTAATCAGGACACGTTGGTGCTCGGCTCTACGCCGCAAGGATGGCTCCCCGACGAACATACACGAGTTATTTTATCGTATGCGCGAGTCCTAAGCGATGTATTATAATGGTTTTCTATTTTTTCTTTCTTTCTCGGCCTGACCTAATGCGTGTTCTCGCAAATCTAGATAAAGATAGCTGTCAAAGACTTGTGACAAAATGGTGGAATCCTGTTCGATCATTCCATTCAGCCAACGGAGCGACGCTCCGTTGGCTGAATGGAATGGCGTCGGCGCGGTACGCCCGTCACTTCGTCGCCGCTTGTCGTGTAAATATAACACATTTTTTTGTCACTTAATTATTTATCACTTAGTTGTAACACTTAATTATTTACCACTTAAAAAACCCGTGGCTGTTTTGCGATCGAGGTTTCGCAGCATAATGACGGCTGCACGCGCTCGATCGCAGCCGCCGCCCAGTCTCGTGCAGAATCAGCAAAATCTCGAGAACTGTCGCAGGCACGTGCACACACACATGGGTATATCTGTTACCGCTGTACAGTCGCTACAATTATTTTTATTTTATCGCGGGCACGTACACACACACACCCACCAGCGTATCTGTCATTGCTGTACAGACGCTACAATTTTATTTATTTTATTTATTTTATTTATTTTATTTATTTTATTTATTTTATTTATTTTATTTATTTTATTTATTTTATTTATTTTATTTATTTTATTTATTTTATTTATTTTATTTATTTTATTTATTTTATTTATTTTATTTATTTTATTTATTTTATATGTATCGATAATCGCGCGCTTCTTCTTCTTCTTCTTCTGACGAGTCTACTGGTTCCTCCGAGTCATAGCATAGACTCGGATCGCCTTGTCTTCGTCTTTTACACGGCTGGTCTACGTCCACATAATACATACGCGTATCACACCACCAGCGTGACTTTTTACACGTATAGTGGTAATAATTCGGCGAAAAGGTCGTTGTGTTCCAACAACGCCAATGTCGGGTATTCGCGATATTCCTGTGCGTGTGTCATACACACGCAAATCGCGATGACGGGAATGATACGCCGCCAAAGAGTTGGCTATGTATTCGAGACGTTCACGTAGCCATATATTTACATTACGAGGGTCTTTTCCGTTACCCGACGGACAAACCCAATGCACAAACATACAAAGGGGATGCTCTGCGTAAGTCATATCGACAGCATCGAGCGAGATTTTTTTATTATGCGTATTAATTTTGCCCAATAGATGACGCAACATTTCCCAATCCTCTCTGCTGTAACGAGCCATATTATTTAGCACCGACACAAGGGCTAAACACTGTAACGAGCCTGCTGTCCATCGAATTTCCTCGGTGCCGTCGGCCGCCACACGCAGTGTCCATGAAACGCGCGGTGACATTCGTGGACTTACATTAAGATCTTTTGCCCGTATGCCGTACTCTATTGTCACACTATTAAAACGCCACGAATATTCTGCATGACAACCATCACCACTATTATCTTCACCGTTCTCGTATTCAATGTGCTCGAAAATTTCGTAAGTCCTTTTTTCACCGCGATCTTCTTCGTAGCGCGTGTAATCACGGCACTCGGAAATTTTGTGAGACATTTTTTAAATAATTTTCGGATTTAAACTTAGCGACACGATAGCTGATGAAATACTGAGAGCGTCGCGTCTCAAGTGCGGCCGCGCGGTTAGACCGCCTCTTAGCAGCCTACCACAGTCTCATTAGAGAGCACAGTGAAGCTGACTGATTCTCGAGGTATTTGACAATTTATCCTTAAGAGGCAGCTTCACCGTGCGCCCATGCGGTTTGGGAGCCAGTTAGCAATATACGACAGCCGTATTAGCGGCGTACGGTGAAGCTGCCTCTTAAGGCGAAATTGTCAAATATCTCGAGAACGGTGCGAGATAGACGAAAACGGCCAAAATTTTGGGCGGTTGCACAAGGGGGTGCGTAGTCGGACAGTCGAACCCGATGCACCAATAAAATCACCCCCATAATGATGATTGAAGTTACCCTTAAGGGGGGATTGTCTTTTTTTCGCAAAATTTACCGCTTTTTGGGAATTTTTTTGTGAAGAAAGTATACAACGGAAACTTGTGAAACTTGGCATATAGTTTTATTGATCTGTTTACTACATACAAAAAAAATTTTAAACAATTTCATCAAAAAATCCGCCTCCCACCCCCCTCGACGCGCGATGGTCCTTTTTTGATGGTGTGCACGATTACAGCCTTCACGTTCATCCTGCAACAAAAACCCAAAAGCATTTTACTTTAGACACATATAGCTATCGTTTGATGAAGGGAAAAAAATAAAAAAAAAAATTGACGATTTGGTGACGTTTTGAACTTGAAGTATCGATTTTTCGAAAAAAATTGATCGATTTTTTGTTATAAATAAAAAACTATTAAACGTATTGCTTTTTTGCTTCATCAACCGATAAAAGGATGTCAGCTGAGCATTCTGTCCAAATTTGAAGGCAATCGGTTGAATAGTTTTTAAGAAATCGTGCACACCAGTTGTGAAAAAGCTGTTTCGAGAAAAACGCGTTTAAAGTTGTGAGTACAGTTTATGGGACATATCGAGTACTTACAGTATTTTTAATCTAATCTGCTATGCCAGGGCCATACAGGATGCCTTCCTCGGCTTCGAACAACTCATTCAGTGAAGCAGTTTCGCTTCTGCGTCTTGTTCGAGCCTCTTTCGTTGCTTCGAGGCTGCGTCTCGTTGACCTCTCTATCCGCTGCTTATCTCGCGCATCGGCGAATATTGATGCTTGCTGGCCAACGACGATTCCAATCGTCGTCATTGTTTTAAGGACTGCTGTAAAGCCTTCGTTAAAAATCCCTGCGGCCAAATAAGCCGCGATGTCGATCGTTTTCGCGCCACAGTGAAGGTGTTTAGGTGCGAATCGCCAAACGGTTGCGTTGAAGCTTTCGTTGTTGTTTTGAGTATCGCCACCTAAACACCTTTCCAGCAAGTCTCTCGATGACAAATCAATGTAAATCGGCTTAATAGCATTCGCGACGTCTTCATGCAGTGGAGCTTCGTGATCAAATTCGTCCAGAGTTTTTTCGGCTTCGGCAATGCGCCATTTGCACCAGCTTTGTGACCCCGCGGGACAGTACATATGCTGAGGATTTTCATTCGTCGAGATCTTGTGGTAGAACGTTGCCCACACAGCATTGTACATATCATCAACAGAGTTTGGATGTCTTCTGATAGCCAAACCGTAGAAAATTGTTAATTCTTTTATCAATTTATCGGTTAATTTTCCTTTTCCTCCAAGTTTTTTCGTTTTTTTCACATTTCTCAGTCGCGGGCCCATACGCTTCTCAACGTGCCCGACGCATTCCTTTTTCTTCACGATCAAATCATCGCCGTAAGGTTTGTCTTCCAACAAGGCTTTGAATGTTTTCGTGTCGCCATCGCCGATGTATTTCGCGTACCGTACTTCATGCATTTCCCAAGATCGTCGGAACATGTCTTTGATCGCGTCAACTTCCATCTTTCCAGCTGACCCATCGTGATTTGCCGTACATTCACTGCTGTGTTCTTCGAACCAATCGTCGTATTCTTCGGTACCGGATTTTGATTGCCACCATTTACAAGCGTGACAGTAAGACGATTTCACGACAAGGTCAACCACTTTGCTTGAATATTTGCCGATGAGTGTCGTGATTCCAAACAAGGAACTATATCCTCGCTTTTTCCATGTTCCGTCTTCCGACACAGAAATATCTGTCTCTGGATTTCCGTGTTCAGCATTCTTCGCTTTCTCTTCTTTCATTGCCTTTTTCGCACACAGCTCCCATACAGCTTTGGCTCCACTGTAAATGTTCTCCAAGGAGGCATAGTACAAGGTTGTGCTGAAACCTTGGGATATATCCATCAAGCCACAAAATAAATTTATACCCTCTCTACCTACTCCCAATAGTCTCATCACAAAAACCATTCTCCTGTTTATCTCACACGATTTGTCATCGACGAGAGGACAGGAATTAATATATTGCACACGACACTTGCACTGCACAACTATTTTAAAACCCAAGCCGCGAGAACTGGATTCGCCAAATTTGATCGGTCCTTTGCGTTCCTGACACATTACGAGTTGCGAGATTGCAGAGAAAACCGATAGAAACGCGATAATGCGATATCCATGACCCGGGTCCGTAATTATTTCTCTGTCTTCCGCTGTCGACAGTTTCTGGGCCGACGTACTTGCAAACGTCGTTTCCGTTTCTCGGGTGTGAATATTCCCAACAAATTTCCTTTTTTTCGGTCTAGCAGCACGACTATGAGTATCACTTCCCTGTTTTCGATCCATGATATATACGTCTGTTACCAGTAAACTCTCGTTCGAGACTGAGCGACTCTCCTCCGAATATTTCGATCTCGCACGACCGTAAGGACTCGTCGTTCATGCCTATTGTATGTTGTCCCGTTATATTTATGGTCCGCCGAGCAACAGATTCGGGCAGCTGCCGGGCGCGCCGACCCCTGCCGTGCGACAACGAGCGCGCGGCCACCGCGAGTCGACACGCAGGTATAAAATCGCTTATAACTTTGCCATTTTTGAGAATTTTAATTTGAAATTTTGCACACATATTCTCAACACTTTGAAGAATATGAAACAACGGTCAGCGAAAAATCGATTTTTTTGTCGAAAAAAAAGAAAATCCCCCCTTAAAAGTATTTTCTGGATTTTTTTGAGATAAATTGAAAGTGACATACTGACCGAAAAAAATTATTTTCGAGTATTTTTGATAAGAATAGTAATTTTTTCAAGTCGAAAAATTCAAAAAATGTTTTTTCAAAGTTCATCTAAAACTGCAACTTTTTTGTCTGAAACATTTTTCTGTGTAATTGAATCCTTTCAAGATATACCAATCTTTAGAAAATTTTGAAATTTCGAAAAACTCAAAACAATGCGATCCAAAAATTCTGAAAAAATGTACATAAATCCTTTTTATATAATTACATAATTTGACAAAATTTAAATTTTTTTGGGAGTGGACAACTTTTTGACCGTTCGAAACCGGATGGAATGCCTCATATATAATTTCGTTTGCAGAAGTACAAACGCGTTCCGGCCAGCCGCGTAACGCTTCGGAGACATCAGGCCACCAGGAGATCGATTCGAAATAATTCAAGATGCCGTGCGTTATTTTAAACGCTTCAAGCTCCGCGGGCGCGAGACGACGATGCGCGTTCGTCAACCACCGACCAGTTTTAATAGTGTTATAGAGTGGCTAGAAGGGGCGTTCCGCGATCTCCTGACGCATATCACCAGCTCCTGCGAGGGTAGTGATTACGCGGGTATCTCGTTTACCGCGAGCAGTCTAGCGCACGGTCCCGTATGGGTTTCTTTTCGGCCGGTACGCGATCTCACTTTTCAAGATATATGGCAGTTGATAAGCAGTGTTGCTCAAAGTGCCGCTTCTTTAAATATTGACGACGAGTGTAATATAAAAACGTGTATCGTCAAGGGTGTAGAGGGTAAGGGACGGAAAAAACTTACGTATGAGGGTATCGCAAAACGATCCATTCTATCGATTCGAAGCGACGATAATTTATGTT
Organism: Ichneumon xanthorius; assembly: GCA_917499995.1. NCBI lineage: Eukaryota > Metazoa > Arthropoda > Insecta > Hymenoptera > Ichneumonidae > Ichneumon > Ichneumon xanthorius. The sequence goes on along the minus strand of CAKJTD010000037.1, from coordinate 188,850 downwards.
TAACGCGCTCATTGGTCACAGCCCGGGCGTACGCTGAACGAGGAGAAATACGAACAGGCGCGCTCCATACTAATTGGCAACGTATAAGACAGACCAGAGGATTATTACAAAAAAAAAATGCAGCGCTTGAGCTTACGAGAGCCGCAAGATTAACTCCCGGGAGTTTGACCGAAAATTCACAAGTACTTTAACCCGCGCGGACTCGCTTCATTCCCGCGACAAAACTATGCGCCCGTGTCGCACGCACGCTACGCGACAACCGGGATACGACGTTCGCGCTAATCCTCGGCGCGGGCGAGACGAGACACGCCGACGAGACAGAAAAATTCCCGGCACGTGTACATAATCGGTGCACGGGAGAAACGAAGTATAAAACAATTACAATTTTTACAATAAACGAAGCCTGGGCTTTGAAAGCTCACCGGTTCGGACGACGAATAATTCGATGCGACGGTCGGAATTCGCTGCTCGGGAATTAACGGAAGATCCCCCAAAACGAAAGCCCGTCGTCCTCGCCCAGCTCGCTCGACGACTCAACGGGAAGTGCCCTGAACGATGGTTGGATGGCCAAAATTTGTGGGAGGAAATTCGAGCGTTTTCCTCACACTCCCTTCCGTCAGTCACCAAGAAATCCCTTCCTTTATTTTTCTCCCTTTCGGGATGGGCGCCAGGCGCATAAAACGCCGGGAAGGATTTCGGACACGGATCTAATTTTTCCCGACCAGCCGCAGCTGTCTAATCCGGAGAGGGGCTGGGTTAAACGCGGCAATCAAAAATTCAAAATACGGGAACCAAACAAGAATATTTATTTAAAACAAGGCTCGAACTCTAAGGAGTGGGAAATTTGTGGGAGGAAATTCGAGCGTTTTCCTCACACTCCCTTCCGTCAGTCACCAAGAAATCCCTTCCTTTATTTTTCTCCCTTTCGGGATGGGCACCAGGCGCATAAAACGCCAGGAAGGATTTCGGACACGGATCTAATTTTTCCCGACCAGCCGCAGCTGTCTAATCCGGAGAGGGGCTGGGTTCAAAAGTACAGAATCGAGTTGGCAACCAAAATTTGTGGGAGGAAATTCGAGCTTTCCTCGCACACCCTTCCGTCAGTCCCCAAGAAAGTCCTTCCCTTATTTTTCTCCCTTTCGGGATGGGCGCCAGGCGTATAAAACGCCGGGAAGGATCTCGGACACGGTCTAACTCCCGACTAGCCGCAGCTGCCAATACCGGAGAGGGGCTGGGTTAAACGCGGCAATCAAAAATTCAAAATACGGGAACCAAACAAGAATATTTATTTAAACAAGGCTCGAACTCTAAGGAGGGAAAAACCGGGTAAACCCGGGGGAAAACCTCCGTCCCGTAAATTATCAGTAAAATCGCAGCACAACTCGCCGCCGATTTTCTCACAACAATTAATTCTTCACTCGACAATAATTTACCCGACGCTCGGGACTCGTGGAATTAGCGATGCAAAATACCGAGAAATATGTGAAAACAATCTTAATTGCACATAACGCAGGAGGTTTTGATGCCCAGTTCGTCTTACGATACCTGATTAACGAGAAAAAAACACAGTTACCGACGCTAATAATGAACGGCACAAAGATTATCACCATGCGTATCGGGAAGATCGTGTTTCCTGATAGCTTACACTACTTTCATATGCCTCTAAGCGCTCTACCAAAGGCCTTCGGCCTGTAGGGTGCCACTGCTAAAGGGACTTTCCCACATTTGTTCAACACACCCGAAAATCAAAATTATGTAGGCCCTCTGCCCCCTATAGAATATTATAGTCCTGAAACGATGCGAGCGGCCGAACGGTAAAAATTATATGCCTGGTACAGCGAGACAACAGCCACCAATTATGTATTCGATTTTGCAAAAGAGATTGTAGAGTACTGCACGACCGATGTCACGATACTGAGACAAGCATGCGTGGTTTTCCGCAAAATGTTCATGACCATTGGCAACGTTTGCCCCTTTGACGAGAGCACGACAATAGCATCAGCGTGCTTTCAGGTTTTTCGTAAAAATTTTCTGAAACCCCAGGCGATTGGCGTTATACCAGCGAGTGGATATAGATGGGCGCATAATCAGTCGAAAAAAGCCGTCTCGTGGCTCGTGTGGATGGAGCATTCTCTCGGTCAGCGCATCATTCATGCAGGCCGATCGCGCGAGTTTAAATTACCTCAAAACCTACTGGTTGACGGTTACTATGAAAGCCCTGACGCAACACACGTATTACAATTTCACGTCTGTTACTGGCACGGGTGTTCGCGCTGCTTTCTCATGAACAGAGCTGGAGAATGCAGCGGTATACCGATGAACGAGCGTCTCGAGAGAACCATCGCTATAGCTAATAGAATCAGAAACAGCGGCTATGAGTTAACAGAAATATGGGAGTGCGAGTATGATCGTATGTTAAAAGCCAACACAGAAATGCGCGCAGTCATTGAAAATCATTCGCCAGTCACATCAGAACCTCTCAATCCGCGCGACGCTTTCTTCGGTGGTCGTACAGAACACATGGTTACACTCCACGATGTAAAGGATACATAGCAAATACGATACGTCGATGTTTGCTCTCTGTATCCATACATCTGTAAGTTTGGAAAGTATCCTATAGGCCACCTGAGAGTGTATGTCGGCGACGAGTGTATGGAATTGACAGGCCCTGATAATACCGATCTTTCACGGATTGAGGGCCTCGTTAAATGCTCGGTATTACCGCCGCGTGATCTTTATCACCCTGTGCTGCCTGTACGCATGCACCAACGACTGCTATTTGCTCTGTGTCGTAGCTGTTGTGAAATTATGAATCATGAAGTATGCACGCACGAAGATCCTAGCGAGCGCATGTTCGACGGTACGTGGGTAGTGGATGAGGTGCGAAAAGCTGTCTCGTGCGGATACAGGGTGATACGCGTAAACGAAATTTGGCAATATGAGATAACACAGCTTAATCGGGATACACAGCAGGGTGGCCATTTTACCGAATACATAAATACTTTTTTGAAAATCAAGCAGGAGGCCAGCGGCTGGCCTGAAAAATGTTTAGGAGACGAGGCCGCGCAAGATCAATATATCACAGCCTTCGAGCAGTCTGAGGGCATTAAACTAAATCGCACAGCAATAGAAAAAAACCCTGGTTTACGCTCCGTAGCTAAACTATGCCTCAATTTATTCTGGGGTTCATTTGGTCAGCGTGAAAACCTGCCACAGACAGCGATAGTTTCGACGCGCAAACAGCTCATGGAGTTGCTGAGTAGTCCCGAGCACGAGATCACCGGTATTTTGCCTGTAAATCATAAAATACTGTATGTCAATTATGTAAGCACCGATGTCTCTGTAACACCATGAGGCATAGCAAGCGCCGTCATTGCGGCCTATACCACAGCTCAAGCACGCTTGAAATTGTATAGCTATCTCGAGCCGCTAAATACCCGCGCTCTGTACTGCGACACGGACTCTGTTATTTACGTGACCACGAACGATCCGCGTGAGTATGAGCCACCAATAGGTCAGCTATTAGGAGATCTTACTAACGAGCTGAGCGAGGGTAGCTATATTAGAACTTTTGTTTCGGGCGGGCCAAAATTTTATTCGTTTATAGTGCGTGCTCCCGACGGATCGGAAAGCGAAGTCTGCAAGGTAAAGGGAATATCGCTCAATTTTGCAAACAGTGCGTTAATCAATTACCAATCAATACGATCATTTATACTTGGCGAAAGAGAGGAGCCGATTGTGTTACACTACAAGGCAATTAGACGCACGGCGTTTCATCACGTTGTCACGAAGCCCGAAACGAAGTCATGTAAACCATTTCGCTGGTGTATACGGGTCGTTGCCTTATGGCTATAAAGATTAGCGATAAATTACCGCCATATACTGTAAACCGGCATATACTGTAAAATATACTGTAAATCGCAAACAACCTGTAACAAAAATATACTATGAAATGGGTGCCTGACCAATTCCTTTATCACCGTCCGTAACAAGAGTATTTTACTCACTCCCTAAGATGGATACGCGGTGGAAACATCCTTGGACCTCAATGATTTGTGGTCCAACAGGCTGCGGTAAAACATATTTTGTGAAAAAGTTTCTAAAGTTTATTTCGCAAATGAACAGTGAACCGTTCGAAAGAATTATTTTCTATTATTCCGAATGGCAATCTGCATACACGGAGTATGGAACATCGATAGAATTTCATGAGGGATTACCGCAAAGTGCAGATTATGCGAGCGATCCACGCGCTAAACTCATAATTATCGACGACTTAATGAGGGAGGCTTCGAATAACAGTGTTGTCGATCTATTTACTAAAGGCAGTCATCATAAAAATTTAAGTGTGATTTTTATAACGCAAAACTTATTTCATCAGGGTAACGGGCAACGGGATATCTCGCTGAATGCTAATTATATAGTTGTTTTCAAAAATCCTCGTGATCGCGCTCAAATACAGCATTTAGCGCGTCAGATATATCCTGAAAATCCGCGCTTTTTGCAAGAGGTTTATCACGACGCAACGTCTAAACCACACGGATATTTGTTACTAGATTTGAAACAAGCGATACCGGATAATTGTAGATTTCGCACCTGCATCTTTCCCGATGACCCCCATCATTTTGTGTACGTACCACGAAAGAAATTAAAAAGCAACTACACGTCCGGAGAATTACCAGTTCTGCGTTTATAATGACGGACAACGGATCGGCTCGCTACAAAAATAACGTTGCGATAACGCAAGCCCTTCGGTATTCCGACAAGGAGCAGCGCAAACAGACTTCAAGTATCATTCGATGTCTTGTTGATTGTGCATTGTACATCCTACGTAACAACGCGCCTCTGAAGACTCAGGGATCCTTGTCGTGGAAAAAAGGTGAAAAGGAGTGATTCGCCCAAATAATTATCAGTCAATGTCTTGTAATGGCTCGCAGCGGATCACCGCTCTGCAAGAAGTACGCTGCAATATTGCAAGCCCTTGAGCATTTCAGTAAAGAGCAGCGGGAAGCCTTTTTGCATAAAGCAGATCCCCGTATAATCCGCTGTATTTGCGAGTGTGCTCTGAACATTCTTCATGGTAACGTGCCTCTGAAGCCTACTCAGAAGAAAAAACTACGTAGGCACGCACCTGTTCTTCGGCGCTTAGCAGCGAGAAAAGGCAGTTGGAAGAGTAAGAAACGGTTTGTTATACAGAGCGGCGGATTCTTGCCCCTTTTGCTCGCACCAATACTAGGCACCGTCCTGTCAAATTTGATTGGCGGCTGATAATGGAACATGCAAGGAAAATGGTGCTAGTACCCGAGGAGAATCTATTACAGTTGAACACCTCGAGTCATCGGCAACAAGCTTTTGCTGCGGGTACGCCACCATCGCAGGAGGCGCAGGCTATTAGTGCTACCTTGAGCAGATTGGACACCGAAATGAATGAAATTTTGAATTCTAATAAATACAAGGATAAGAGAGAAAAGTAGGCCGCATATTTGGCTGTGCTTCAGCGCTATCTTCATTTTGTCGATAGTGAACGAACCCATCAGCAACTTGAACTCCTGAAAAAAGAAGGTGGAGCCCCATTGGAGGGTGCTGATAAAAAAAGCGAAATCTCTACACGTATGAACGACTCCATTATAATTGAAAGTGTACCGCAAAAATTTCGACCCAAAGCGAAGCTTCTGCTGCGTCGTTTGCACGATGCGCGTTCGCCAAATTTTTCTTGGAATGCCGCGGGAACCGTTTCTATCGAGGGAAAACCCATCAAAGACTCGAATATTGTTGACCTCATGAACGATGCTATGCATGCAAGAAAAGTCTCCAAACCTGCGAGACGCAAAGCCTTTGCCGCTTTTTTAAAAGCGATACAAACACCTCGAGAATTTGTCGGGAATGAGGAACTATGGCTGGAATCAAGGGCGAACTCAACACTACAACAGGACCAAACAAGTAGCAGTGACGCTGGCGATCTCAGCGATGTCGGCAGTCAGTCATCGTCGTACTACAGTGATAAGAGCACAGGAGCAGCACGTGCTGTGCAGAGTGGTTCTGGCTGTTACAGCAAGAAAAGACGTGTAACTTGGGCTAGCCTTGAATTATAAAGATGAAAATATTAGAAAAAGTGTACTTCAACCCCTCCCATAAAGCATCGTTTTCGGGCGCAACTCGGTTGCTGCGAGAGACTCGAAAGAAAAAAATTTCCGGCAAGAAGACCCTACAGTGGCTTGAGTCTCAGGATGCTTACACAAAGCATAGACCTGTGAGACGTCGATTTCCGCGACGTTTTTACAATGTGCGAAACATTGACGATGTTTGGGAGGCTGATCTTGTACATCTTCGCTCTATCAAAGATTACATCGACGGCTATGTTTATCTCCTCGTAGTTATAAATGTTCTTAGTAAATACGCATGGGTTGTGCCTCTATACGATAAGACAGCAACATCTGTCACTAAAGCGTTTACGCATATATTATCACAAAAAATCAGTAACGGTAGAGCACCGATTTGTTTACAATCGGATAGAGGTAAAGAGTCTATAGGTACTGCATTCCAGACTTTCTTGGAGAAGAACATTCGGTTCCGAGCTGCAAGAAACCCCGATATAAAAGCCTCTATTGTGGAGTGGTTTAATAGAACACTAAAAGAAAGAATGTGGCGTTATTTCACATACTCTAGAGAGAAACGTTACATCGACGTTCTGCAGGATATTGTCTCGGCGTACAACCATACGCGGCATAGCAGCATAAAAATGACTCCTGCCTCTGTGACATTAGCCACAGCCGCTAGTGCTCGGGCTAATCTGATGCAGCGCACAGACCCCCTGAGCAGCAGCACAGGCCTTCTAAATACAGGGTAGGCGATATTGTACGCATCAGTAGTGCAAAGGCGGCCTTTGCAAAATGTTACGAGAGCGGTTGGACCAGCGAGCTATTTAAAATACAGCGTGTATCAGACACTCGATGGCCAGTGGTATACATCTTACGTGACCTTCACGACGAAGATATCGACGGTATCTTTTACGAACCCGAATTATCGAGAGTGCAAACACAGAGGAAGAAAGGCCAATCAAAATGAAAGACGAATTTTATATGGTTTTACCTAGCAATAGTAGCATGGCATATTACCCTGATAATAAGACAACACGATTCACTACTCATTTACCACAGTGTGTGACTTTGCACGGTAGTTGGTCTGTTTCTTTAGCCGAAATACACATACCCATGACGATTCTACATGTACCACCCGAGGGCGAACAGAATTTTATTAACATTGTAACGAGAGTTATGAAACCTGGTGCGGGACTAGACTTTATTAGAGAAGATCGTATTTGTGTACCGCCCGGTGTATACCGTAGTATCGACAAATTACTTGAAACAATTAATGAGATAAAATACGTAGCTGGACACTTGAGGTTTCAATGTGGACACAATGGATACGTGACAGTGTCGCGCATCTGCAACACCTGTACGAATTCGGAACATGCCTTTTCTTTTTCTGATGTGTTGAATAAGATTTTAGGATTTTCTCATGATCACGGAATAGTGGTTCAAAGCGATACTAAGTACATCGATCAAAGACCCGCCGGTCTAACCAATGGTATTCCAAATATGTTCTTCGTTTATACTGATATATGTGAACCCTACATCACGGGAGATGTGCATACACCTCTGCTCCGTGACGTTCCCTCAGTCGCCACTGATAATTATAATTACGGGTCCGTAAAAATTAGGCACTTTTTGCCGCCACGCTTCATACCACTATTGCGCACCAGTTTTCAAACGATCACTATCTATATAAGAGATGAATTTGGTGAGCCAATACCATTCGAGTACGGAACGCTGACGGTGACATTACACTTCCACCGTATAGATTGACAGCATCATTGTTAAAATGGAATATTATGACGCATATTTTGACGCTCAGACGGGTGGTGGTGGGCTGGGGAGGAGCGGATATGGAGGCATAAGCCACGTATACATCGGTTCACCGAACCAGCGAGGTCACGGGATTGGTAGCTTCCTCGGCGGTCTCTTTCGTCGTATCACACCGCTCTTGAAACAGGGAGCCCGAACCATGGGCAAAGAAGCGCTACGTTCCGGTGTTAATGTAGCCAATGACATACTGGATAAGGGCATGCACCCACGAGAGGCCTTTCAAACGCGCCTGCGTGAATCGGGTACAAATCTAAAGCGAAAGGCCGAGGAAAAAATTAATAATCTTATGCAGGGCTCAGGTTATAAAGCAGCTAAAATAAACATATTGCTGCTATCGCTTGGTAGTGGTGGTGTGCGACGCATCGACGTGAAAAAAAAGAAAGAAATCGTCGACGTCGAGAAAACGCTCTGGGCGCATTAAGAAGAGAAAAGGAAAGAAAAAGACGGTGCGTAGAAGGGAGACAAAGACAGACAGTAAGAAGAGGAAAAGGAGGAGGAAGAAGCCAAAGACTGTATCCGATATTTTTGCATAGTCAGTCGAATCAGGGACAAAATGGCGTTCTTACACGCTCACTCGTGTGAGTGCCTAAAGTCGGAGCTTGAACTATTCACACTACCGCCGACGCAAACTACAATTGAAGGGACACAATGGGTGTACTATAAACCAATCTCATCGCTGACGGATAACGCTCCTATCGAATTTGTGATACCGGGCCAGGGCGATGAGTACATCGATCTTGCCCATACTATGCTGAGTATGCGAGTTGAAATAATAGTACCTCGGAAGCCCAAAGACGGCGATGCGCCTAAAGCCGGTCCCGTTAATAATATGCTGCATTCAATGTTCAATCATATCGACGTATTCTGGAATCAGAAACTTGTATCGCCGCCTAATAACGCTTACGCGTACAGAGCATACATTGAAACACTCTTAAATTATGGAGACGACGCGAAGTCTTCTCATCTCACAAGTGTTCTGTGGTATAACGATGCATCTGCGGGAATGGATGATGTGGGTGAGGGTAATAGCGGACTGACCATCCGAAGAAATCTCATGAATAATAGCAACAATCAGGCTGATCTCCTCGGACACCTTCATTGCGACATCTTTAATCAGGAGAGATTTCTGATAAATGGCGTTGAGATGTGCATACGCCTCGTACGCACCAACGATGCTTTCTGTCTTATGAGCTCTTCAAAAGACTGCAGCATAAAGATTGTCGAAGCATCGCTCCTTGTACGCCGCGCTAAAATAGCGCCAGGTGTACTTCTAGCCCACGCAAGGGCTCTCTCCAAATCTACGGCTAAGTATCCGATGACTCGCGTGGAGGTTAAAGCTGTGTCATTGCATGCAGGTGTTCACGGTGATACTCTCGATAATGTCATACTAGGACAGCTGCCTAAGCGTATAATTATCGGATTTGTCGATCGCCCGAGGCTCTGTCGGCAGGGTCTTCAGTATTCACCGAGAACTTGAGACGACAGGTCGAAATCATGACTGCTGTAATTGATATACAGGGTCTAAAGGATAAATTCAATCATTTTACACCGAAAGAAGTGGCTGTTACCTCGGTACATTCAACCTATTTTGAACACTGGATAGTAAAACCGACCTATACTCATGACGACCTACCACCTAGTATAAAGAGGCAAAATATGTGGCTGCGGGAAAATCATCACGGTATTGAATAGTCTGAAGACGATACGTCCCTGCAAACGGTCGAGCTGATTCTGAAGAAAATTGCAGTAGTGTCTGACCGAATATTCACCAGAGGCTCCGACAAAGCACGGTACCTGACAAATCTGACAGGGTGCTTTATCATAAATTTGGAAGAAGACGACGAAGTACCGTCATTCCATAACCTACCAGGGGGCAATACACGGTGTATTTATCACGGGCTGCTGCGCAAAAATCACACATACAAGTGTGCACTAGACAACGTGACAAAGATCAAAGCGTGGCTCTGTCATAGTGACCGCTTTGATTCTTTGTGGGAATATAGAACCACTACTAGCTGCTTGTCAGAGTGTGCTGCTGAAGGAAAAAAGTCGTCTGCCTGATGTTATGAACAGTCTTCAAATTCTACAGTCTCTCCAGAACATAAAGGATCATACAGTAGGCGTGTGTACCCTGTACCCTGCAGATCGCATACCGAGGGTGTGGACGAAACCGACAGCCATCGTTGTTAATACCGATGGACACAAATTACCAGGGGCCCACTGGGTCGCCATGTACGTCGATCGAAATGGACATGGATGGTTCTTCGACAGCTACGGACTCCCCCCTATCATCCCAGAATATCCCAGAATATAAGAAGAAACTGCAAACTCTTCCGATGCAACGCTATTCAATTTCAGGGTCCGGATTCGCAGTGTTGCGGACAGTATTGCGTTATGTTTCTTCATTATATGTGTACTGGCCTCGGCATTAATAAGTTTGGAAGTATATTTTCAGATGACTTGTCGAGAAACGATAAAATAGTGTATGATTATTATAGTGCCTTTATCAATAATCGTGACAGATTTAAGTCACAGGGTAAAACGTTTAGCACTGATGCGACCATAGGCGGTAGTTATAAGTGTTTGCAATGTATACAGAGCTGTTGGCCTCGTAGCCGTGTATTCTAAATATGCTTAGAAAATAAACATTAAAAAATATTTTTCCGTCTTCTACCTACTCTGTATCGCATACATCCCAAAGCCACGTGCGGATAGTAGCCTTTTGAGCTGATGACAGCAGATATTATGTTTCTCGGCGGACGTGAAAGAATGCAAGAAATAAACAGGGTAAGTAAAGCTGTTGGGGAGCCATGAGTCACGAACGGTCTGCAGCGTCAGCAGAAGGCCCAACATAACTGCGCAAACTCTCTCACGAATATTCATATTCGAACAGTCCGTCCTCCTGTGAGCAGACATCAATCGTGATCGAGCCGTGAAAGAGGTACGAAATCAAAAAGAAGTTCACGTGCAAACTAGTCGGCTCCATTGAAGTTAATGCAGAGGAAACGGGTCGAGTTAAAAGTGCGCATAGAAAGACACTTACACGACATTACAAAATTAAAATCATTGATACGCGCAAGATCAGAGTTTCGACGTGTGATACGAAAGCTAGAAGAACTCAATCTCCACAATGGATCTCACTCAAATCAACAAGGTGGGAATGCTTGCATCGTTTTTGCCGGTTAAAAAACTATCCGAGCTGGCACTCGAAAGAAACTACGGTGTCACTGACATAAGGTGTGTAAAAACGTCATTCGGCCCAAGGATTATCATCGACATTGAGGAATCGTTTACTTGCTACCTCCCGGCGAGATTCGTCAAGGTCTTCGAGGACGACGCCAATCTCTTGCAACAGATGACAGCTTCTGCGCATGAGAAAAATCTACTCATGCAATACCACGGAACAAGATACATATAATAATCTGGAGTTCAAGCCCGTCAGTAGAGTAGCTATGAGACTTCGGTATAAAGTGGTGGCAAGGGGAGGTGAGGAGAGCGGGGACGGCAACAACCGCGCAAGTGATGGCGAGGGGCGGCGAGGTATGCCGGGCAATTGAAGGTTAATACTACCGCTCGGAAACCGGGCTAATTGGATGCATATATTAACCGTTTCCGTCATTCTCTTCCGTTTCTCTCTCGTTATTGTGCATCATCATTACTTACGCTATTGAAGTAATTTCAATATTGCGCAGAGATTTGGACTGAGATCTCGAGGGGAGAGGAGAAGGAAAAATGTTTCTTTTATTCCGCGGGAAATAAATTTCACCTCACACGTCGAATAACTCAGTATAAATGCTTACTTTTATTTGACAAGAAAAATATGAGATCAACTGTTCGTTTTTCAAGAAAAGAGCTATCGACAATGCAGAACGCGAATAATGCTTTTAATCTCTCTTTGTGCTTCGCACACTCCGAAATTACTCGCGTCTCGTCGTCAGCGGAAAACACCATCGATTCCACAGGTGGACTGTGACTAACGCTTGGCGACGCGTTCCCTTGCTCGAGCGATGCCAGGAGTGGGGAGACGGGAAGCAGACACGCTTCTAGAACGTTCCAACTGCTGCTCGCCTCCGATTGGCGACTAGATATAAGGCGGACCCGCGACGAACTACCTCAATATACGCGAATCATTATTCCTCCTCGAAATTATTACTCGCGCGAGAACGACGCGTTCGAAATCGAATGATTGCTTATTCAAAATAGCTCTCCACAAAGTGTATGCAAAGACTGGGAAAACCTCTCTCCCCCAAACCACCCCATTACAGCATCTGCGGCGTCTTTTTTACGCGTGCACTATTGGTTTTCCGATTTTTTATTTAAGCAGGTCGAGGGAGCATGAGAATTAAAATCTCAATGCGCACACTATTGTTTTCTTTTCCGATTTTCACACAATGTGTGCGAGTCGTCGAACACAGAGACGTTTTTTTCGTGGAAGTGTGTCAGTTATTTGCTCCGCAGTCGTTTTAGTTGCAAAAACAAGAAAAGCATGCAAAGGGAACTTCAGGTAACTTTAATTTAAAATATTACAATTTTTTATTTTTTAATTCTATGATTTTTTTTTTAATTTTAGATTAAAAAAACAAAAATTTTTTGCAAAATAATAATTTTCCTAAATTGCGATATTTTTGGAAAAATTTGTAATATCCTATGCACACTCTTAAAGACCTATGTTGATGGTGTGTGTGTGTGTGTGAAGACGTATTTCGCACGCGTTGTTGAATGTAACAACAACCTACAAATTTACAACAAAAAATGTCTTAATCAAAATTTGTTAAAATATCTTTATTATTATAAAATGCAATGTTTAATATTGTATCTTGGTGGAGGAGTGTTGAATATAATAAAAACCATATAACGCTTACATAAAAATCTAAAATAATTTATGTACTACATTAGTCAGAGGATTGTATTCGACTAGTCGATCATGAATAATAAGACAGTAGGCAGCCGTGTTTTCGGGAATGTTTTCCGCGAATTCCATATCAATTTTCACATCAACGGTACCACTGTTAATAGATTCATTTTGATGCGAACAATCAATTACAAATATTGGCGTAGTTGTTTTAAAATCCTGTTTTGTTATCATTGGTTCGTCGGGCGGTTTTGTTCTATAGTACGTCCTAATAAATTTAGTATACATATCTTATGCAATTGCATATCGCCCGCTATCAAAATCTAAATTTAAATTATCATACGGGTATGATTCTGAATTTAAATACAATTTTACATCTGTGACTTTGCAATGATGAAATTGCGTATTACGATCGCTGATTTTTGACTTTTTTTTTTGTTCGAAATGCAACATTAATGTATCGGCGTTTTTCCACTTGCGTTGCCGCTTTCACCGACCATGTATGTTTTTGTGTTGTAGGAAGCAGGGCATATTCATACAAATCCCACGAACGAAATCCCATTGATATTGTATAATCTTTTGCTAAAAGTTGCAAAAATTGTAATTTTGTTATTTCGTCTAATGAAATATGCGGCATTTTCCATTGAATTCTTGTCAATTCAATTTTGGGTGCGGTAAATTTGTCTGATCCAAATATACAATTAATATCGCTTCGAGATCTCATCAACACAAGTTCATGACGAGCGTTTATGATTACTCGTTTATAATCTTCAAAGAATCCCATTAATTTTGAAAGCTGTATACAATAGCTGAATTCATTGTTTGGATTTATTATTACTGGCATCCCGCCCAAACGCCAACCCGCACTCGACAAATGATTGCTTTCTTCTGATGTCAAGAACACCAAATTTTTTAACATAGTAGTTATACCAACATTTTTGCATTTGTCAAATTCTACTCCATTTAATTCATAGCGAATTTCATCAAACATAAAAGCAGAGGCATTATTATCCAATGTTATGACATCTGCTGCAGTGACATCCGCAGTTTTTGGTCCCTCGACGAGTTTTCCCTCCATGTACAGATAACTTTGTGTAGGCAATATAATGACATCTTGCTGTTGTATGCTAAAAATTAGCATATTTACATTTCCCTTCACTTTTTAATGTATTCATGTTGGCACGCAAAGTAATTACATCTGCAGCTTTTTCCGTTGGTTCTTTAGATATTTTGTTTTGGAGATATGTATCTATTGCTTCTAATTCATATGATCCTTGCGGTATGGTAATCACTTCATTTTCATTGTAATAGAATTTGTTATTCGTCGAATCAATATTTGGTATAACATGGAATGTTTCAAAGTCCACCAAACCGAGTTCCCAATAACCTCCATCATTAATATCAATCGGAGGAAAAAAGTCCGCATTTAACGACGAATTTTAATCGCTCAACGTTATTGTCATAGACATTTTTTTTAAGCATGTTTCAGTAAAAACCTTACGCACAATTGTCCGCATATAGCGGAATTATAATGTTGTAAACGTTCATAATTGTATGTGATAATTGTTTTTGGTTTTTTATTAAAATAACAAATGACTTCCATTGGCGGTTTTAAATTTCCAAACGAATCAAAATACTTTATCAGATTACCTTTTTTGACATACGCAACCCAGTGCGTGCCTTCACCTTCGCCACTATCTAAATTTATAATTCCACTTTCATTGAGTTGGGGTTTACGCGGAAATGTTGTGCGCATAAAAACACCTCGAAAGTTTGGAATTTCAGCGCATGCTTTGATTAATTCGACGTTTGAGGTTGAACCTCTATCAGCTAACTCTATTTTCGCGTTTTTTTTTTTTAGTCCTTTTCCACTTTGTTTGATCGCAGCTTTGTAGGGATTTAAAAAAAGACCTCTTCCCTCCAACGCGCGATTGTGTCGTTGTTGTTCGGCGAGTCGTTTATCATTGGCTTTCGAATCATTCACCGCTTTTGCAACACCAGCCGCTCCTCCTACCAGCGAACCCAGCACACCCAGTAACGGCAGCAGCGGCAAAAATCCTCCGTACTTATTTGGTCCGCGGATATATCTTTTCTTCTTGGCAGCTTGTTTCTTCTTTCTAGATTTTTTAAATTTTCCACCGCGAATTTTGGTATTTTGTACTCCAGCACCTATTTTTTGTTTCGTTTTCATAGCTAGCCACATAAGAGCCGCAGCCGCTTTCTCACCAAATTTTGAGTCCTTGGCAATTATTCGCAATGCTGCTGCTTTTTCTAAATTTTTGTCCGCCGAGTGTCGCTTTTTCAAATTTTCTGGATGT
This sequence comes from Ichneumon xanthorius, assembly GCA_917499995.1. Lineage (NCBI taxonomy): Eukaryota > Metazoa > Arthropoda > Insecta > Hymenoptera > Ichneumonidae > Ichneumon > Ichneumon xanthorius. Next base: position 173,758 of record CAKJTD010000037.1, on the reverse strand, counting down.
TGAGAATATGCAATATCATGTTGTCGGCAAGCAGCATCGAGTGGATTTATTCCCTCTTCACGTCGACTCAATCGTTCCTCGAGACGCGTCCCAGGACCACAAAATTGATAACCAGGAAAATGAAGTTCAAACGGAAGAGTATTAATTGCTCTATTCAACAATCCTTTGCCGTAATATTTGTTTTTCTTATTGCATGACATATACAACAATTTTTTCGTTTCTGAACAGAAATTGTTTGCGTTGGGGGGAAATGTAGTTCACAACGACGGCAATCGCGAATTTCTTCATCCAACCTGATGTGCGTAGGCAAATGATCCCAGATTTCATCGATCATATCCTCAAAATACTCCAGCAATATTGTTTTTGGTATATATTTTATTTGCTCATACGGAAGTTTTTTTAAATCAGTCACTTTCACTAAGAGCGGAGATGGTTCGTTGATTTTTATTGCAGTAGCGTTCAATCCAAACGAAGCACGCGCATTTTGAATTTCTGCGTCCGCTTTTATATGATTAGGAAGTTTATTCCATATATTGCGTATTTGAAATTTATAATACTCCAATAATATCGGTTTTGAAATGTATTTTAGCTGATCAGCAGTTAAATCATCCAATTGACGTATCTTTAATAATAAGAATGCCATGTTTCTACTTGTAATGGAGGGGAGAGACTGAGAGAATACGGCGCGCGCGCAAAAGTTTTTTTCTTTCAAGGATATCAAGATGGTGACGCATACGCAGTTTTTATAATTATCACGCCGACAACTCCGTCCGTGTGCACGTAAATGCATTTTCCCACCTCCACAGAAAAACACACGCACACATATTGCTATTCGAAGTGCTGCGAGATATGTAGAGAGCAGATTATCGCGCAAATAGTTTTTAATAATATAAATAGTGGGAAAAAATGCTGATATGCGTTTTGTTAAACAACCATTGTCTATTCGCGTAACTAAACGAACTATGCTTGCTGATGAAAATGATTCGCAATACCGACGACACGGTGCACTTTTACCCGGAACAATTCGCAGAATAATATGTGGACTATCAAATTGCGGAAAAACTAATTTGCTTTTAAGTTTGATTGAAAGCCCTAACGGAGTACGATTTGAAAATATATACGTTTATTCAAAATCTCTGCATCAATCAAAATATCAATATTTAGAAACAATATTATCGGATATACCATCGATTGGTTATTTTACATTTTCAAACAACAGCGATGTAATACCAATTAATGAATCATTACCAAATTCAATTTTTATTTTTGATGACGTGGCCGGTGACAAACAAGACGCAATAAGAGACTATTTTTCCATGGGAAGACATTTCACTATTGACTGTTTCTATTTGTATCAAACATATGCAAAAATTCCCAAGCATTTAATCCGAGATAACTCCAATTTACTGATAATGTTCAAACAAGATGGTATGAATTTACGTCATATATACAATGACAACGTCAATACCGATATGAGCTGGGAACATTTTTGCGAATTGTGCAGTCAATGTTGGCAGAAAAAGTATGGATTCCTAGTAATAGACAAGGACAATCCACTGCAATATGGCCGATATCGCAAAGGATTCAGCGAGATCGCTGTTCCATAAAGTCAGCTTGATCATCAAAATTGTTCTTTGTGAGTGTGTTTAATTTTTGCAATTATGAATAACCCAAAAGTTATAAAGCAAATTGCAAAGACAAGTGAAATTATTCGACGAAAACATCAAGCATTGAAAAGAAACAAAATGGATACACAATTTGCTATGGAAGAACGCTTAGAACCAATAACAGGTCCTCTACGGCAATTAGTCGAAAGTTCTCCAAGTCTTAAAAACTATATTAAAAGATATAAAGAAGAAAAATATAAAGAAGAAGCACAAACGAGAGGAGATAACACTAACGAGGATCGTGACTATTGGGAGGATGAAATTACGCCCGTGGCGTCAGTAACAATTACCACACAGGCGAGAAAACGACCCACCTCCGAACGTTGGTATTCATCAACGCCTCGGAGCGCCGTATTTCCCAGACCCTCTCGACAACCACAACAACGACCTACACCAGATACAAGTCAGCCATCAACGTCGTATGCGCGCTCTGATGAAACGTCGGGAAACGATTTCGAAAGGTCGATGCGCACCGCGCTTGCAAATGAAACAGATCCCGATGTTGTGGATGCTTTGGCGCATTTCGGACCCCTAGGAAGACAATATGTAAAATTACTTTTTACCGATCAAAATAATGAAGTGGATACAGTGTTTGGTGTACATTTTGTGGGTAATAATTTGTATCTCGGTGATTCTCCGTTTGATTTGGATAAAAATGATAAATTACTTATAAAAGGGGTTAGTTATAAAGGCACCAAAGGCATTTTTGAACTAATTTTCAAAAGATTGCCAAACGAGGACTTAATTACTGATTTAGACAGAATAAAATATAAACAAATATTACAAAGTACAAATGCGCACAAACGAAATTTTTCTAGTGCAGAACCAAATAAAAGAAATCGCGGATATAAATATAAATATGTAATTGCACCATTGTTTCCGAAGAAACAGCTTACTGGAAGAGGAGTGGGTTATAGAAAAAAAGGGGGGGGGGGTGAATCGGTTGCCTGCAGAAATGCGCGTTGACAACGAGGCAGTGGATTACGTGCATTGGGATAATCCGAATGAGCTTGTCGAGAGATTGCGTTTGTTGGTTGCTTCGCGCGACACTGGTCACACTGGTCACAACAATGAAATAATGTCAATCATTGAGGAACTCCGCGAAGCTGGCTACATTATGTAATGTTTTATTTTGTGCGCGCATTCTTTGTTGCTGAGGCAACAAAGAATGTATGTGAACAAATTTGGAACGGTGTTTCAAACAAATTATCGATTTGACGTCGATGCAAACAACGGAGAAGGTGGCTGCGATGAAGAATCGAAAAGTGTACTTCGATTAAATCATATTACTGACACTTGGGATGCGAACAATAAACAAATCATGCATGTACTCGAACCGCAAGATACAAACATCGATGGTACTGCTGCTGCTGATGCTAACTATCATAGCTATGTAGTAAATAAAAAATATCTGGAGGAACGAATGTCAAATGTTGCAGAACAAATTCGCCGAAACTTTGAAAATGAAATAAAAGTACAAATTGCAAATTTGGAAAAACTTTATAAACAACAAATTGATGATTATGATAGCTCAACAAACCGGCTAATTAAAAAATTGGAACTCAAAAATAATAGCGAGTTGAAATCATTGCGGTACAGCACCTTTTATATGTCCGATAATTCGTATGATGCCAGAGGACGAAAAATTAAGAATGTGCTTCAACCAGAATATTCATTTGCTGTGGCAACAAAAGCTTATGTGGACAATGCCTTTGAAATAACTTTGAACACAAAAATTCATCAGTTAAACACATCAATGAATGATGTAATACAATCTGTGGAAAACAATACTGTTAAATTGGCAACCTTGTGGAAACGAGTATTTTTCTCTTCAGGTGCTGCAAACGAAGACGGGAACTAAGTGAAAATAAAAAAGATATATCTATCAACTTTAAAACAATCGTGCATATAATTTTTTCGTAAAAAAAATGCGGGAACAAAAAATGAGTGATGAAAAGATCCAATTAGTAAGAGAATTGCATGCCCCTGCGAGAAAAACATTCACGCGAAGACGTGTCATTGTCCATGGATTCGATGATTTGTGGCAAGCAGATTTAGTGGATATGCGCGCATATTCATCCACAAATTCTGGGAATCAATATATTCTAACCGTCATCGATGTGTTAACGAAATACGCCTGGGCCGAACATCTAAAAAATAAACAATCGAAAACTGTTGTGGCAGCATTTAATAGGATCATAAAAAATAAACGTAAACCAAAAAACTTGCAAACCGATGATGGCAAAGAATTTTTTAACTCAGAGTTTAGAGATTTAATGAAAAAACATAATATTAATCATTATTCTACATGGAGTGTAATGAAAGCATCGGTCGTTGAAAGATGGAATAGAACTTTAAAAAGTGAAATGTGGAAAATGTTTACTCTTAATGGAAACTATAAGTGGATTTCCGGTTTGAATAACCTTGTAAATGATTACAATAATCGGAAACATAGAACAATTCGAATGAAGCCAATAAAAGTTACACCCAAAATTGCAAAAAAACTGTTGGCCACTGTTTTTAATCATATTAAAATAGCAGGACCATCACGTTTTAAAGTTGGGGATTACGTTCGCATTAGCAAATACAAAAGTATTTTTGCTAAAGGATACACACCCAATTGGACAACAGAAATCTTTCAAATAGCTAAGGTCCAGCAAACAAATTGTGACGTGATTTTTCGATCACGGTCACAAAAATCAACATTTTTCGGATACGGCTATCGATTTAGTTCGGTTAGCCCGTTAGTTCCCGCTTTACTGCCCTTTAGCTGTCCATGTACCGTCCAGTTCTCGCTAAATGAATGTTCGTAACGTTTTGCGATCCAGTTTAGATTTTGCTGATGAGCATTGTGTGTGATAAGCTTAGAGTTAAGCTCAGAAAGATTTAGTTCAGGTCGGGATTCTCGAATCTATTCGGTGGAGAGAATCTCGAAGAAATGAGAAACACGAATAGAGGAGAGCCCGACGAGATTTCGTCACGAATACGCCAAAGTCCGGTGCAAACCCGGCACTCCGCTTAGGTGATAATACAGGACGTTGGAGAACAGGCGGAGGTTTTAGTTCAGTCCGGGCAAGGTTGGAACCCCTTGTGCCGTGTTTTAGTTTAGAGATAGAGCCTTGTTTTCACGTCCTGCATTTGGAGTAGCGATCGCGAAGATTCTCAAAGTTACCGCGTTACAGTTTCGGCTCTCGTATAGATGACGTCACGAAATAGTTCAAGAGGGCAGTAGTTACCGGTTAAGGATCCCGTAATAATCATGATAACGTCTCGTTAGAATATTTTCGTAGGCTTATCAGTCTACCGGGAGTCGTCCTCGAGGCTGCTCGGACCTCTCTCGTACTCCCGATGTTTACGGTTTCGGCCTATTGTCTCGCGCTGAGTCATTCGTTCTCGCTCGCGCTACCGTCGACTCCGGCTATCGTTCTCGCTTCGGTTCGCGTATCGACTCGTGTGCTGTGTTTTGTGCGGATTCGTTTCCGAATTCTTTACCGATGTTTCTGTGCTCGAGATGCGTTTTGGAGAACGCTCTTGAGGTGCAGTGATTGTGTTTTAGTTCTCGAGGTGTCGCAAGATGCAGTTCCCGCAACTTATTGGATTAAATTACGCTAATTTGGTGAGTTTTTGTCGTTTCGATAATTATTCGATCGCGTATAGATCCGCTCTCGTTACGCTCGCTCCGACCCTCCGGTCAGCTGAGCGCTCCCGATGCACAAGTGTGCGATCCCGTGGCTTCACAGCCAGTAAATAGTCGTTCCCGTTATTTACAGTTGAGATTCCGAATTTTCGATTCCGCGTTATTTTATTGGCCAAGGATCGCGACCCTTCTACCATAACCCGCATCCTGAGCAACCGTGCATTTCCGTTACCGTTTGCTCCCGCGAGTGCATTGGTGTTAGCTCGTTACGGTTAGTTCTCGTTTTGTTGTTCCGTTCGTTTCGTCCTTGCGGAGGTCGGCCTGTTCCACCGACCTCCAGATCTCGCATTGGTGGAGTCGGGCTTGTTCCACCCGCTCCCAGATTAGTCCGGTTTGGTAATTCCGGCGAAACAAAAATTAACTGGCGCCCACCGGGACGCCAATGTATTCGCGGAGGTAGACGGCCGAAGGTGACGTTTTTGAGATCCCGATTTCGCGGTTTTTTTTAGCTTTGATTTTCGTTTCCGTTTCGCGTGAGATCTCGGAAAATACGTCACAAAATCCAGCAACATATCTTCTTCAAGACGCTGCGGGCAATAGTATTTATGGAGGATTCTACGAACACGAACTCCTCAACGCAAAAAACCCAAATGTATATCTTGTAGAAAAAGTGTTACGAAAAAAAGGAAATAAAGTTTACGTGAAATGGTTGGGATTAGATTCAACGCATAATTCATGAATAAATAAAACCAATATTTTATAACAATAAATAGTCAGGTTGTTCTTTTTGTTTATATTAATTCGTTTATTTTATAATGTCCCCAAGGCAAAGTTTGATGTTTGTCGTCATTTTTTATGAAACGTTTATCATCAAATGAACTAATAGAAATTTTTTTTGTCGAACAGTATATACATTATGACAATTCGTACGGATACAACTTTGATAATTTTTTTGTTCAATTTTTGTGTGCAGACATCGTAAATAGTGTTTAAATTTTATACGCTTAGCAATTACACATTTTTGTATGCCTTTAGCTTTTTTTGAAATTGTTTTAGAAGATTGATTTTGACTTTTCGTAGCATACATTTTTGATCTTAACCCCACAAATTCTAACATAATATTGCCACAGTTTTCATCTTTCATCAATCCAGGAATTTTCCTGTTTTCCAGAGACATTTTATAAGCATTGTTCGGTGAAAAATTGCTCGTATCAAATCTGCAAATGTCTTGTTTTATGATATGATAAATATCTTCACATTCAATATAATATATCAAACTATCCGTATCCGTGTACATCAGTCTACAATTCTCAAAGAATTTTGGTTTCATATAGTCATAGTGAAAACTATACACCTGTGTTTTTGAAATATCTAAAACTGACATCCCAACGTAGATAGGTTTGTCAAATTTCACCATCAATTTATTCAGTTCTGTCGCAACTAAATTCTCTGCAAATATAGTTCGACTATGAAAATTTGGTTTGTTAACATACGTATTAGCGCCATATCTTCCATCCCAATGCATTAAAAGTTTAACGTCCACACGTTTTAAAACGTTTTCCATTGTTTTGCCAAATGTTGCATTATTCATCAGCTTATACAATTCTTTGGTAAAATAATTTGTTGCAGTCGTACGTAGTTCCGTATTAAGATCTATATATGGTTTTAACCATTTACATTGATCAAATTGAAGAATTCGATGTATTTTTGTAATTTCAAGACCATGTTGACTACATTGTTGTAATAATCTATAATGCAATACATATCGAGTTGTATCATTGACTGTTGCAAGAAGTTTGTCAGTTGTTCGATTTCCCGGAGGTTTTTCATGATTGGGACAAAATGGTAAATCGGCATGGCAATCATGAAGTTTGCGCGAATAGACCAGATCAACCTCTAGAATATATCCAACTGGAGAATCGGCAGATATTAAATTCAGACGATCTTTAAATTTTTCAATTGTGTCTAAATCACACCACTTAAAATTACCTTTCGGCAACGATTGACACATCGCCCAACCATACAAATTATTTACATCAAAATACATTAAATAACTTGAAGGTTGATTTTTATTGTATGCCTCTCGCAAATATTTATTATTAGCTTTGGCATAACGACCCGAGCATTGACTTAGACCGCCTCGTATACCTCGTTCTACAAACAAAATCATGTCTATGTCAGTTAACAATTCTAATTCAATTTTGGTGTATTTTAACATTGCGTCCCAAGTGAAACCCGGCAGCGTAAAATAGTGTGCTGGATCGAGATTATAAGTCTGCATACTCTGATTGCGAAAGTTTTCAAACACGTCGGTCAATAACAATACATCGATTTTTAAATACAAATCACCGTATTCCCCCAAAGTTTTTATGTCAAAATGATTCCAAATATTTTGAAAGTGCAAATATTCTTCATCGCTAATATTGCTGTCGTTGAGTTTATTGTAAAAATCTTTGCGGCTGGGTATAGTATTTTCATTGAGTTTTTCCATAGAATCAACATAGTCATATGGAAACGGGCACTTGCGACTGATCATTTCAAGATCCTCGCTGTGTAAGTGAGGAAATTCTGACTCTAAAGTTTTCATATCTGAAATGTTTAAAAACGAAGCCAATTTGCTTAAACTTGTGCTCAAAAATTTTAATGAATCGATAAATCGCAATCGAATGTTATAGGCATTAACGTATTTAGTAAATGAAATATATTTTTCCTTGTTGATGGGCAAAAGGTCTATATTTCCAGAGAATGCGTCAGAAATTTCTTTAATTATAAAATGACAATCATATCCACTCAAATTATGAAAAATGATTGGAATAATATGAGTCTCTTTGTAGTTCAAATTACAATTGCTGTGTGCAGGACCTCTGTATTTTCCCGTCAAATGACAATGATCTCGGACTCTCGGAGTAATATCGCTGAATGCCACACCGCATATGTGACAGCACAAAGCGTTGACTTGATGATCTTTTTCGGCAGCGGTCAGAGGTTTCATGGGCGTCATATTATTTAGTTTACATCGAACAATACTTGCCAATTTGAACAATTCTTGTGCAAACCATTTTGCACATTGCTCACCACGAAATGATTTATATTTAAAATTGGAAGAATATCGCGCAGTTTTAACGCGATAACCAACGCTATGTGCAACATGTTTTTAATATCGAACAGTCAAGATTTCGCTTGTTAATTCATCTTCCATTGGTTGTAAAAAACACTCGAAGTCTGCGTACACCACAAAAGCAGCGAATTCTTGATTTTTATAATTTTTAAATGTTAGTATTTTGTCCTCTTCTGAGGTCAAAATTCGCAATACTTCCGGGCTTTTGTTGCAGTCTTTACTGTGTGCAATTAGGCGTTGTTCCGTTTGGAAATAATTAAGACATCTGAAAAAAAGTTTTAATGTAATATATATTTTTTTCATATATTTTTTAAATGCTAACCTGTTACAAATATTTATGCAGAAGAAGGGAGTAGATTTCTTCGAAACTTTCTCTCCAGTCGTGAGATACGACTCGTTGCGAGTTCTACTGGCGATCGTCGCAGCAAAGGATCTGGAACTGGCACAGTTCGACGTACAAACGGCCTTTTTGTACGGTAAGCTCGAGGAGGAGATATTTATGGAGCCACCCGAGGGATTGATCATCAAGAAAGGATCGGGGAAAAATGTGGTGTGCCGCCTGAATAAATCCCTGTACGGTCTGAAGCAATCTCCACGCTGCTGGAATCAAGAGTTCAGCTCGTTTCTGAAACAATTTAAATTTCGAGAAACCAGCGCGGGCAAGTGCATATTCATCGGACAAATTGGAGAGAGTATTGTCTATCTGGCTCTGTTTGTCGACGATGGATTGGTTGCAGCAGAAAGCAGAGAGGGAATCGACGCAGTTCTCGCACACCTGAAGGAAGCCTTCAAGATCACGGTCGGAGATGCGAGTTCGTTCGTGGGGATGCAGATAGAACGGGACCGAGCGAGGAAATCTATTTTCATCCACCAGAGCTCGTATGCGAGAAAGGTTCTCGAGAGATTCGAGATGGTCGACGCGAAGTCGATGAGTGTGCCGAGTGACCCGAGCTCGACATTGCAACCGCAACCGGAGGACGAGGAGATCGAGGACGGACCCTACAGGGAAGCGGTTGGGTCGTTAATGTTTCTGTCGATAGTGTCGAGGCCTGACATTTCGTACGCTGTCAACCTCGTGAGCAAGTTATTGAATCGACACGGCAGGGAACATTGGCGCGCTGTGAAGCGCATTCTCTCATATGTTTCAGGAACAGTCGAGCACGGGATTGAATATCGAAGCGGCGGAAGCAATCTAACCCTGGAGGGTTTCTCAGACGCCGACTTTGCAGGAGACGTCGAGACGAGGAGATCGACTACCGAATACGTGTTCGAGTTGGCCGGAGGTCCCGTGACGTGGGCTAGTCAGCGTCAAAAGTTGGTGACACTCAGCACGACGGAGGCAGAGTACGTGGCAGCGTCAATCACATCACGAGAAGCGGTGTGGCTACGGAAACTTCTCTCCGAGATCGAGTGCCCATGCGAGGAAGCGACGACGATTCACGTGGACAATCAAAGCGCCATTCGACTTGTGAAAAACCCGGAATTTCACAAGAGGACAAAACATATCGATGTCCGATATCATTTTGTCCGAGAAAAAGTTCACTCAGGGGAACTGAACATCGAATATCTTCGAACGGAAGAACAGAAGGCCGATATCTTCACAAAGGCCTTGCCGAGAGACCGGTTCTGCAAGCTGAGGGAAGAGATCGGAGTCAAAAGTCGTGGACCGCGCTAGAACGGCGGAAGTATTGAGGTAGTTCGTCGCGGGTCCGCCTTATATCTAGTCGCCAATCGGAGGCGAGTAGCAGTTGGAACGTTCTAGAAGCGTGTCTGCTTCCCGTCTCCCCACTCCTGGCATCGCTCGAGCAAGGGAACGCGTCGCCAAGCGTTAGTCACAGTCCACCTGTGGAATCGATGGTGTTTTCCGCTGACGACGAGACGCGAGTAATTTCGGAGTGTGCGAAGCACAAAGAAACATTAAAAGCATTATTCGCGTTCTGCATTGTCGATAGCTCTTTTCTTGAAAAACGAACAGTTGATCTCATATTTTTCTTGTCAAATAAAAGTAAGCATTTATACTGAGTTATTCGACGTGTGAGGTGAAATTTATTTCCCGCGGAATAAAAGAAACATTTTTCCTTCTCCTCTCCCCTCGAGATCTCAGTCCAAATCTCTGCGCAATATTGAAATTACTTCAATAAGTTCACTTTCATGAGGAATTAACACCGGATATCAAATTGAACATACAAAACGATTCACTTTCATGAGCAATTTATACCGGATATCAAATTGAACATACAAAACGATTCACTTTTATGAGGAACTAATACCGGACATCAAATTGAACATACAACACGATTCACTTTCATGAGCAATTTATATCGGATATCAAATTAAACATACAAAACGATTCACTTTCATGAGCAATTTATACCGGATATCATATTGAACATACAAAACGATTCACTTTCATGAGGAACTTATACCGGATATCAAATTGAACATACAAAACGATTCACTTTTATGAGGAACTTATCCCGGATATCAAATTGATCATACAAAACGATTCACTTTCATGAGCAATTTATATCGGATATCAAATTAAACATACAAAACGATTCACTTTCATGAGGAACTTATACCGGATATCAAATTGAACATACAAAACGATTCACTTTCATGAGGAACTTATACCGGATATCAAATTGAACATACAAAAAGATTCACTTTCATGAGGAATTCACATAGTATAACTATGTGAACTTGCATATAATTCAGCACTATGCGTAAACCGTTTGCAAATTTCTTTTTTTACAATAATCTTCTAAAATCGTGTGTAAAAAGTTTCGGATTTCATTAGAAATCGCATTTTCCGCCGGTCTAGGGACCGAAACATCTTGCTGAAGTGGGCAATATTGGTAAAGTAAATAATTTGCAAAAAAAACAGCTAAAAAGCTGCGCAATTCAAAGTTTTTTTTTGATAATACATGAAGTGATTTATAAATCCTCGAATTAACATACATCGTAAGAACATGTTAGGTAGAAATAGTTAGGTAGTTAGTTAGTAATCATAAAAGTCAAGCAACTTTGGCGGCGGCCACTACTAGGATGGGTGACTGTCACACAAATATGGTAATTAGGTCGTAATTAGGTGGATTTTTTTTTTCTTTTGTATTGTTGAACCGGATAGCTTGGAATGATAGAATAAGGGTGCGTAGGTTCACGGAATTGTTATTTAATTAATTTGATTAACAAAACGAATTAGTCTGATACGGTTATATATGATTATATATGATCATATATAATCATATATGGTCATATAGAAACATAATTCATATATAATCATTTTTCCCGGGCGGATATCAAATTAAACATACAAAACGACTCACTTTCACGAGGAATTTATACCGGATATCAAATTTTACATACAAAACGATTCACCTTCATGAGGAACTTATACTGGATATCAAATTGAATTACATTGGGCTGACGTTGTTTATTAAGTATTCATTTCGATTGAATATCTATAGTAACAACTACTCAAGAACCGATAAAATTAGTTTCATATTAATTCAACTCTACTTACGAAAAACAGGAATCAGAAATACGAATGAAAATGATAGATTTTTTTTTATCGTTTTCTATCGGACATTTTAAGCAGGGATGTTGATAAATAACGATTTAGAGAAAATGGATTTTTAAGATGTGGATGATAACGTTCCAAAATTAGGATATTATTTAAATGGGTTTACCTCAGAATGAATGTTCGAATGAATCGATTGATGGATGAAATTAAACGATCGAATTGAAACGTCCTTCCCAAATGCTGGATGAATATTCGAGTCAGAATCGAATGATGATCGACTTCCGAAAATAACGTCCTTCCAAAATGCCGAATTTTCGAATCAGAATCGAATGATGATGATGGTCGACTCCAGAAATGAACGTTCTTCCCAGATTTTAACGATGAATGATTTCGATGGTGGAATGATTTTCAGTCGAAATATACTCAAACTCGATGGAATGATTTGGAAAGTTACGAATGATTTATTGAAATTGGTAATAATGAATAGTGGCTCGAAAATTTTACAAGTCGATTTACAGGTTCTTTGTTAATGGCTCTGAATACAATACGAGATTGAGGTCCGTGCCTCGGTCGCAAAGAAGTTAGAAGTCCGGAACAGGAGAGAGTGCCGAAGGAGTGAGTGCCGAATGGTCGGTGGGCGCGCGAATAAATAACCTCGGTGCCGGACACCCCCGCGTCACCGCTGTCACACCTGCGCCTCGTCTCCCCACTCTCATCACCTGATTCCTTTCTTTCATTGACTAATCAAATATTTCTAATTTCGTAGTTTTACAATAATTTTGACATTTTAACTTGTTATTACTTAAATTCTATCGCGAATTTTATGAACATACAAATTTGAATGAAAGCTGTACGCGCTTTCGTTGCGAAGTTAACAATAGGTGACATAAATTTTTATCTTAATATTTATCTGATTATTTTCCTGAATTTCTGTGTTAATAGTTTTGCATTTCCTTCCTTTTTCGTAATTTCCCATATTTTTCCACTGTTATTTGCTATTTGATTATTTATCGATGATTTATTATTTTTATATTTATTCCCTTCTTAATATTTTATTTAATTTCTTTATTGAATGTTATCATGACGATATGACTTAATTTTCTTCTTTACTTCTTGACTCTATTTTTATTTCCCGAATCTGTTGTTAATAATTTCCAAAAATACTATGTCACTCCCGTGTATTTGTCCCTCAAACTGGATTTCCATTTATTTCCTCATTTATTATTTCAACTATGATCCTCCTGGACTATAACGATGATCTAGCATACATCGATATTCACCGTCCAGGAAGTGCTGCACTCATTATGCCCAACGGCAGCTCTCGGCATCGTGCCCATCGTGACACGCGCCGTACAAGCAGACCCTATGTTCGACAACTTTGCGGAGCGTTCTGCCGATATCCTTATCTGCATTTTTACGCCTCAGGTTACCGAACTTCATACAGTTGATTTGCTTCGTACAGTCGCTTCTGTACATCAACCTAACTCACCTGAAGGCTAATTATTGAAAAAAAAATGGATGATTCTTTCATTAAGTATTTTATTTGTTTATTGAAACTTTGAATTCGACCAATTAAACAATGGCAATTTTTCCCATGTTTATTTTTAACGAAGTAATATATTTCAAATATTTGGTTAATTCTGTTTGAAATATTTTGGAAAAATTCTCAGGACGTAACACTGGTAAACTTTTTCGTTAGTTGTCGCTCCGGGACTGTAATTCCATGTATGTTTTCACGCTGATCACGAATCTGAGACTTATTTTATTCGTAGATGAATGTTTGATCTAAAAAATCATGAAATTCAAAAAATTCAAACGACATAAAATTTAAACGGTTCGATCGATTTTCCTTAAATTTTAATGGGATCATCGGGTGATGATATTCTACCTGTATACGCGTTTTTAGCTCGATGGCTAAAAAAGTGTGAGTGCTAGAGCGCGAACCGACATTCTTGACGAAATTACAAATGGTGTACAAAAAAAACAACTTAATATTTTTTACGAAATTTCGAGCAAATGTTGACTATTGATCACACATGATGTGTGCCAAATTCCAGCTTGATCGGTCATCGCGTTCTCGAGTTATAGCATTTTGAATTTTTCACGTCCGATTCACACACATACATCCGGACATTTTTTCTAAATGTGGTTTTTCGATGTTTTGGAACATTCTGAACGTTTTCATAAAAAATTCGGAATTGTTTTTTTCATCACTCGGTGCGGAAATGGCCACTTTTTCGCCCGCTTCGCGTGCGTAAAACCGCCATTTTCGCACCTGGTGATGAAAAGTTTCGTATATCCCTCGTGCGAAACACTTTTTCTAACTCGTGGAGTAATGTACTATTTTACCATCATAAAGCTTCCTCTATGAGGAAGCAAAAGTGAATCACTCTTTTTATTCTTCCGTGTAAATTTTGCAATCTGACGTTGCGAAATTGTTTCAACTCTTGGTCCAGCGAAGATTCAACTTTGTCATATGGTAGGGTTTGTCTACCGCTCAGAGAAACGGCGAGTTTGTGATGGTATTGTGAAACTTGGCGACATCTCTCGGCAAATATAATTATTTTAGTAACAAGTAGGTTTCCCCATTACCGACCGCTTGTACTTCGGAGCGCCGGTTACTTATCTTACAGACATTTGGTGGCGTTCCTGGAAAAACCTTTTTCTCATGCGACTGCTTGAAGGAAGATTCAACATTTTTAAACATCATTCGGCCAAGACGCGTTTTTCAGTAGGGAGTATCGAAAATATGTCTGAGCGGATTTTCATTGTTATTATCAAGAAACCTTCCTGTACTTTACTGTATGACTACAATATCTATTAGACTCTATGTATTTCGTACGGGAGGTGCATTCAATCGTCGACATTTTCGGTTCTTTCGCAATCGATTATCGAGGCCTCGTGTGGTAAAGACGTTGGAAATCGTGAGGTTGGACGCTTGGCTCCTTCGCATTTGTATGTCACCCCAAATTAAATAGACCAATCGGCATTGCAACCCGATTTATTAATGAAACACCGGCGATACCAGTCATACCTGCAGTGAGAGACTGGGACACGGTGTCCGAAGCGTCGACGGTTGTTAACAACGCGATCGCCACGTACCTGCCGGCTCCAACCTCCGCACCCTACCATACCGGCAGGCCATGGTATACGCCGAACCATCGGTGGCTAAGGACAACGGGGACCTGCTGTACCTGCCGAAGCTTTACTCTCATAGGGTAGTTACCATCGATTAAGATAGTCAACCCGTTACGCTTCACCGCTCATTCAAGTAAGTTCATGCATAAATCAACATAAATTCCCATAACAAACAAATTTCCTAATAGTTTCTGGTCCTATCCTGGTCTGGCGCATTCCAGTCTCAACTCCAGGAGCATCATTAAATGACCAGTTAACGTACCCTTTTGTTATATTATTAAATTACTGAAAAGTAACAACAATATACCTCTTGGTTCGCTCTAGATTACGAGCTCCGCTATAGTAAGTATAAGTCCATCAGTTGTTTGGAAATGTAAAAGCAAATGCAACGATTTTTATAAACGGAGGTGTCCTCTGCGTACGAATAATCAAACGCTTAATCGATAATAATATGTCTTAGAATTCAATGAATAAGAGCATTGAGACGGCTTCTCTTAGTTGCTGACCTGACCGCTACGTCGCGGGAAAAAAAGGAATTTAGCGACGCAAAGTCCCTATATTGTTCCGCTGTCTCGTATGTAATAAAAATCGTCTTACAGATTCATACACAAGTTGTTATCTAACGAGTTTCGTATATCTATCAACATCACAATAATTGATGCCTCAAGTAGGTCGCCGAACACATCGAATGTCGATTAGACACAGTTAATGTCGTTTCAGGGCGGAGGAATGTTTGTCATTTGAAACTTGGCGGCACTGGGGATCACCGAATATTTGTAAACCAGTTTAGATGTCGATTTCGTGATTACAGCTGCAAATCCCAGGGTGATTTGTTTAGTCCAAATAGAGTAAAGATAATTGATCGAAGAGTTCCCGGTGTTTGTCAGTCTTCGACAACTAAGAATATACATAAAACATGGTAAGATTGCAACGATTTACAGCGGTGGTTAATTTCGAGCGAAGAATGGCGTCTGTTGTTTACATTATATTTATTTATGATACGAAATCGATTTCCGACTGTACTATGTTTACCTTCAATTGCAAGGTGGCATGACGTGAGTCCCTAAAAAGTCTCCAACCACTCGGACCGTAATTCTTGTCCCGATTAACGACACAAAATGGTTATTTTTTGTTGTACTAACCTCAATAAGCCAGTCCCAAGCTCGAGCATCCATCGCTTTTTCCTGTATTACTTGATTAATTCAATTTTCGTTTTTTTTCAGTCTCACACGATACTGCTAGTGCAGCCAGGCAACAGGCCTGAAACGAGGACGTACTCCGACTACGAAAGCGTCAACGAATGCATGGAGGGTAAGTGTCGACGGCAGAGAAGCTGCAAATGGTAAAAGTCATTTTCATAGTTGCACCAAACTTATTCAGTGTCTTTAAAAAAAAAAAACAGGAGTGTGCAAAATCTATGAGGAACACTTGAAAAGGAGGAATCCCAACACGCCGACTATTACGTACGACATAAGTCAATTATTCGACTTTGTGGACGAACTTACGGATCTCTCCTGTCTGGTATATCAAAAGTCAACCAACACCTATGCGCCCTACAACAAAGACTGGATAAAGGAGAAAATATACGTCTTGCTGCGCCGTGCCGCTGGTCACAGCGAGTAATGACGATAAACAAAAATCGTACCTAGGCATATGTTTTTTTGTGCATAAGTTTAAGTATATATACTTTAATACCATTCACTGCATATTGTTTATAACTATGAACTAAAGACTAAATAAGATTATACAATAATGCAGTTGTCTGTTCCAATGTGCATCTATCAATTAATTTTCGTACATTCATGATCCTCTGTAAATTATCAAATTGTAATTTACTCTTGTGAGATTATTACTGAATATAACAAAAACAGATGTAATCTTTGCTAAAAAAACAAAAATTGCAATGTATAATGTACTCGGAACTGCAGATTTTGAGTAGCAAGGAATCTCCCAAGTCAATTATCTAACTATATGTAAATTTCGTATCGATACTTTTGCCGTTATTATTCTTCCTTGTTGATTGTCTCTATTCTAAGAGAAGACCGCGAACCGCAGCACCTTGAAAATACGGGACAGAACGCTTTGGAATATGCGGTGTTTCGTCATATACCGTCGCGAAGGACGGGGGGGGGGGGGGGGGAGGGGGGAAGCGGAAGACATCCGAGCGCACCTCTAAACAGCGTGTGCTCTGCCAAACGGAATTGCGCGTGCAAGGTGACATTTGACACATCATCCGAACAGTATATTCCTATTGCAATATTAACATTCAAGGTGGCTCATAATACTCAAGCAAGTGTTCCTGCACTGCGTTTCAAATTGAATTCGTGGAATTTAACACGCCGTACTGTGTGGTCAAATTAGAAGCAACAATAAATATAAAAATTGGCGAGAAAATGTCCGCGCGGTGTGTCCAAAATTCAATCCGTGAAATTTGACACGCATACGTTAATGAGTATACGTCGACTTAGCTTGGCTTGGAGTTACTATGATCCAAGAAGTAACATTGTTAATTAACAAAACGATGTTGCCACTTCAATCGGATAAAAAAATATTAATAATTGAAATACTAGTGAGCATTTCTTTATATATAAGTTTTATCTTGACACGTTAGTAATTTACAAAATAAATTGCGCAACAGATCGCGCACGTGTCAGCTCTATTGCAAGTTGCACGATTGCAATAGCTAAGAAACTCCCACCACTGAATCTATCATGCATAAAAACGTTCAGTCGAGTTACATAAACGCTAGGCTGCTCGTAAGCGGGGGATGCGATAGTCGGTACACGCGCGCT
Organism: Ichneumon xanthorius; assembly: GCA_917499995.1. Lineage (NCBI taxonomy): Eukaryota > Metazoa > Arthropoda > Insecta > Hymenoptera > Ichneumonidae > Ichneumon > Ichneumon xanthorius. Next base: position 155,880 of record CAKJTD010000037.1, on the reverse strand, counting down.
CGCGGTGTGCGTCGTGCTCTCCGAGCGTGGTGTTTTCAGATTCAGATAACGTTTGTTCGTTCTTGTCCGTGCTCGTGAACGATTAGACGCGGAGTAGCAGCCAAGAGGAAAAAAGTATTTGCGGCACATAGTACACTGTGTCCCGCGGCAGAGTCTGCAGAGTTTTATTCTCCCGACTGTCCATGCGCGAGGCGCGTTGTTTTTTTCTCGTTCTATCATAATAAATACTTACAATCAGTATTTTGCAGTTTCTCTGGGGAGTCGCGCTAATCCTCGTTAATAAAACCGGCCGCGGACGACTAATCGATGTTATTTTGTTTTTGTTTATTGTTTTATCTCTCTCTCTCTTTTACTCTGTCTCTCTCTCTACAAGTGTTCAATTGCCGCAAGTGTGTTAACAGAACAGTGTAAAATAGACATTTATCGAAAAACGTGTGAAAAATAATAAATCAACGAGTAACTGCGTTGGATACGATATTACAAAGCGCGCTAACGCTATCACGAGAAAGTGAATCAGACCGTGTGTTGCCGTTATAGAGTGATATCATTCTCGGTTATTCCGTAGCCTTCAGGTTGCAGATAAACTAGCTTTTAAACGATAACAGAATGTCGGGAAATCTGTTCGCCGATGTCGATCCGTTTAGTGAAACACCAATGCAGTCAGAATCTATCGAAGGTGAGATTGTCATTTAGTTAATTATCAACAGCTGACCAGAGAATTTTGTAACTCCGCGACAGCGACGACGGGGGTGGGGGAGTGGTTAGACGCACGATAAACCGTCGTGTAAACTGCACTCCTTTATTGCGTATCATTCAATTGGCTCGTTAATCAACGTCAATTTGTCAATGAATACGGGAAATACTTCCAAGAATGTCTGTCGCAACGACTATATCGATGCGTCAATAATTCCTATTTACGCTCGGATGTAAATGACAAACAGTTTTATTCAATTGTAATTTGTACAGCTCTGTTAATCCCGGCCAGACATCCGGCCGTTATAAGTATAATAAAAATGTAGACTGAGACTAAAATACCTAAAAGCTTGATAAATAGAGTTCTAAAAAAATTGCAGGTTTTATGTTAATTCTAAAGTATCTCTGGCATAACGAACATATGCATATTTTTTTCTTTCCGCAGCTTACACATGTACATATAATTTTGTTGTACAAACCAGAAGAGTGACAACTCTATACAATGCCTGTACACTGATTAATTAAGAACAATATTTTGTTTTCATTGACAAAACTTAAATAACTGATCATTTTTAATGCCACAGAGCATGCGTATTAATCCGAGCATTCCAGAAATGAGTCACGGGTCATAGTCCTCTACATAATACTCATTCGTTCAGTTATCTTCTCAAGTGCCAGTTTTCTGCTCTTAGAATACCCGCTTGGTCTCTGTGTGCAGAATGCCTCTTACTGATATTGTGTCTCTGGTCTTGCATCGAGGCATGGTGCTATAAAATGTTTTACTTCCTTTTATTTGTTTTTTTCTTTTTTTTCTATAGATATCAAGGAAGTTCTTACTACAGAAAATGGCATTGAGGCGGTAGAAGAAGATCCCAATGAACTGCCATATGCCGAGCCTCTCGCACCTGAAGAAATACGATGGTTTTACAAAGACGGAGTACACAAGAGGTGGCTTGAATTCTGCGGATACGACAGTCTTAGAATAGAAAACGTCTGGAGACAAAGAGAGAGATGTAAAAATAATGAGAACAGCAAAGATCCTCCTTTGCCTGTGGAAAGAATTGTGGTCAGAGGTGGAATGTACGACGTCGAATTGGATAATATGAGATGCGTATCTATTTATTGGCCAGGTATGTTAATTTCAATAGCAGGCCGAATAACTTCTATTTACAAGCTTTTCAATAATATTTTAAACAATTCAATTTTCTATAATAAATCATTGAATTCACTACCGGCAAGCTCATTCGATTTGTCAATGAGTACGGGAGATAGTATACAGAGTTGCTCAATGGAAAACCAGTTTTCTTGCTTGCTCCAAGGTTGCACCATTTGATTATTTAAACTCTGAAGCATTCCATGAATCTTGTTGCAACAACAATATATATATATATATTCTTAAGAGTGACTTTCTGCAATACGCAGGAGTCGCTAGTTTAGCGCCAAGAAATGATATATTAACCACTGTGCTGCCTCATTATTGCCCTCTATCTCACTCCATGCCCCCACTGTGCCATAGAGACTCGAGTTTATTATAGCCAATTTCCTTTAGACTCGCACACCCGCGAGCTCTGGCTGTGTAGAACGAATACTATTCTATATCGTCCCGATTTTTCGCTTCTTTCTTCTCAATCTGTTTCTTAATTTATTGTCACTGTACACTTATGTAATCGGTAGTGATAGAATAATCATGTTAAAGGTGAAGAATGGGTTATAATGCGGGGCACATGGTATTACGACGGTAGTTGGATACCGATCGAAGCGGAAGACGCTAAAGTAATAGAAGAGGTACATCTTCGATTATTCGAGAAACCGAGCCATACACCAACAGGTTCAACGCCGGAAGAATCACCGGTACTTTCACACGCTTCCACAGGCATGTCTTCTTTCAATTTACCTTTTGCCATCCTCTGTGTCTTGATGTTATTTAATAACTCGCCATTATTGTTTTTTTTTTTTGTTCTACAGTACTCCACACGCAACATTTTCCTGAGTTTCATGTCGATTGGCATGCTATAAACGATATTACTCGTTACAGCGAATACACGCATAGCAAATTAATGCGTAGTGTTACGTCCAAATTCGGTTTTACGAAAAGTATGTATTTATTTACTTTGCTACATTTATTCTTAAAATGTCATTAGTTAAACGCGGCATCTTGGCGTGTCGGGTGTGTATGTATATATCGTTTCTTCTGTTCATACAGCAACGGGATATCGGTTGAAACGTGGCTACATGGTTCACGCGACCATGGACGATAAGCCTCACGATATCGATCACTTAGTATTTGTCGTTCACGGAATCGGTCAGAAAGGAGATACGGGGAAAATCATACGTAATACAACATCGTGTGTGTCCTTATCTTAGCACGGACTTTTCCCAAAGGCAATTGAGCGTTACAATATATTACGAGATAAATTGGAAAAATACATAGCAGCAAAGTCGCGTAACACTCCATTGTATTATCTGCCGTTGCGCTTACACTTATTGCCTTTGAGAAATTTTAGTATCAACACATATAATAGTCATGGCTTTCTGAAATATTCTTCTTCCTTTTGTAACACAGGTTCAGAGAATGCGTTGGCTGGTTGGAGCGAAAGTATTTCCCGAATTCGAAACACCGAGTGGAATTCTTTCCCGTTGAATGGCGGTCTTCCCTGAAGCTCGATGGCGGTAAGACAGCGCTCTTAAACGTGTCGTGAGGCTTTTTTTTCGCTCATCAGCACATGTGACAATGTGTACAACGTTTCAGATATTGTTGAAGCTATAACGCCTTACAGCGTTCTGGGAATTCGTCAACTATTAAACACATCGGCAATGGATATTTTGTATTATACGAGTCCGCTTTACGGCGGTGAAGTAAGAACTGGCTTGCAAAAAGAATTGAACCGATTGTATTTTATGTTCGCGAGTCGACATCCCGGCTGGACAGGAAAAGTATCGATTTTAGCGCATTCACTGGGTTGCGTTATTGTTTACGACATTGTCACCGGTTGGATGGGTCCGGACACGCGGCCACCATCACCCGCGATTCCAGAGATATCCGACGAAGGCCTTCAATTCACCGTATGTTTTAGAGCAAAATAATTTCTGGCCAAGATTAACGTAATGACAAACTCATTTTTTTCCAGATCGAGAACTTATTTTGCTTAGGTTCGCCACTATCGGTATTCCTAGCGCTGAGAACACGTACGCCTACTACAGGACTAGAAGTTATGCCGCAGGGGCTGTGCAAAAGGTTTTACAACATATTCCACTGGTCAGATCCTGTAGCTTATAGAATGGAACCGTTGCTCGAACGTGGATACAGCAAGATCGATCCAGTACTAATCCTACCTTACGGCGGTATGGACGCTCCGCCAAATGAGCAATCGCCACCGGTGCTGAGTACTGTCGAACAAGCAATCTCTACAACAGGTATGCTGTCTCTAGTTATTCGTTGCAGTATAAACCTCTGATAATCGTTGAGATGTGACGATTGTCTTCTCCTCAGAGAACGAGGAAGGAGAACGAGGAGACGAGAGCCCGGGTGATACGCCCAATCGTAACGTTGACAAGGGCTGGAGTCTGTGGGGACTCGTCAGAGCCGGCTGGACTGCGAAAGAAGGGGCTTCATCCCCGACACCAGACTCCAATCCGATACGTCCAGATCAGGGTAATTCGGTATTTTTGTCGAGAGACTTTATTTTAGATAACGAAACGTGGGTAATCAAGTGTGATGTATTCATCCAGCAGAATTAGCCCAGCGATTGGATTACGTACTACGAGCAGGTGGTTTGGGACGCAACTATCTGTACACGGTTACGGCTCATACAGCATATTGGAACAACTACGACGTGGCCTATTTCGTGCTTACACGACTCTTTCCCGCACTAGAGACTTGATGTTGGCCTGTTTTACATAGCGACGCTAATTCCCTATTGGATTACGCCAATGTTTACTAGTCCACCGTGGGCCTTTAAGGTCTGAGCTTCGAGAACGGTTCTGCTGCCAACAAATAATATAAAAAAAGAAAAAAAACGAAACGATCTGTGATAACGGTAAAACGATACAATAACGTAATAACTACTATATAGGAGAATCATTTTGCATAATTTTCGTATTTACGAGTCGATATAAAAAAAAATCGAAGTACGAACGATTTCATGCATGTACGTAATATCGGTTGTATATTTTTTATATCGTAAACGCCGAGGCTTATTCGAGTATGCAAACGCCACTACAGTTTTGTTTTTAGTTCATGCGCCGTGACTGACCGCGTAGTCTCAACATTTTATTTTTATCTTCGGCCCGAACCCCCCCCCCCCCCCCCTTTCAATCGTTCAACAATGCTGCGTATAGATTACATTAAATATTTATTTTCGTTGTAACTACGCTATCGAATTCAAAGGTATTATTATGTCTGCAACATTTTTCATTGTCGTGCGTTCAGTCGCTACTATATGATAGCCCGTTGATCGGATTCAGCAATATTTCCAGGCTCGACGAACGTGCTTGATTCACTTTCCACAGTGTAAAAATATTAATATTGCTGAGCATCTGCTGTTCAATCGCGACGACAAAAATCTGATAGCGTCATATTGTCTTGAAATATCACATAAAGACACATATAATATCAGACACCAATCAATATATTGAAAATAGTCCAGAACCCTAAAAGTTTACCAATAAACGAAACTAGCTTCACCTTTAGTACTTCCCTGCTTCTATTAATTGCGGACGACTAATATACCATTTGTGTGGGAAAAAACACCCTGAGCGATCAGTATCTTCAAGGGCGAGGACTGCAGATCTAATCGTATAAAACGTTTTTTCGGATTTCCTATAAATAACTAATGTAATGTCTTGCCAATACTTATTAGAGAGGATTCTTTCGTCTAAGCTATCTCGTAGCACGACAATAATCCCAGATATTTCACAGTTATGTAGTACAATTTTCTTTGAGCCAACAGAGAAATTCCAGGCGTGTAGATAGAAATTTTACTCCATCAAATCTAACTATTCTATAATTCTCCACTTATAAAAAGGCATTTCACATACGAATAAACTATTCGCTTATATGATATGAAAATTATGTAGATACATAAAGAAGGCCATATAGACACGACGATTAATGTAACGATTAATTTTCATCCAGTAACCATATCAGATAAGATATCAAGGCAAGCGGCGATAAAACTGTACAATATAAAGTCGATGATATATAATCGCACACCAAGAGTTAAAGCAGTCATAGAATAATATTGAATGCCTGGTGTCCAATGTTAAATATCCTCATGTTTGTAAGTTTATTACACTATGGAGTATATTGTATGAGATGCGTTTGGATTATGTAACGAAACAAAACATACCTGCATTTTCTTTGCAGTTTAAATACAAAGTTGTTATATGAATTCTTTGCTGTATATTAAATGACCACCGAATAATTCGAAACAACAACAAGGTGACAGAATAACGGTGACTTTAGGAAAATTGACACTGACAGGCTTACACTGTAATCCTGTATACAAATGAAGTTTAATGAGGGGTAGGCTTGGGATTAGATAGAGTAATTTTCTTCAATATTGAGTGCAACAGCTCGCAGCTTCTGTCGGTTATTCGAAAGCTGTGAGGTACTCGAAGCACAAAAACGTTTAAATGTTGATCTCTGCTATTTTTACCGATAGAGTTACCGGCTGCATTAAGAGCATGTGAAACACTGGAGTACGAGCGTGATAGCATCAGTGGCTCTCTCGGCGGAGCGAGCGTTACATGCTGAGAATGTGTTTCACATGCTCTTAACGATGAAGTAAACCAAATGAAATTAGGGTCTGATAATGTCTGAGGAAATGGATTTTCTTCGGTGTCTGAAGCTGTCGTACCAAGTATTTCACTGTCGCGAACCTCTGCAAGTAAATCTCGGTGTATAAAGTGCACAAAGGCAGTGTCTTTGACCCCGTCCATAATATACACATACTGAAAATGTTTAAATTCAATAAAAATTAAGTTTAAATTAATGTTTGGCCAGCAAGACTCTGGTCAGATCTAACGTTCAAGTTTCTCACATTTTGTGAGAAACTAGACTCCCGCACCATTAAACATCAGGGTATCTAGGGCACGAACACAATATTGAATACGCTTTAAATATTGAAGCAATATTTAAAGCGTATGAGATTAAGTAATCAAATGAGCTCGTGCTGGAGTTATAGTTCCAAGACGCGTCAGATTGAATATCGGAGGCTTGAGGAATTAAAGTCAATGTGAACTAATAAATGTACTAAACGTATACACAGAGTACATTGAATAAATATATTGAATGTACATTGGTTACATTTAGTACATTTTTTAACCTACACTGACTTTTCCGTGCCAATCCTACGATAATCAATCCGATGTGCGAATAAAATTAATAATTGAGAATAAATTATGCAATAAAGAAAACGCTGTGTCTATTCGCACCCCTTTTTCCGTGACTCTAAGCAAGAGACACGAGACACGAGACACGAGTTTACGTGTCTCGAGAAGATCATTTTCGTGTCCCGTGAAGTTCGTACGCTTGGAGACACGACACAGCGGATACGACAGTTTAGTATCGAGGGCGCGTTTTCACTAACGGTATTGTAGTTTACAGAAATTTCAAATGATTTTTTATATGTTTCCGAATGCTCCTCGTACAAAGCAGCGAAATACTTTTTCTTTACGCATTAGGATAACATTTCTAGGTTATGACCATCGTCGAAGTAAATAATACGAAATATTAAATAAAAATCCATTTCACCAAATCCTCACGCAATCATTTCCAAAGATATTACACTTAAGGGGCCCGAGACGCTAACTCTCAATACGAGATAAGAAATAAGAGACACTTGTTCTTTTTCCTTCAATTTGGATAGGCTTAGCAATCTCACTGGGTGCCCGCTTGGCCACTGCAGAGCTCGTGTCAGTCAGCTGTTGGATACGAGACACGAGACACGAGACACGAGACACGAGACACGAGACACGAGACACGAGACACGAGACACGAGACACGAGACACGAGACACGAGACACGAGACACGAGACACGAGACACGAGACACGAGACACGAGACACGAGACACGAGACACGAGACACGAGACACGAGACACGAGACACGAGACACGAGACACGAGACACGAGACACGAATGGGCATTTTGTCAATATTGTCTACATCTGGAGACACGAGACACGAGACACGAGACACGAAACAAATAAGTGTCGCGTCGATTTGATCACGTTGAATAGGCACAAAATTACGTGTTTCCCGCCGGTGTGACTATTCGCACCAGACCCTCCAAATTACAGCCACTCCAAAAGTTGGAGTGTCTCTAGTACGAACTTATTGAAGTTGGCGTGTCTGTAAAAATTCCCTAGATGGAGTGACTTTATTAAAGACACTCCAGTTATACAACAGCCCGAGCCAGACGAGGCGCCCTCTATTTCGTACGAGGTCGCTCAGTCAAATTGAGTAAGAAGAAGAAGATACAACAGCCCGTGCGAATATTGCGTATTAAATGTTAATACTGATTTTGCAGCCACCGTTATAAAAGAAACCTGTAATCGCCTTGAGAGATTATTATCTATGGGTTTGGGTATTGTGCGCGATTTTAATTAATTGCTACTAACTTTTCAAACTGCCTGGGACATTGGAGTGTCTATAACAGAGACACTCCAGTTACATTAAAGCCTCGGATAAATATCGCGCGTTTATTTTTAATACACATTTCGCAGCAATCGTTGTAAAAGCAAGTTGTAATCGTTTTGCAAAATTATTATTGCTAAAATGTAACACAGGCGTTTTGATGAATTCCTATTAACTCCTTCAATCACCTGCGACGTTGGAGTGTCTTCAATAGAGACACTCCGGTTATACAAAAGCTTCGGGCCCATATCGACTAATTCTTTTTTAGACTAATTTCGCAACCATCGTTAAAAAAGGAGCTGTTATCGCTTGGCCAGATTATTATCTGTGAATTTGCATATTGTGCTCGGTCTTAATTAATTTCTATAAACTTTTTAAAGTGCTTACGACATTGGAGTGTCTATAACAGAGACACTCCAGTTACACATAAGCCTCGGATAAACATTGCGTTAATTATTTTTGCCAGAAATTTCGCAGCCACCGTTAAAAAAGAAACAGTAATCGCCTCGCGAGGTTATTATCTTTGGATTTGGGTATCGTGCGCGGTCTTAATTCATTTCTGTTAACTTTTTAAACTGCTTGCCATTTTGGAGTGTCCATACCACAGACACTTCAGTTATACAACAGCAGAGAACATAGAAGTATATGGAAGCGTAGGTCCCGTGTTAACTTTTGGCACAGAAAAGATAGTTCCGATTTCCGGCTGTAGTTGGCGCCGCTATGTATCGGTGTGCCCAACACACGCGAAGAATCTCAAGCAACGCCCCTCGTGGTCGTCTCTCTCATACTCATGTGTATCGGACTAGAGCGTTCTCTCACTCGCGCTCATGCAGGAACGCGGTTGGGCGTGTCTTTGAGTTCGCACTGATGCTTCGAATATTTTAACATTTCCCTACAAACAGAACTCTATGCTAGATTAATACAATTTCCTACTAGAATATTTTTAATTAAAATAGTAATAGATCGGTTGAAGCGTTCAAAAAACATTAACCGAAATAGCAAAGCAGCGGACTAACAGATTTTAATGAACTTTCATACGAATATTTTCGAGTGAGTTGGTGAGCGAGCCGTTAAAGGTCTTTCTTTTTATTTTCCTAACCGGGGTTCAATTCCGTCACACGCAATATTTTTTTTCTTGTCTTTCCTTACTGCAACTATCTAAATGGCAGTATTTTTTTTAGTGTAAAGTTAAATAGACACTCTAAATTACATCCTTACTTAAACCGACATTGAACAAGTTTTTGCGGTGGCGTGAATAAATTAAGCATTCGCAAACCCAATTAGCAAAGCAGCGGACTCGCAACTTTTCATTAACTTTCACACATATATTACCAAGCGAGCCAGTGGCCGAGTGGATGAGGGCTCCGCTTCATGACTGGACATCCATGGTTCGATACCGTCACCATTTTTTTTTCTTCTTTCTTTTTTTTTAATCTCAATGTCGCTACAAACAAATGCAAAATGCATTTGTTGCTGCAAACAAAAGCAAAATGCATTTGTTGCTGCAAACAAATGCATTTGCATTTGTTTGCAGCAACGTTGAGATAAGAAAAAAAAAAAAAAAGAAAGAAAAAAAAATACCATTGCGACCGTATCGATCCATGGGCGTCCAGTTAAGAAGCGGAGCCCTCACCCACTCGGCCACCGACTCACTTGGTAGTTTTTGTATGGAAGTCAATGAAAACTCGCGAGGCCGCTGCTTTGCTAATTGGGTTTGCAAATGCTTAATTCCTCTGCGCAAAAAAAGGTCAGAATCAGGTTAAGAGCATGTGAAATACACTCGTGTATCTTTCTCACTCCACCACGAGCTGAAACGAGATGAAATACTAGTGTATCTCACGCTCCCGCAGCGCAATCACTTTACATCTATTTGCACTTAAGGATGTAAATTTAGGGCGTTTAACGTGAAGCTAAAAAATGCTGACAATTAGTTTGTAAAAAAACGAACGAAAAAAAAAGAAAAGAAAAGTATAAAACATCGCCCGCGACGGAATTGAACACGGATTGCCGAAACAAAAATAGAAGCCTTGAACCACTCGGTCATTGACCAATTGGAGAAAAAAAGTGTGAAACTCGATGAAAAATCGCGAGCCCGCCGTTTTACTAATCTAATCAATATTTTATAAAAGCATTTATTTTTATCCAATTTGTTTACAAACTATACTATTCATATGTATAGATAAGTTCGCTTCATCAGTTTACAGTTTTATGAGCATTATTGTGCTATCAACAAACTGCCAGCCCCCCCAAGCATTCAAGGCTCGTGAGTGCGAGCGAGAACGCATGAGTACTGGGCGGAGCTAATCGAGTTGCAGCGTGTGCGTTCACATCGATACAGCCAGCGCCAGAGGTGGCTGGGGTACTCACTAACGGGTACCCCAGCGAAACCGTGCCAAGAGCTCCCATAAGGCCTACGCTTCTATGCACATCTATGTTCTCTGACAACAGCCACTCCAACAGCCACTCCCGCATGTCCACGCCTCACGTTACTTTTCCGGCCTATCGTCTCTCCTTTGTGCCTCGAAGAAGATTTCGTCTCGCCTCCTCAACGTGCAGGTAATAAAAAGGAATATTAAATACCTTGAGGTGTTGTATTAATATTAGTTTTATTATAAATCGGTATCTGTATGGTAATTCATTGTACTCGGAGCTTTAATAATCGGCACATGAGAACAGCCAATCTAACCTCAATTAGTTCGGTTCGGTTTTACTGATCGCATTCTTTTGAATCTCTCTCGTACGCACAGGTGTTTCACTTCCCCTTAACAGATTCTACTTCAGAAAAAATTCTACGAACATATCATTCAGACTATCACACTGAGCTGAAGAGCCTTTTCGTTTTTGTTTTCCAGATTTGTCGTTGTTCTCGCCCTGCAAGCAGCAAAGTAGTAGCGACGGGCTGACCAGCAACGAGCAAGCAGGCGGGCAATAGTAACAGCCGTTAGTATCAACCACTCTTCTCGCTGTGACAGTGGTTGCTCCCGTGTCTCAATTGGCTCCGTAAGACGAAGAAATTGATGTGCTCAGCTATCATTGTGATAGTTCGTGACGATCCACTCGTGCGCCCACCAAGAGCGATTTTGGCAATGAAATTTTTTCTTCCTCATGATCAAGGAGAAGGCTAAAAATTTTGTTCGTACATTTTTTATTTTCATTTTATTTTTTTGCTCTTGGTGGGCGATGAGTAAAGTGAGTTTTGTTTATGTGCGACTTGTAGGGTTGACAACGTGCTCATGTCGTCACTGAAACCACGACCGAGGCCTCCGACGTCAAGGCAGCACAGAATTTCCATAGAATTGCTGCTTGGTTCCACCATTCGGCTCTCCGTGCTGTTCGAAGAAGATTTTCAGGTAAACAAACAGAATATTAACACACTCTGTAATTTTTTATTTGCCATTTGTTTGTTATAACTGGAATCTACATTCACCTTCAGACATGGCAAATGTATCAGAGCCGACGATGGGTATGCAATTTTCAAGTATCCGGGAATTCGAGGCCTATTTAGAGGCATACAGTAAAGACGCGAAACAGGTGTTCACCATCAGAACTAGTTCTACAATCCAGAACGCAAAATCAAATCTTAAGGATGCAGATCCTAAATTGAAATATTTATCTGCCACTTACGCCTGCAAATTCTTTGGCGAACCACGGACAGCAACGTCTGGAGAGCGTCAAAGTTTGTTAGTATAATTTTGTGCACCCCTTGTATAATATGTTAGTGCATATATTTTCTTTTTTTATTTAATTTTTTTTTTTTTTTTGTTACAGCTCACATAAAAAGGGCTGTGCTGCGCGCATAAAAATAAAGTTGATCAACGCAAAGACCCACCTCGAGATATCGGATGTAAACTTGGTACACCAGAACCATGAAGCATCAGAGGTTAGATATAATGTGTTATAAATAATCACATACCCTGATAGACAAGCGGCCGAAAAAGTAGCAGTTGGCGCAATAATTGCAGCATGTGCCGCACATATCGCAAATATCGCGCAAATATTGCTACTTTTCGTGGCGCTTGTCAAAGCGAAAAAATTCTACGAACATATCATTCAGACTATCGCACTGAGCTGAAGAGCCTTTTCGTTTTTGTTTTCCAGATTTGTCGTTGTTCTCGCCCTGCAAGCAGCAAAGTAGTAGCGACGGGCTGACCAGCAACGAGCAAGCAGGCGGGCAATAGTAACAGCCGTTAGTATCAACCACTCTTCTCGCTGTGACAGTGGTTGCTCCCGTGTCTCAATTGGCTCCGTAAGACGAAGAAATTGATGTGCTCAGCTATCATTGTGATAGTTCGTGACGATCCACTCGTGCGCCCACCAAGAGCGATTTTGGCAATGAAATTTTTTCTTCCTCATGATCAAGGAGAAGGCTAAAAATTTTGTTCGTACATTTTTTATTTTCATTTTATTTTTTTGCTCTTGGTGGGCGATGAGTAAAGTGAGTTTTGTTTATGTGCGACTTGTAGGGTTGACAACGTGCTCATGTCGTCACTGAAACCACGACCGAGGCCTCCGACGTCAAGGCAGCACAGAATTTCCATAGAATTGCTGCTTGGTTCCACCATTCGGCTCTCCGTGCTGTTCGAAGAAGATTTTCAGGTAAACAAACAGAATATTAACACACTCTGTAATTTTTTATTTGCCATTTGTTTGTTATAACTGGAATCTACATTCACCTTCAGACATGGCAAATGTATCAGAGCCGACGATGGGTATGCAATTTTCAAGTATCCGGGAATTCGAGGCCTATTTAGAGGCATACAGTAAAGACGCGAAACAGGTGTTCACCATCAGAACTAGTTCTACAATCCAGAACGCAAAATCAAATCTTAAGGATGCAGATCCTAAATTGAAATATTTATCTGCCACTTACGCCTGCAAATTCATTGGCGAACCACGGACAGCAACGTCTGGAGAGCGTCAAAGTTTGTTAGTATAATTTTGTGCACCCCTTGTATAATATGTTAGTGCATATATTTTCTTTTTTTATTTAATTTTTTTTTTTTTTTGTTACAGCTCACATAAAAAGGGCTGTGCTGCGCGCATAAAAATAAAGTTGATCAACGCAAAGACCCACCTCGAGATATCGGATGTAAACTTGGTACACCAGAACCATGAAGCATCAGAGGTTAGATATAATGTGTTATAAATAATCACATACCCTGATAGACAAGCGGCCGAAAAAGTAGCAGTTGGCGCAATAATTGCAGTATGTGCCGCACATATCGCAAATATCGCGCAAATATTGCTACTTTTCGTGGCGCTTGTCTATCAGGGTAAGTTTCGTTTAATTAGAACTTAACTTATTTTCTATAATTTGCAGGTTTTTTATAAGGTCATCCCCGAAAATAGGCGACTGTCCCCAGCTTCGACAGCAGAAGTGGAAGAACTCATCCGATATGATGCCAACAGGAAGTTAATCAAGAACAAGCTCGCAACAGAGAAAGAGAAACTGTTGACGTTCAAGGATTTGGCGAATATAAGTTCACGAATACACAAAAGAGATGGGAACGAGCTTCCGGCGTTTGTCAAAAAATTAGAAGATAATGGTGAGTATTTCTTTGACTTTCATTATTACTGTTTCTAGAAAGGCTTTTTATTACACTCGGTGCGAAAATGGCAGTTTTACGTACGCTTGGCGTGTTCATAACTCCCATTTTCTCACATTGTGAAGTAAAATTTGATACAATACTTTTGCGAAAAACTATTTCTGAACTCGTGTGATTGCAACACTCGCCATCGGCTCGTGCTGCAAAGTCACACGCGTCAGAAGTTTTCTCGCACTAGTGTCGTAATAGTACATTACGATACTAGTGCGATAAAACTTTTTCTGACGAGTGTGAGTTTGCAGCACGAGCCGAAGGCGAGTGTTGCAATCACACGAGTTCAGAAAACGTTTTATGCACGAGTATCGTACGAAATTTTATTTCACAAGGTGTGAAAATGAGGTTGTACGCACGCGAAGCGTGCGTAAAACCGCATTTTACGCACCGAGTGAAATAAATTACTATTTTGGTGAATTCATTTTTTTTTCTGATTACAGGTTGTGATGTATCGGTACTTCAGGATGAAAACACCAACTTTAAAGGAGTATATTTCTCTACTGTCGACATGAGAAAATCAATGCGGTCGTGGTCTGAAATAGTTTTTATCGACGGAACGCACAAGCTCTTCAACCTGAACTTGACGTTAGTCCTCTTGTTAGTGGAAAACAGTAATGGACGTGGTGAAATCGTTGGCGCTGCAGTTGTAGTTTCCGAAGATAGAGACACTTTGAAATGGATCGCCCTGACGTTTAAGGAACAAAATGCCGAGGCATGCGAACGAATCAGATGCTTCATGGGTGACAAAGACATGACGGAAAGGAATGTTCTGAAGGAGGTTTTCCCAGGCATACCCATTTATCTCTGCCTTTTCCATACTCTCCGATCGTTCGCACGAGCTCTGACAAAAAAAACGATGAAGCTGAGTGCTGAGACTCACGACGAATGCATGAGTCTACTACAACAATTGGCGTACAGTTCGTCGGAGGAGGCATACGAAGCCACTTTCACAGATCTGAAGGAGAAGGCACCTGAGGCTGTTTATAGCTACTTTTTGAAAAATTGGCATGACATAAGGGCAGAATGGACTCGGTACAGCATATCCCAAGGAAATCTGAATAATCTCACGAACAATCGATTGGAGAGTGTTAACAAACAAATAAAGCAGGTGGTCAAACGCCACAGTTCCCTTTGCCAGTTCGCAGACCGATTTTTTCAGTTTGTACAGTCTCATAATCAGGAAACCGATATGAAGATTGCGAGACAGTTCCTCAAGAAACCTGTCACACTACATACACCCGATAGTGCTGAGCATGAGTATTCACTGTATCTGGTGGAAGAAGCTTACCATGAAGTACAAAGGGAATTGCGATTGCACCAAGCGGTTGTTGTTGAACAATGCGATGAAACCAGTGAAAAATGCATAGTGAAGTACGTACAACAGCTAATCGAAGCCACTCCCACGGAATGTGGATGTCGTTTCCGCAACTCAATGCTTTTGCCGTGTAAACATATGTTTGCTGTTCGTAAGCGTTTTGCCTTGCCATTATACGACGAAACAATATGTAACGAAAGATGGACGAAGCGTTACACACAGGCGAATCAACGTGCATTTCGTAATAGTCAACTTCAAACTGTGGATATTGTTGCGCCGACGAGCGCGCCGACCGTCCACACGACGCATAAAAAAAACTATCGTACAATCGGCGAGAAAAGAAGAGCGCTAATCTCCATAACAGAACAACTCGTTGACATCGGTAGTAAATCAACTGGTTTGAGCTTTCACAACAAAATAGATGTGCTCAACAAATTGGCATCTGCATGGCGGGATGGGTCGGAAGTACATGTCGAAGTCGTACGTGCAATATCGGTTCACGATGAAAACGCCAATAACGTAGTTGCGGCATCGTCTAACGGCGTTCTAGATCAGTCAAAGAATCTAAATTCAGAAATGAACGCGTTGTCTATTACAGATGGTACAACAGCCAGCATTGGCAACACAAGAATGCCGTCCCGCATGCGAACCCGAGGTCACCCTACAGGATCAGATTGTACAACAACAAAATTCTATCCACGGAAGATGGCAGTGAAAATTTTCTCCAGTATGACTGTAAACGAACAAAGAACCCGACTCTTAAGTTGGCTTGTTTCTGAGAGTGTACAAAAATACGCTCTGAATAAAGAAGGCAAAATAAGCAACCAATGCATAGAAAATCTGACGGCTGTTACGTTAAGGGATTCAGTTGCCAGCAAAAGCGTGGATATAACGATACTCCTCGAATACTTTGAAGTTGATGCTTTCAATCATTTACAGAGAGTAATTGAGGAAAAAAGAAAGAATGGACCTTGGAAATGCGAAGCGTGCAAGCTAGAAATAACCAACAAGAGTGTAGAGTGCGGAAACTGTTTACAAAGATACGAATTGAAGTGCGAAAGAATTAGACGGGCGCCGAAGAAAGCGTGGTTGTGCACCACTTGTCGAAAACAATAAAGACACAGAGACATCCGTTACTCGTGACGTGAATTGAAAAGATTTTACGGATCCATCACCACCTAAGACCTTCGATACCCTATGATAATTTTCAGGTGAGTAGATTCGATCAATACTTGGGTGAAATTCAGTTTTAAACATGCGATCAATCTTATTCCGCGTCAATATATTGTCCTGTTCTAGGTTAAGTGACTATGGCCGAATTAGATGCACGGGTGAAGGAAACTAGCGTGAAGGCAAGCTTTCACTACTCTCGCTACCGCGATAAAACAATCGCAGTATCGAAGGTGCGGAGAAATATAAGTCCGCAACTGGAACTCTACAACGCACATTACACGTGCGTGATTTCCGGGGATCCGACCAAAACGAAAGGGCAGAACATCAGAAGACGAAAGTAAGGTTTTTTAATTATCTTTGTTCATGAACTTTGAGAATTTTTATTATTATTAACATTTTATTTAATTTATATGGTCGTCAATTCTGTTTCAAGCCGTTCGCGTACCTTTTTCTCATGCACCAAGCTATATCTGTAGTTAAGTAACACGTCCGAAATATTTACAACTAAGTCTAAGACTACAGCTCTCGGAGGTAATCCCAGCACACCTCCTCGATTGCTCTCGACGTGGTGTCCAACCCTTTTCGGAAAATCATCAGAATATAAAAATTTGATGATTCTGCGCTGACGTGCGTTCCTTTATTCATTTTTTCTTCAGTTAACACCCATGGAGCATTACACGATAAAGTTCGTCGAAGAGTCGGAGGGAATGTTTTCCATGGCCCAACGACACACTGCTGATCGCGAGCTAAAACAGCAGAAGAATGAATGGGAGTTGGATAGTTTACGAACGTTGGATGAGGGGGAGGAGCGTCGTATTCGTCTCGCCGATAACGATGAGAAGTCGATAACTTCCAGGAGCAAAGATGTGCAAAATCAGGTTAATAATACAAGTAACATTAATCATTTTTCTGTTAAAAAGCATGCGACACACAATAGTAGATGCTACGATAGTAGAAAACCAGCAACGAACATAGCTACTTTACATATGTAATCGTAATAGCCCAAGTAGCAAAAAGACATCTGGTACGAAAAAGTCATCCGAATGGGATACATAAGTCCGTCCGAATGGTAACTATAAGGTATCATCCTATGTCTAAAAGTTAACTTTTGGTCGTAGGATAGTTTATAGTTATCATTCGGGCGGACTTATATGTATCCCATTCACATGACTTTTTCGTACCAGATGTCTTTTTTGCTACTTGGGAGCGCTGGAGACGAGTGGTTATCAGAAATCAGAACGGAAACAACAGCAAATCGGGTCGATTCCAAGTCGCAGGGCGATATGGAATACTAATATTTCAACGCCCCCATGACAGCTTAGAGTCGGTTAGCTCAGATAGATTTCTTAAAGAAAAAATACGTGTTAATTTCGAAAAGACGTGTTGACAGTTGTCCGATTTCATGATCGTACTGTTTGCTTCCAGGGTTCATCATCTTCGATTTTCCAGAGCCAGGATATCCACAACAGCAGCAAAGCGCCTATACAAACGAAAACAACCAACATATATTCCGTTGTGACGAAAAATAATGCATCTATGTACGAGGCTACATCGGCGAGTACTTTGGGTGAAATAATCATGCCACAAAAAGTTCGTGGCAACAAACCAAGAAGACCAAGAGCGATTGGTCCCCCTAGGAGTAACAAAAACAAAGCACAGCCATGATCAATCTTGCTGGGAACAATAATAAAAAAATTTAGATGGGACTTTGCCTTTTTTGTTTTATATCTTAACCCTGATAGACAAGCGCCACGAAAAGTAGCAATATTGTTGCGATTTTTGCGACATGTGCGGCACATGTCGCAATTATTGCGTCAAGTGCTACGTTTTGTGCCGCTTGTCTATCAGGAAAGACGGAAAATATTGTATAAGTCCAATATTATGAAAATAAACCGTTACAAATATTCGGCACTGTTAATATTTTTATAGCCAACGTTTAAGACGATAAGACACTCCTTCCTCCCCGCATGACCTGGGCCCGGTCGATAACAAAAACTGTAATTAACTGTCTCCACGGTTGTCTCAACATTTCTGGTTATAAGATAAGGAAATTCTTACATGAGGCGGATAGCAATTCAGCTTCATGTAAGAAATTGCTTAACAACGGAAATAGCACCGTTAAAAAAAAGTTTATTACAGTTTTGTTACCGATCTTAAGAGCATGTGAAACACCTTTCCGAGTGTGTCTCTCTTGCTCCGCCGTGAGCGCCACTGATGCTATCTCTCTCGCACTCCATATGGTATCACATGCTCTTAAGGGGATGTGACACACACGTAACAATGCTCCGATGGTAACAAATCGCTTTCCCTGTTTCCTCCGTGATGGTTGATTCTTCGACCAAAATCAAATTAGGTTTTTGTAGGCAATAGATATAAGTATGAAAACCTAATTTGCTTTTGCTCGTCGGATCAATCGTTTTGGAGAAAATAGGGAAGGCGATTTGTTACCGACTGAGTCTGTGCCACATGCCCTTAAGGCAAGATGAAACAGACTCAGTCGGAAACAAAAACTGTAACGAATGGCATTCGGAGATGGTAGGCTTGCACTCATATGTCAGATGGTATATGTTTCACCTCGCTTTAAGAGCATATGCAATACCGCGGTCGGTAGTAAAAACTGTAATCAACTTTTCTCGCGGATTCTACCATTCACGATCAAAAGAAAAGTCTCATCGAAAGCCGAAACTCATATATGTTTAGCCTTCCATTAAGGCCCAGTGACAGATGTACCACGTGACATATGAGTGCGAGAGAGACAGATTAATTTTTCGAATCAATGCCATTTAAAACTGGTTGACGTTTCGGATGAAATGGAAGCATCATCGGACGCGGTACTAAATTGTACATCCGCTAATGCTTCGCTTTTTCCCGGAAAGTCTACGATCTGTGAATCTCATTCATTACAGATTTTGGTTACCGACTGAGTTGTTTCACATGTCCTTAAGGGGAAGTGAAATATAGCGGTCGGTAATGAAAACTGTAATGAACTTTTCTCAAGGGTGCTATTTTTTTGAGGAAAAAGCAAATTCGAGCCGGATGCACACGATAATTTCGCATCCGGCGCCCATTCATTTTTTTCTCAAAAAAATTAGCACCGTTGAATAAAGTGCATTAGAAAATTGCAACTATCTCTCTCGCACGCGCAGCTGTTTCATTTCCCCTTAACCGAGGTGCAGGCTCGGATAATACGGAAAACTCGGATAAAACGGATAAAGCAGCATGCCCGCGCGCGGTGGAGTCTGCTACATTGTTGCATACGCTACACTGCTACATTGTTGCATACGCGCTTAAACTTGTACAAGTTTGCTGCGTCTTTATATCGCGAGCTGCAAATACATCAGTTCCGATTCTGCAGTTAATGGTAGAACATCGTGGTGTTTTAAAAAAGGAAACAAGTCGCAAATTAACTAATAAAGTTAATTGTTATATGAAGTGGTGTGTTATTTTTTAAATATATAATAGTAGTAAAATTTTGAATTGTGTTTGTTATCCGTGTTATCCGAGTTTTCGCTTATCCGACGTACGCTCTCCCAACATTACCTCGGATAAACGGGGTTCTACTGTAATAGGATAATGAAAAATTATTAATTTCTTTTGTATATTTGTTAGGGACTGGCGCTGCTAATCGAGGACTACGAATCATGGTAATACCAAAAGTACTTGGCGTCGAGACGCTACCGCGTCTCTTGATACTATTATATATATATAGGGGAAGCGGGGCAAAACGGGGAAGACGAACGCGATACCGATATGGGGCAAAATGGAGTACCCCAAAATTATCACTGTCAGGACAGTGTGGCTGTCAGGATTGTCTCGCTGTCAGGACTGTCTAGCTGTCCGGACTGTCTCGCTGTCATGACTGTCTTGCTATCAGAACTTTTTATGTCTAGCTGACAAAAATTGCTGCGAGTCAAATCGAAGGGTACCCCATTTTGCCCCAGATGATTTTTTTTAAACATCCTTCTAAAACGGGTGCCAATACAATTTTTGTGTGACAAGCAATGGATCTATGGTATCGGTATCGTTGTAGCAGGTTTTATTTCTTAGCTTCCCCATTTTGCCCCGGTCCCCCCTATATATATATATATATATATATATATATATATATATATATATATATATATATATATATATATATATATATATATATAATATAAAAATATTTCACCGCCGTGTCATTCGAGGGGGGGGGGGGGGGGGGTGGTCAGCACTTGGATGGGCGGTCACCCATCCAAGTACTGAAACCGCTTTAAAAGAAAGACGATAAGATATATATATATATATATATATTTTCTGCTTGACTCCGTCATTACTAAATTTTCGTGCTTAGAATCATTATTCATGTATCAATGTGCAGCTTCTCTGTCGGTAACCAATCGACAACTCTCGATTTGGTGTTTTTCGTTATTATAACATGACTGCGCATGTACACGTGCATTTTTTTTGGTATGGATTGTTACAAAAAAAATCGACCGTACGCATGCGAGATCATGTTGTAATAACGAAAAATGCCAAATCGAATGCAATTCCGATACCGTTAATTTTTTCGAGAAAAAGAGTAGAACGATAAACTCTGACTAGTAAGTCTGTAGTTCACGCTTATCTTCGTTTTCCCAAGAAATTAATGTTTGAAAGATTTGTGGATTGTGAAATTGTAGCTATCTCTCATAGCTATTGAACATCGCATTAAGAATGTTTATTGGAAGTTCCAAAAATCTGTAGCAATATAATTTCTTACAGGCCAATCCACGCATTGAAAGCGTCGATAACAGCCTTAAGCTGCACATGAAATTTGCGTCGCTTGCCGAATTAGATGCACGGGTAAAGGAAACTAGCGTGAAGGCAAGCTTTCACTACTCTCGCTACCGCGATAAAACAATCGCAGCATCAAAGGTGCGGAGAAATATAAGTCCGCAACTGGAACTCTACAACGCACATTACACGTGCGTGTTTTCCGGGGATCCGACCAAAACGAAGGGGCAGAACATCAGAAAACGAAAGTAAGGTTTTTAAATTATCTTTGTTTATGAACTTTGAGCATTTATATTATTATTAACATTTTATTTTATTTATATTTTTATTTAGGTCGAAGAAAATTAACTGTCCCGCGTTTTTCAAATTGCACATTACAAAGGATGGCAAATTTCTTCAAATTTATGACATCGCCACAACACATAACCACCAACCATCCAGCCCAAAAGTGAGTATGATATTATTATTATTATTATTATTATTATTATTATTATTATTATTATTAAACTGATACGTTGGTCTAGAGCAATGGTTCTTAACCTGGGGTCCATGGACTCCCAAAATACACTTGGGACGCCCTGTGGACCCGCAAGGTTAAGAACCACTGGTCTAGAGGTTAGCTCGCCCCTAATCCAGAGCATCGGCAAGTCGAGGGTCCGATTCCTGGTGCCATCATTTCATCGAGAAATAAAAATATGAGTGGGACATACTCTGATACCCATGCGCCACGAAACAGATGCAGTTGGAGCAATATTTGTGATCTGTGCAGCGCATGTCGCAAATATTGCTCCAACTGCGTCCGTTTCATGGCGCATGGCTATCAGGGTAGCTCCAGATATATACTTGAGGCATACATTTACTTGCCCTGTGTGCCACAATTACATAGCTGTAGGCCATGTTTATATTTTTGGCGAAACTGGACGTAGGTTCCGGTGGCATGAAGCGAATCTGAGACCGACTGTATCGGCATAGGTTTTCTGCAGTTTCCCATGCCTTCAGTTGTAAGAGTTGTAAGACTAAGGCGAATGCGATACAGGGGTAAACTTAACTGCAACTGCAAAAATTGGGAGACTGGCTCGGTGCGTAAGGACAAAAAAACAGAAATCAACAAAAAATAAATGAAGACTTAGTAATTACGCGTCAACTGAGCCGACCTGCTATAAGGCTGTAGCTTTCAGAAGCGGGGGACAATAACGATAAATAAAATTATTAGTATTTACGGAAAGTTTTATAAACTTGAATAATCGGCTCCAAATATAACTTGCTGTTATTTTTAAACTTTTGTTTCGATGCAGGATCCGAATGACGTCGTTTCGACAGGGCAAGAAGCTGATGGAGCGGCGGATGCTGATGAACAAAATTCTGGAAATGACTCAACTGATGGGCAGACAACAGACTCGATGGATGTTGCGGACAACAACTTTGACAAAAATTTTGAGAGCTACCAAGTGCTCTATGAAGAAAGTTGTGGACAGAACTTGGACACCGGATCTGTCGATATCGCTACGGTAAATATCAACTACGTTCCATTCGACAGTCCAATTGTAGGCACCGCTTGATAAGTCTCGCCTTCCCTTAGAAATCGATCCGCTTCCCATTGACGTTTTTGAATTAGATATTTTCTTTTTTGCGATGCATCTTCGTATATCACGAGTGTGTCACCAGTGTTACACCACAAAAAATGATTATTACTCTCGGTGCGAAAGTGGCTGTTTTATGCACGCTTTGCGTACCCAAAATACTCTTTTTCACACCTTGTGAAGTAAAATTTGATACAATACTCGTGCGAAAAACTTTTTTCGAACTCGTGCTGCAAACTCACACCCGTCAGAAAAAGTTTTATTGCACTAGTATCGTAGATTACTATTAATCCCCGGGAAAAATGTTCTTAGTCCGAAAATTCCCACCTTCCTCCCGGATTGAGGCAGTGACAAATATCACGATCGGTAATAAAAATTGTAATTTTTTTACCCTTACGTTTTTACCCTTACGAGTGTTTATGCTCGAAAGGAAACTCGCTCCCCTTCTTTCCTCCGAAAAATGTTTAAAACATTTCTGAAATTGTTGAAAAAAATTTTATAAAGAAATTATAATTTACAGCGAGACGAAACGTCCAACACATCGACGCCGACGAAGCTGCTGCCGAGCGACCAGACAATACACATCGCTTCGGTGTCGCCTGATTTCCA
This sequence comes from Ichneumon xanthorius, assembly GCA_917499995.1. NCBI lineage: Eukaryota > Metazoa > Arthropoda > Insecta > Hymenoptera > Ichneumonidae > Ichneumon > Ichneumon xanthorius. Next base: position 132,521 of record CAKJTD010000037.1, on the reverse strand, counting down.
CCAGCAGTCCGTCCAGACGCCCGACAGCCCGACGGGAACGGGAGACAGCGGCGCATCCGCCAAGGTGGCCCGGACGGACGTCGTTGACCTCGACGCAGAACGTCGACATTCTGACTCAGGTCGATCTGCCGTGCGACACCTCGGAGAATCCCGACGTGGTGCAGTCTCTGATGTCGAGTAGCAACAGCACGTTCCTGCTACACGACGGTGGGAACGCCGCTGACAGCCAGCTCCGAGAAACCTCGAGCCCGTTCGAAGGCGTCCAGCAGTGTCAGGCCTCCCAGGGGCTACAGAACCTGACGCAGGTGCAGATGGACGGCATCCATCTCCAGCAGCCGCAGGTCACCGCGAATATCCGGCAGAGTGTGGCTCAGGTACAATTTTTGTGACCCTGGGGACTTTTTTTATACAATTTTAATTGTTTTTGTAGACCTTGGTCTGACCCTTCGCATTTTGGATTTGGCCCCGGATTTTTTATGTTATTGAACTAACTCTCAAAAGTACGGAGATCTGTTTTTTAGATGTTTTCAGATTGTTAATAATCAAAATTTATGAATAAAAAACTAATTTATTGATCATTTTTAAGATTTGAGCCGGTGCAGGCGACGTCACTTTCTATTTTTTTCAGTTTTCTTTTTCGGAAAAAACTGAAAAAAATTGGAAGGAAAAATCAGTCGATTATGGGCCATCGCTTTTTTTAACTTTAGTTTTTTTTTACTTAAAATAAAATGAAAACTCTTCGAAAGTATTTGAAAAAGTTCTCAAAAACTCAGTGTTGTATGTTGTTCTAGCTAGCAATTTTTTTTTTTTTTTTCAAAATTTTATAAAATTTAAACAATTGGATCGATTTGTCAAATTTAATAGGGAACATGGGTCCATAATAATTTATATATTTCACATTTTTTAGACAAATATTTCAAAAATTATAAGAGCTAGAGTGTAAACGATATTTTCGAAAAATTGAACACACATTTCAATTCTGAAAGATGTTGAAAACGAATTTAATAGAGAAATTATAATTTGCAGCGAGACGAATCGTCCAAGACATCGACGCCGACGAATGTCCTGCCGATCGACCAGATAATATACATCGCCTCGGTGTCGCCCGATTTGCGTCAGAAGTCCGTCCAGACGCCCGACAGCCCGACGGGAACGGGAGACAGCGGCGCATCCGCCAAGGTGGCCCGGACGTCGTTGACCTCGACGCAGAACGTCGACATTCTGACTCAGGTCGATCTGCCGTGCGACGCCTCGGAGAATCCCGACGTGGTGCAGTCTCTGATGTCGAGTAGCAACAGCACGTTCCTGCTACACGACGGTGGGAACGCCGCTGACAGCCAGCTCCGAGAAACCTCGAGCCAGTTCGAAGGCGTCCAGCAGTGTCAGGCCTCCCAGGGGCTACAGAACCTGACGCAGGTGCAGATGGACGGCATCCATCTCCAGCAGCCGCAGGTCACCGCGAATATCCGGCAGAGTGTGGCTCAGGTACAATTTTTGTGACCCTGGGGACTTTTTTTATACAATTTTAATTGTTTTTGTAGACCTTGGTCTGACCCTTCGCATTTTGGATTTGGCCCCGGATTTTTTATGTTATTGAACTAACTCTCAAAAGTACGGAGATCTGTTTTTTAGATGTTTTCAGATTGTTAATAATCAAAATTTATGAATAAAAAACTAATTTATTGATCATTTTTAAGATTTGAGCCGGTGCAGGCGACGTCACTTTCTATTTTTTTCAGTTTTCTTTTTCGGAAAAAACTGAAAAAAATTGGAAGGAAAAATCAGTCGATTATGGGCCATCGCTTTTTTTAACTTTAGTTTTTTTTTACTTAAAATAAAATGAAAACTCTTCGAAAGTATTTGAAAAAGTTCTCAAAAACTCAGTGTTGTATGTTGTTCTAGCTAGCAATTTTTTTTTTTTTTTTTTTCAAAATTTTATAAAATTTAAACAATTGGATCGATTTGTCAAATTTGATAGGGAACATGGGTCCATAATAATTTATATATTTCACATTTTTTAGACAAATATTTCAAAAATTATAAAAGCTAGAGTGTAAACGATATTTTCGAAAAATTGAACACACATTTCAATTCTGAAAGATGTTGAAAACGAATTTAATAGAGAAATTATAATTTGCAGCGAGACGAATCGTCCAAGACATCGACGCCGACGAATGTCCTGCCGATCGACCAGATAATATACATCGCCTCGGTGTCGCCCGATTTGCGTCAGAAGTCCGTCCAGACGCCCGACAGCCCGACGGGAACGGGAGACAGCGGCGCATCCGCCAAGGTGGCCCGGACGTCAATAGAAAGTGACGTCGCCTGCACCGGCTCAAATCTTAAAAATGATCAATAAATTAGTTTTTTATTCATAAAGTTTGATTATTAACAATCTGAAAACATCTAAAAAACAGATCTCCGTACTTTTGAGAGTTAGTTCAATAACATAAAAAATCCGGGGCCAAATCCAAAATGCGAAGGGTCAGACCAAGGTCTACAAAAACAATTAAAATTGTATAAAAAAAGTCCCCAGGGTCACAAAAATTGTACCTGAGCCACACTCTGCCGGATATTCGCGGTGACCTGCGGCTGCTGGAGATGGATGCCGTCCATCTGCACCTGCGTCAGGTTCTGTAGCCCCTGGGAGGCCTGACACTGCTGGACGCCTTCGAACGGGCTCGAGGTTTCTCGGAGCTGGCTGTCAGCGGCGTTCCCACCGTCGTGTAGCAGGAACGTGCTGTTGCTACTCGACATCAGAGACTGCACCACGTCGGGATTCTCCGAGGTGTCGCACGGCAGATCGACCTGAGTCAGAATGTCGACGTTCTGCGTCGAGGTCAACGACGTCCGTCCGGGCCACCTTGGCGGATGCGCCGCTGTCTCCCGTTCCCGTCGGGCTGTCGGGCGTCTGGACGGACTGCTGGTGGAAATCAGGCGACACCGAAGCGATGTGTATTGTCTGGTCGCTCGGCAGCAGCTTCGTCGGCGTCGATGTGTTGGACGTTTCGTCTCGCTGTAAATTATAATTTCTTTATAAAATTTTTTTCAACAATTTCAGAAATGTTTTAAACATTTTTCGGAGGAAAGAAGGGGAGCGAGTTTCCTTTCGAGCATAAACACTCGTAAGGGTAAAAACGTAAGGGTAAAAAAATTACAGTTTTTATTACCGATCGTGATATTTGTCACTGCCTCAATCCGGGAGGAAGGTGGGAATTTTCGGACTAAGAACATTTTTCCCGGGGATTAATAGTAATCTACGATACTAGTGCAATAAAACTTTTTCTGATGGGTGTGAGTTTGCAGCACGAGTTCAAAAAAAGTTTTTCGCACGAGTATTGTATCAAATTTTACTTCACAAGGTGTGAAAAAGAGTATTTTGGGTACGCAAAGCGTGCATAAAACAGCCACTTTCGCACCGAGAGTAATAATCATTTTTTGTGGTGTAACACTGGTGACACACTCGTGATATACGAAGATGCATCGCAAAAAAGAAAATATCTAATTCAAAAACGTCAATGGGAAGCGGATCGATTTCTAAGGGAAGGCGAGACTTATCAAGCGGTGCCTACAATTGGACTGTCGAATGGAACGTAGTTGATATTTACCGTAGCGATATCGACAGATCCGGTGTCCAAGTTCTGTCCACAACTTTCTTCATAGAGCACTTGGTAGCTCTCAAAATTTTTGTCAAAGTTGTTGTCCGCAACATCCATCGAGTCTGTTGTCTGCCCATCAGTTGAGTCATTTCCAGAATTTTGTTCATCAGCATCCGCCGCTCCATCAGCTTCTTGCCCTGTCGAAACGACGTCATTCGGATCCTGCATCGAAACAAAAGTTTAAAAATAACAGCAAGTTATATTTGGAGCCGATTATTCAAGTTTATAAAACTTTCCGTAAATACTAATAATTTTATTTATCGTTATTGTCCCCCGCTTCTGAAAGCTACAGCCTTATAGCAGGTCGGCTCAGTTGACGCGTAATTACTAAGTCTTCATTTATTTTTTGTTGATTTCTGTTTTTTTGTCCTTACGCACCGAGCCAGTCTCCCAATTTTTGCAGTTGCAGTTAAGTTTACCCCTGTATCGCATTCGCCTTAGTCTTACAACTCTTACAACTGAAGGCATGGGAAACTGCAGAAAACCTATGCCGATACAGTCGGTCTCAGATTCGCTTCATGCCACCGGAACCTACGTCCAGTTTCGCCAAAAATATAAACATGGCCTACAGCTATGTAATTGTGGCACACAGGGCAAGTAAATGTATGCCTCAAGTATATATCTGGAGCTACCCTGATAGCCATGCGCCATGAAACGGACGCAGTTGGAGCAATATTTGCGACATGCGCTGCACAGATCACAAATATTGCTCCAACTGCATCTGTTTCGTGGCGCATGGGTATCAGAGTATGTCCCACTCATATTTTTATTTCTCGATGAAATGATGGCACCAGGAATCGGACCCTCGACTTGCCGATGCTCTGGATTAGGGGCGAGCTAACCTCTAGACCAGTGGTTCTTAACCTTGCGGGTCCACAGGGCGTCCCAAGTGTATTTTGGGAGTCCATGGACCCCAGGTTAAGAACCATTGCTCTAGACCAACGTATCAGTTTAATAATAATAATAATAATAATAATAATATCATACTCACTTTTGGGCTGGATGGTTGGTGGTTATGTGTTGTGGCGATGTCATAAATTTGAAGAAATTTGCCATCCTTTGTAATGTGCAATTTGAAAAACGCGGGACAGTTAATTTTCTTCGACCTAAATAAAAATATAAATAAAATAAAATGTTAATAATAATATAAATGCTCAAAGTTCATAAACAAAGATAATTTAAAAACCTTACTTTCGTTTTCTGATGTTCTGCCCCTTCGTTTTGGTCGGATCCCCGGAAAACACGCACGTGTAATGTGCGTTGTAGAGTTCCAGTTGCGGACTTATATTTCTCCGCACCTTTGATGCTGCGATTGTTTTATCGCGGTAGCGAGAGTAGTGAAAGCTTGCCTTCACGCTAGTTTCCTTTACCCGTGCATCTAATTCGGCAAGCGACGCAAATTTCATGTGCAGCTTAAGGCTGTTATCGACGCTTTCAATGCGTGGATTGGCCTGTAAGAAATTATATTGCTACAGATTTTTGGAACTTCCAATAAACATTCTTAATGCGATGTTCAATAGCTATGAGAGATAGCTACAATTTCACAATCCACAAATCTTTCAAACATTAATTTCTTGGGAAAACGAAGATAAGCGTGAACTACAGACTTACTAGTCAGAGTTTATCGTTCTACTCTTTTTCTCGAAAAAATTAACGGTATCGGAATTGCATTCGATTTGGCATTTTTCGTTATTACAACATGATCTCGCATGCGTACGGTCGATTTTTTTTGTAACAATCCATACCAAAAAAAATGCACGTGTACATGCGCAGTCATGTTATAATAACGAAAAACACCAAATCGAGAGTTGTCGATTGGTTACCGACAGAGAAGCTGCACATTGATACATGAATAATGATTCTAAGCACGAAAATTTAGTAATGACGGAGTCAAGCAGAAAATATATTGTAACGGAACGTATACCGACTCTGCCGTCTCGACGAGAGTCGGTAATAGAGGAACTCGGGGAGCCGACTCAAGCGCGACTTCGCGAGGCCACCGCGTGAGGCGACACCGCGGTCGACGCCGCAGAGCGCTGCCGTCACGCGGCCAGGGTATATAAAGCCGTGCGCGACGGCACAGGACACTCTTATCATCCTACCGTTCGCCAAGAACCTTCTCCTCACATTCCGAGAGCCTCAGTATAACTCTGACACTCGAAGAATTCCTTGATAAAGCCAATATCCTAAAAAGCCACGAGGCCTCGCTCCAGCTGCGACACCTCGGCTTTCCTTGAGACAGCCCATCTCGATCTTGCTTTGGTCCCGATACAGCTTCGGCACCTAAGCAACCTTGAGCTAGCCCAGCTCCACTGATAAGAATCCCTTTATTGGTGCTGTGCCAATCCAGGTACACCACGTGTAACCAGAAACACCCTACCTTGGTGCCGTCAGGGGAGTTGCATCCACTGACGCCACGTGACCAATAAAATAGGATAAGCCACTAAATAGAAGTCTCGCGCGCATAAAATTATTTTATTTTTAACGTTTTGTTTAACACCGAGTTAAACAAAACGAACTTAGCTTCGCTTCATTAAAATCGTGAATTAATCGTATTTCATTAAGGAGCTTCTCTCCTCTTGGCCGAGGCGGGTAGGCGAAGGCCCGCATAAATAAAACGACCGCGACCTTCGATTAACAGACCCTCCTAGCCGTAACTCCGAGGGACTGGAATTAACGAAGAAGCCCTGTATTCATTACCGAAAATATTAAATAAAAAATCCCTTCCTCTTAATTATCCTCATCCTATGATGAACAGAGCTCTGTCTTCGGACACTGTATAGAGCCTTTCTGAGGATAATTTTCTACCCAATCAATCGAACGAGTAAATTCCTCTCCCGAGTCACCCACGTAAAAAAGAATTTCCCACGGGTAAAATTCAAATACGTTTCATTGGCGCCCGAACAGGGACTCGGGAAAAAGAAAACTCAAACTGGGTAGGAGAGCAAAATTTAATAGGTCTCGCCAACAAAGGCGTGACACCGTAAACGAAATGAGCGAATTACAAAACAACGCGACAGGAGTAACAACGACGAGCGGGTCGACAAATCCTACAGCAACACCGACTAACTCTAACGCAATAAGCGCTGGAGCTACCCAAAATCACGATAGCGCATTTCATTCAGCATACACACTACCAAGCATCGCGCAAGAATTATCAGAAGCACGAGATCCGCGGGGGGAAACGCGTGAAATAAGACAGTGGCTTGAACTGACACCACCGAATCCCATCCAGTCATCAGCTACCCCATTAACAGAGCTGCTAGAGCAAATACGCGATCAACGCCGGGTAGATTTAGAAAAAACAAATACGCGAATAATTAATATAAATGCAACCTTTACTCGCCGTCTCGATAACCTACAGCGACACATGGAAGAATCCATCGGAACAATAACTCGAGAAATCGCGAACATGTCCCGAATAATAACTAGCACCCATCTAGAAGCAGCAACAGGAAACACAGGTACAATTCCCAAACAACCGACAAATGTTACTCGACTCGACCTAAACGAAATAGGGACAAACGGACAGACGCGAAACAACGCGGCAGGACATCCGCCACTGAGCTCGACGATCAACCTCATCGAGAACCACCAGGAGGAAGAACATCACAACATAGCTACGGGAGACGCGATAAACGGAAGAGCCACGGGAAGAATCAACAACGAAGAAGAGAATCAAAGAAGCGCGGACCCAGTCAACAACGAAGGGCACCTCATACCTCCGATACAACGGGTCAATAATCCGCGCGAAGTCAATGTAAGAGAGGAAGCCAAGATATGGGGAGCACCAAAACTGACAATCCCAATATTCAAAGGACACAACACCGAACGCCCCATGAGATTCCTACACGAACTGCAGCGTTACCGGGAAGCGTTAGGACCAAGGTATAACATCAAATTAATTATCGAACAAAGTCTCACGGCATTAGCAAAAGAATGGTGGACACTCGTGGAAGACCAGATAGAATATTGGGATGACTTCGAAACTGCCTTTTGCAGAAGATTTTGGAATGAAGAAATTCAATATCAAATACGCGAAAAACTCGACTTCGGGTGGCATGACACCGCACTTAAGCAAAAACGCTTACAGTACGCAATCCAGATGATCGGGACCGCCAAAGAATTGAAACCCACGCTATCCGAAGAGCACATCATCCAAAAGCTGTCGAGACACTTTTCGGAAGAGATCAGAAGCGCCATACTATCTCGTGGCATTCGGGACACCAACACGTTGCTGGACTTACTGGAGAAATTTGATCAAGCTGGGGAACTAAACCATCAAAGAAAGCGTATCGATCAAACGCCTAAGGGCCAAACAAAAAACAATGACCGGCGTGAACAATCGTTGAAACAAGGAGATTTTTCAAAACCTGCAAATCATCACACAAAAATTCAACCACATCGCGAAGAAATAAAAAAGAAAACGAACGATTATCCACAAAAAATCCGAACATTGACAGAGGCCGAACCGACCGAGACGGAGAACGACGGAGATGCAGACGACAAATCAGATACGGAAAACGAAGAAGCGTTGCCCCAATAAACTTCCCCTTGAGGAGGGTAACGCTAGGTTACGGGGAAGATGTGAGAAACAATCTCCTAAGCGAAGAAATATCTATAATCACACACCATCCTAAATGTCCGGTACTGGAAATCAACGTCCAAAGCATTAAAATAAAAGCATTAATCGACACCGGCAGTGAAGTGAGTGCAATCTCACAAAACATGTATCAACTACACCAAGAGATACTTACAAAATGCCCAACGTTGCCGTTAACAGGTGTCACAGTCACTGGAGCAACGGCAGGAAAAGCGACAAAAGTCACGCGGCAAATTTTTGCGAACATAAAAATCGAACGATCTCCAGAGGCCTCAACCTTATTAATCATACCACGATTATCAGTGGATTGCTTATTGGGAATTGACTTTCTGCACAAAATAAAAGCAAAAATCGACTTAGAACGATACGAACTAACCTTTACGCTACCTAACCAACCAGAACAGAAACACAAAATTCGCTTTACGGACCCGCCAACGAAAGAATACGCAAAAACCTACAATCTCCGCGTCCTGGCTTCGCAAGAGGACGAAACCGGTAAAAACCCATACTCGCTCATGCAAAAGGAACAAACCAACGAGTACACCCTTTCGGACGAAGAAATAGCAAACAAGATCAAGGGCACCAACTGGGCTTCGGAAAGCCAGGCCCAAAGGTTCGAGCAAATCCTAAAAAAATATCGAGGAGTCTTCGAAAAGAAACCAGGATTACTAACATCATATCAACATGAATTACGAGTCAAGCCGCATCAACCATTTCAAACGCGAGCTTATCCAATTCCACTCGCATATCGAGAAAGCGTAGACAGGGAAATAAATAACATGCTAGAATTAGGAATTATCCAAAAATCGACCAGTCCCTATCAGAGTCCGCTGACCATCGTGGCAAAAGGTCCGGAAAAAGTCAGGCTCTGCCTCGACGCAAGAAAAATCAACGCAATCCTCGAACCCGATAATGAGTGTATGGAAACGGTGGAATCACTCTTTCAGGAGTGCAAAAAAATCCAATATCTGTCCACAGTGGACCTAAGAGCTAGTTTTTGGCAAATTCCGCTGAAACAAAAATCCCGAAAATACACAGCGTTCGTTCATCGCGGACGGTGTTACGAATTTTGTGTGACACCCTTTGGACTCAGTACCAGTACCGCCAGTTTAGTGCGTGGATTAGAACCAGTCTTAAGGGGCCTGCATAATTTACAAAACTTCGTTGACGATCTCCTCTGTACATCGGAAACTTTCGAACAACACCTGGAAGACCTTGAGGAACTATTCGCACGGTTTGCACTACATGGGCTCACTATAAATCTAGAGAAATCATTTTTCTTCCGGGACAGCGTCAAGTTCCTAGGACACATATTGACACGTCAAGGAATAAAACCTGATCCAAGCAAGACGCAAGCGATCCACGAATTCAAGACTCCAAGAAATGTCAAAGAATTAAGGGGCTTCCTAGGCTTGGTCAACTACTATAGTAAATTTACAAATCAACATGCTAGTTCGACCGTACCACTACTACCTCTGACACACAAAGGAGTAAAATGGAAATGGGGAGATACAGAAGAAAAGGCTTTCCGCGATATCAAAAGCAAATTTTGCGACTCGGTCATACTAACCTATCCAAACAAAAACAAACCATTCTACCTACAAACCGATGCTAGCAACTACGCACTAGGAGCAACGCTCTACCAACTAAATGATCAAAACGAACAAGAAGTGCTTCAATTTGCGAGTCGAACGTTAAAAGGTGCCGAAATAGGATATTTCACGACCGAGAAAGAACTTCTTGCCATCGTATGGGCTTTGAAGAAATTCAGATCATACCTCCTGGGAGCAAAGATCTATGCGATTACCGATCATGCAGCCTTAACGTTCCTAAAGGAATGCAAACTAGATCATGGCCGACTAACAAGATGGGCACTTGCGATCCAGGATTATCAAATAACACTGCAACATTGCGAAGGGAAGAAGAACATCATCGCCGATATCTTAAGTCGTCCAGCACTGGAGGAAAATCCTCCATCACAACAGCATCTTGTCATAGCAAAACTCGCCACAGACCTTTCTGACGAATTAAAAACAATTATAATGGGCTTGGGAGTCCTACAGGATCACGACGAAGAGTTGAGCCAAATAAAAAAAATCGATAATCAAAGATCAGAACGCGCCCGGATACGATCTCATTAAGAACGTTCTATACAAACTGATAAGAGGAAAATATCGAGCGGTGATTCCCCTATCCAAAGCATCTCAAATCATCAACGAGTGCCACCAGATGTACGGACATGTTGGATCCAGAAAGTGCTATCTCATCCTGAGCGATGACTTTTATTGCCCACACCTCTACAGGATCACCCGGAAGACACTAAGGACATGTGAATCTTGCCAGAAGAATAAAGTTTTCACCCAAGGATCTTTTGCAGAAATGCAGAATATTCTTCCCGACAAACCGGGCGACCTTGTATCCATAGACTTTTATGGACCCTTACCAACTGGAAAATACGGAGTCAAACACATACTTGCGGTCATAGACGTCAGCTCAATGGAAAAAAACACTGGCAGAAAACGACATTCGGACTATTCTCACCTCAATTAGACACCCTCAAGCGAATCCGGTTGAGAGAACGAATAGGGAATTATCACGATTTTTCAGAACATTCTTAAGAGAACACAACCAATGGGCGAATTGGATAGAATCCATTGAAGGTTGTCTCAACGAAACCCCGCACGAGACCACGGGATGCATCCCGCTGCACTTACACACGGGCACGAAACCAAAGAAACCTTGGCAAAACCTACTAAATCGACCAGAACAACCCGGAGACACACACGAGAACCTCATACTTACCGCACGATCAAACATGAAACGAGAAAGAGGAAAACAGGCCGAAAAATATAACAACCTGCACCGGAAAACCACTTTCGAAGAAGGTAATTTAGTACTTGTCAAGGCATTAAACGTCTCAAATCCCACTATGAAAAAAATAGCAAAATTCATGCCGGTATATGAGGGCCCATACCAGATTAAAGAAAAATGTGGCAGTACCTCGTACAGGCTCAAGTACCTGCAAAGTGAAAAGGAAAGAGGATTATTTCACACCCAGGACTTACGCCCATTCTATACGGAAGATAAGCCGGCCCAATCACAACAAACCTAAGCAGGCGAGTGAACGATGAATCAAAACAAAAACCAAGCATGACAACTCACCTAGGAGGGCACGCGACAACAAAGGGCGACGATCATAGGCGAAATAAAATCAAAACAAATAACACCTCCCGACCGCTCTCGATCGAAGCGACGAATACGATGGAATATTCGGAAATCAGCGAAGAGCTTTCAGTATAAATCGAAATTCCATAACGTGAGGATCACCTATCATCGACACCATGTGCGATAAAGGAGTACAAACATCCGAGTTAGACTGCCAAAACGGCATAAAGACGCTTTGGCCGAGGGAGTACAAAGTAATACCGGTCCGCAACGGAAATCGGCCACGGAAGACGGTCATCACGAGGAAGATGCATTCGCAGGCCAAGCCGTACCATTTTGAATACCTGAAACTGAGACTCGAGCTGGAAGATCTGTTGGAAACACCACAAAGTAAGCTAACCCACTAAACCGGGCCTGAATAAAGCCTACACGTAAACTTAACGTACCTCTCGCAGATACACAGACTAAAGGAAAGACGACTCGGATTGCCATCAAATGGATTCCTAACGAAGATAAGGTGGAGGACTTGAAAACCAACGGAACCACGGAGCAGGCCTTCTTTCCCGACCAGCTCATAATAAAACCGCAACCAGAACCACCGAAGCCAGTGAAGCGACAAATTGTGGACGAATTAGATGAGGACATCTTCAGAAGGAAGCATTCCCGCACGGCCCCGCAAACGGGAAAACGCCGAGCGCCCATCGAGGCCAAGGAACGCCGCTTCGTCAACGCGACACGACAGCCACGCAACCAAACAATAACATTACAACAAAATAACCAGAACGTACCGACAACTCTCGAATCAGACAAAGAACTGTTAGAAATCATGTCCGATCTCGAAATTCTTATACAATAAAGAAATTTAATTCAGATCACCAACATCGATGTGTCTGAGTTCAATTCTTTAGGAGGGCTATTGTAACGGAACGTATACCGACTCTGCCGTCTCGACGAGAGTCGGTAATAGAGGAACTCGGGGAGCCGACTCAAGCGCGACTTCGCGAGGCCACCGCGTGAGGCGACACCGCGGTCGACGCCGCAGAGCGCTGCCGTCACGCGGCCAGGGTATATAAAGCCGTGCGCGACGGCACAGGACACTCTTATCATCCTACCGTTCGCCAAGAACCTTCTCCTCACATTCCGAGAGCCTCAGTATAACTCTGACACTCGAAGAATTCCTTGATAAAGCCAATATCCTAAAAAGCCACGAGGCCTCGCTCCAGCTGCGACACCTCGGCTTTCCTTGAGACAGCCCATCTCGATCTTGCTTTGGTCCCGATACAGCTTCGGCACCTAAGCAACCTTGAGCTAGCCCAGCTCCACTGATAAGAATCCCTTTATTGGTGCTGTGCCAATCCAGGTACACCACGTGTAACCAGAAACACCCTACCTTGGTGCCGTCAGGGGAGTTGCATCCACTGACGCCACGTGACCAATAAAATAGGATAAGCCACTAAATAGAAGTCTCGCGCGCATAAAATTATTTTATTTTTAACGTTTTGTTTAACACCGAGTTAAACAAAACGAACTTAGCTTCGCTTCATTAAAATCGTGAATTAATCGTATTTCATTAAGGAGCTTCTCTCCTCTTGGCCGAGGCGGGTAGGCGAAGGCCCGCATAAATAAAACGACCGCGACCTTCGATTAACAGACCCTCCTAGCCGTAACTCCGAGGGACTGGAATTAACGAAGAAGCCCTGTATTCATTACCGAAAATATTAAATAAAAAATCCCTTCCTCTTAATTATCCTCATCCTATGATGAACAGAGCTCTGTCTTCGGACACTGTATAGAGCCTTTCTGAGGATAATTTTCTACCCAATCAATCGAACGAGTAAATTCCTCTCCCGAGTCACCCACGTAAAAAAGAATTTCCCACGGGTAAAATTCAAATACGTTTCAATATATATATATATATATATCTTATCGTCTTTCTTTTAAAGCGGTTTCAGTACTTGGATGGGTGACCGCCCATCCAAGTGCTGACCACCCCCCCCCCCCCCCCCCCCCCCTCGAATGACACGGCGGTGAAATATTTTTATATTATATATATATATATATATTAGGGTGTTTCACAAAAAGGACATTTTTTTAATTATTTTGCTCCCACTTTTTTAAAGTCTAGATTTCGATCTCAAATTGAACCTCGCGAAAGGTGGTCTCTAGCAAAAAATTCTAAGAGGTGCCGCATTCGACGTTTGTACCCAAAAATGCGGCACCTTTTAAACTTAATTGTCAACGACCGCCTTTCGCGAAATGTTTTTTTAGATCGAAATATATAATTCTACGGGGTGGGAGATTAACTTTTTGTAATTTTTTGTAGTGAACCCAAAATACATATTTTTAATAATTTTTTTATTTGTAGTCTTTTGTGTTTAATACAAAAAATGGCAAAACGTTAAGCTCCCACCCTATAGAACTATATATATTAATTGATAAAAAAATCCAGCGAAAGACGGTCGCTGACAATTAAGTTTGAGAGGTGCCGCATTTTTTGGGTTAACCGTCGAATGCGGCACCTCTTAGGATTTTTTGCTTGGTACCGCCTTTTGTGAGGTTCAATTTGAGATCGAAATCTGTACTTTGAACAGGTGGGAGAAAAATTTAAAAAACAATGCCTTTTTTTGAAACACCCTAATATATATATATATATATATATATATATATATATATATAGGGGGGACCGGGGCAAAATGGGGAAGCTAAGAAATAAAACCTGCTACAACGATACCGATACCATAGATCCATTGCTTGTCACACAAAAATTGTATTGGCACCCGTTTTAGAAGGATGTTTAAAAAAAATCATCTGGGGCAAAATGGGGTACCCTTCGATTTGACTCGCAGCAATTTTTGTCAGCTAGACATAAAAAGTTCTGATAGCAAGACAGTCATGACAGCGAGACAGTCCGGACAGCTAGACAGTCCTGACAGCGAGACAATCCTGACAGCCACACTGTCCTGACAGTGATAATTTTGGGGTACTCCATTTTGCCCCATATCGGTATCGCGTTCGTCTTCCCCGTTTTGCCCCGCTTCCCCTATATATATATAATAGTATCAAGAGACGCGGTAGCGTCTCGACGCCAAGTACTTTTGGTATTACCATGATTCGTAGTCCTCGATTAGCAGCGCCAGTCCCTAACAAATATACAAAAGAAATTAATAATTTTTCATTATCCTATTACAGTAGAACCCCGTTTATCCGAGGTAATGTTGGGAGAGCGTACGTCGGATAAGCGAAAACTCGGATAACACGGATAACAAACACAATTCAAAATTTTACTACTATTATATATTTAAAAAATAACACACCACTTCATATAACAATTAACTTTATTAGTTAATTTGCGACTTGTTTCCTTTTTTAAAACACCACGATGTTCTACCATTAACTGCAGAATCGGAACTGATGTATTTGCAGCTCGCGATATAAAGACGCAGCAAACTTGTACAAGTTTAAGCGCGTATGCAACAATGTAGCAGTGTAGCGTATGCAACAATGTAGCAGACTCCACCGCGCGCGGGCATGCTGCTTTATCCGTTTTATCCGAGTTTTCCGTATTATCCGAGCCTGCACCTCGGTTAAGGGGAAATGAAACAGCTGCGCGTGCGAGAGAGATAGTTGCAATTTTCAAATGCACTTTATTCAACGGTGCTAATTTTTTTGAGAAAAAAATGAATGGGCTCCGGATGCGAAATTATCGTGTGCATCCGGCTCGAATTTGCTTTTTCCTCAAAAAAATAGCACCCTTGAGAAAAGTTCATTACAGTTTTCATTACCGACCGCTATATTTCACTTCCCCTTAAGGACATGTGAAACAACTCAGTCGGTAACCAAAATCTGTAATGAATGAGATTCACAGATCGTAGACTTTCCGGGAAAAAGCGAAGCATTAGCGGATGTACAATTTAGTACCGCGTCCGATGATGCTTCCATTTCATCCGAAACGTCAACCAGTTTTAAATGGCATTGATTCGAAAAATTAATCTGTCTCTCTCGCACTCATATGTCACGTGGTACATCTGTCACTGGGCCTTAATGGAAGGCTAAACATATATGAGTTTCGGCTTTCGATGAGACTTTTCTTTTGATCGTGAATGGTAGAATCCGCGAGAAAAGTTGATTACAGTTTTTACTACCGACCGCGGTATTGCATATGCTCTTAAAGCGAGGTGAAACATATACCATCTGACATATGAGTGCAAGTCTACCATCTCCGAATGCCATTCGTTACAGTTTTTGTTTCCGACTGAGTCTGTTTCATCTTGCCTTAAGGGCATGTGGCACAGACTCAGTCGGTAACAAATCGCCTTCCCTATTTTCTCCAAAACGATTGATCCGACGAGCAAAAGCAAATTAGGTTTTCATACTTATATCTATTGCCTACAAAAACCTAATTTGATTTTGGTCGAAGAATCAACCATCACGGAGGAAACAGGGAAAGCGATTTGTTACCATCGGAGCATTGTTACGTGTGTGTCACATCCCCTTAAGAGCATGTGATACCATATGGAGTGCGAGAGAGATAGCATCAGTGGCGCTCACGGCGGAGCAAGAGAGACACACTCGGAAAGGTGTTTCACATGCTCTTAAGATCGGTAACAAAACTGTAATAAACTTTTTTTTAACGGTGCTATTTCCGTTGTTAAGCAATTTCTTACATGAAGCTGAATTGCTATCCGCCTCATGTAAGAATTTCCTTATCTTATAACCAGAAATGTTGAGACAACCGTGGAGACAGTTAATTACAGTTTTTGTTATCGACCGGGCCCAGGTCATGCGGGGAGGAAGGAGTGTCTTATCGTCTTAAACGTTGGCTATAAAAATATTAACAGTGCCGAATATTTGTAACGGTTTATTTTCATAATATTGGACTTATACAATATTTTCCGTCTTTCCTGATAGACAAGCGGCACAAAACGTAGCACTTGACGCAATAATTGCGACATGTGCCGCACATGTCGCAAAAATCGCAACAATATTGCTACTTTTCGTGGCGCTTGTCTCTCAGGGTTAAGATATAAAACAAAAAAGGCAAAGTCCCATCTAAATTTTTTTATTATTGTTCCCAGCAAGATTGATCATGGCTGTGCTTTGTTTTTGTTACTCCTAGGGGGACCAATCGCTCTTGGTCTTCTTGGTTTGTTGCCACGAACTTTTTGTGGCATGATTATTTCACCCAAAGTACTCGCCGATGTAGCCTCGTACATAGATGCATTATTTTTCGTCACAACGGAATATATGTTGGTTGTTTTCGTTTGTATAGGCGCTTTGCTGCTGTTGTGGATATCCTGGCTCTGGAAAATCGAAGATGATGAACCCTGGAAGCAAACAGTACGATCATGAAATCGGACAACTGTCAACACGTCTTTTCGAAATTAACACGTATTTTTTCTTTAAGAAATCTATCTGAGCTAACCGACTCTAAGCTGTCATGGGGGCGTTGAAATATTAGTATTCCATATCGCCCTGCGACTTGGAATCGACCCGATTTGCTGTTGTTTCCGTTCTGATTTCTGATAACCACTCGTCTCCAGCGCTCCCAAGTAGCAAAAAAGACATCTGGTACGAAAAAGTCATGTGAATGGGATACATATAAGTCCGCCCGAATGATAACTATAAACTATCCTACGACCAAAAGTTAACTTTTAGACATAGGATGATACCTTATAGTTACCATTCGGACGGACTTATGTATCCCATTCGGATGACTTTTTCGTACCAGATGTCTTTTTGCTACTTGGGCTATTACGATTACATATGTAAAGTAGCTATGTTCGTTGCTGGTTTTCTACTATCGTAGCATCTACTATTGTGTGTCGCATGCTTTTTAACAGAAAAATGATTAATGTTACTTGTATTATTAACCTGATTTTGCACATCTTTGCTCCTGGAAGTTATCGACTTCTCATCGTTATCGGCGAGACGAATACGACGCTCCTCCCCCTCATCCAACGTTCGTAAACTATCCAACTCCCATTCATTCTTCTGCTGTTTTAGCTCGCGATCAGCAGTGTGTCGTTGGGCCATGGAAAACATTCCCTCCGACTCTTCGACGAACTTTATCGTGTAATGCTCCATGGGTGTTAACTGAAGAAAAAATGAATAAAGGAACGCACGTCAGCGCAGAATCATCAAATTTTTATATTCTGATGATTTTCCGAAAAGGGTTGGACACCACGTCGAGAGCAATCGAGGAGGTGTGCTGGGATTACCTCCGAGAGCTGTAGTCTTAGACTTAGTTGTAAATATTTCGGACGTGTTACTTAACTACAGATATAGCTTGGTGCATGAGAAAAAGGTACGCGAACGGCTTGAAACAGAATTGACGACCATATAAATTAAATAAAATGTTAATAATAATAAAAATTCTCAAAGTTCATGAACAAAGATAATTAAAAAACCTTACTTTCGTCTTCTGATGTTCTGCCCTTTCGTTTTGGTCGGATCCCCGGAAATCACGCACGTGTAATGTGCGTTGTAGAGTTCCAGTTGCGGACTTATATTTCTCCGCACCTTCGATACTGCGATTGTTTTATCGCGGTAGCGAGAGTAGTGAAAGCTTGCCTTCACGCTAGTTTCCTTCACCCGTGCATCTAATTCGGCCATAGTCACTTAACCTAGAACAGGACAATATATTGACGCGGAATAAGATTGATCGCATGTTTAAAACTGAATTTCACCCAAGTATTGATCGAATCTACTCACCTGAAAATTATCATAGGGTATCGAAGGTCTTAGGTGGTGATGGATCCGTAAAATCTTTTCAATTCACGTCACGAGTAACGGATGTCTCTGTGTCTTTATTGTTTTCGACAAGTGGTGCACAACCACGCTTTCTTCGGCGCCCGTCTAATTCTTTCGCACTTCAATTCGTATCTTTGTAAACAGTTTCCGCACTCTACACTCTTGTTGGTTATTTCTAGCTTGCACGCTTCGCATTTCCAAGGTCCATTCTTTCTTTTTTCCTCAATTACTCTCTGTAAATGATTGAAAGCATCAACTTCAAAGTATTCGAGGAGTATCGTTATATCCACGCTTTTGCTGGCAACTGAATCCCTTAACGTAACAGCCGTCAGATTTTCTATGCATTGGTTGCTTATTTTGCCTTCTTTATTCAGAGCGTATTTTTGTACACTCTCAGAAACAAGCCAACTTAAGAGTCGGGTTCTTTGTTCGTTTACAGTCATACTGGAGAAAATTTTCACTGCCATCTTCCGTGGATAGAATTTTGTTGTTGTACAATCTGATCCTGTAGGGTGACCTCGGGTTCGCATGCGGGACGGCATTCTTGTGTTGCCAATGCTGGCTGTTGTACCATCTGTAATAGACAACGCGTTCATTTCTGAATTTAGATTCTTTGACTGATCTAGAACGCCGTTAGACGATGCCGCAACTACGTTATTGGCGTTTTCATCGTGAACCGATATTGCACGTACGACTTCGACATGTACTTCCGACCCATCCCGCCATGCAGATGCCAATTTGTTGAGCACATCTATTTTGTTGTGAAAGCTCAAACCAGTTGATTTACTACCGATGTCAACGAGTTGTTCTGTTATGGAGATTAGCGCTCTTCTTTTCTCGCCGATTGTACGATAGTTTTTTTTATGCGTCGTGTGGACGGTCGGCGCGCTCGTCGGCGCAACAATATCCACAGTTTGAAGTTGACTATTACGAAATGCACGTTGATTCGCCTGTGTGTAACGCTTCGTCCATCTTTCGTTACATATTGTTTCGTCGTATAATGGCAAGGCAAAACGCTTACGAACAGCAAACATATGTTTACACGGCAAAAGCATTGAGTTGCGGAAACGACATCCACATTCCGTGGGAGTGGCTTCGATTAGCTGTTGTACGTACTTCACTATGCATTTTTCACTGGTTTCATCGCATTGTTCAACAACAACCGCTTGGTGCAATCGCAATTCCCTTTGTACTTCATGGTAAGCTTCTTCCACCAGATACAGTGAATACTCATGCTCAGCACTATCGGGTGTATGTAGTGTGACAGGTTTCTTGAGGAACTGTCTCGCAATCTTCATATCGGTTTCCTGATTATGAGACTGTACAAACTGAAAAAATCGGTCTGCGAACTGGCAAAGGGAACTGTGGCGTTTGACCACCTGCTTTATTTGTTTGTTAACACTCTCCAATCGATTGTTCGTGAGATTATTCAGATTTCCTTGGGATATGCTGTACCGAGTCCATTCTGCCCTTATGTCATGCCAATTTTTCAAAAAGTAGCTATAAACAGCCTCAGGTGCCTTCTCCTTCAGATCTGTGAAAGTGGCTTCGTATGCCTCCTCCGACGAACTGTACGCCAATTGTTGTAGTAGACTCATGCATTCGTCGTGAGTCTCAGCACTCAGCTTCATCGTTTTTTTTGTCAGAGCTCGTGCGAACGATCGGAGAGTATGGAAAAGGCAGAGATAAATGGGTATGCCTGGGAAAACCTCCTTCAGAACATTCCTTTCCGTCATGTCTTTGTCACCCATGAAGCATCTGATTCGTTCGCATGCCTCGGCATTTTGTTCCTTAAACGTCAGGGCGATCCATTTCAAAGTGTCTCTATCTTCGGAAACTACAACTGCAGCGCCAACGATTTCACCACGTCCATTACTGTTTTCCACTAACAAGAGGACTAACGTCAAGTTCAGGTTGAAGAGCTTGTGCGTTCCGTCGATAAAAACTATTTCAGACCACGACCGCATTGATTTTCTCATGTCGACAGTAGAGAAATATACTCCTTTAAAGTTGGTGTTTTCATCCTGAAGTACCGATACATCACAACCTGTAATCAGAAAAAAAAATGAATTCACCAAAATAGTAATTTATTTCACTCGGTGCGTAAAATGCGGTTTTACGCACGCTTCGCGTGCGTACAACCTCATTTTCACACCTTGTGAAATAAAATTTCGTACGATACTCGTGCATAAAACGTTTTCTGAACTCGTGTGATTGCAACACTCGCCTTCGGCTCGTGCTGCAAACTCACACTCGTCAGAAAAAGTTTTATCGCACTAGTATCGTAATGTACTATTACGACACTAGTGCGAGAAAACTTCTGACGCGTGTGACTTTGCAGCACGAGCCGATGGCGAGTGTTGCAATCACACGAGTTCAGAAATAGTTTTTCGCAAAAGTATTGTATCAAATTTTACTTCACAATGTGAGAAAATGGGAGTTATGAACACGCCAAGCGTACGTAAAACTGCCATTTTCGCACCGAGTGTAATAAAAAGCCTTTCTAGAAACAGTAATAATGAAAGTCAAAGAAATACTCACCATTATCTTCTAATTTTTTGACAAACGCCGGAAGCTCGTTCCCATCTCTTTTGTGTATTCGTGAACTTATATTCGCCAAATCCTTGAACGTCAACAGTTTCTCTTTCTCTGTTGCGAGCTTGTTCTTGATTAACTTCCTGTTGGCATCATATCGGATGAGTTCTTCCACTTCTGCTGTCGAAGCTGGGGACAGTCGCCTATTTTCGGGGATGACCTTATAAAAAACCTGCAAATTATAGAAAATAAGTTAAGTTCTAATTAAACGAAACTTACCCTGATAGACAAGCGCCACGAAAAGTAGCAATATTTGCGCGATATTTGCGATATGTGCGGCACATACTGCAATTATTGCGCCAACTGCTACTTTTTCGGCCGCTTGTCTATCAGGGTATGTGATTATTTATAACACATTATATCTAACCTCTGATGCTTCATGGTTCTGGTGTACCAAGTTTACATCCGATATCTCGAGGTGGGTCTTTGCGTTGATCAACTTTATTTTTATGCGCGCAGCACAGCCCTTTTTATGTGAGCTGTAACAAAAAAAAAAAAAAATTAAATAAAAAAAGAAAATATATGCACTAACATATTATACAAGGGGTGCACAAAATTATACTAACAAACTTTGACGCTCTCCAGACGTTGCTGTCCGTGGTTCGCCAATGAATTTGCAGGCGTAAGTGGCAGATAAATATTTCAATTTAGGATCTGCATCCTTAAGATTTGATTTTGCGTTCTGGATTGTAGAACTAGTTCTGATGGTGAACACCTGTTTCGCGTCTTTACTGTATGCCTCTAAATAGGCCTCGAATTCCCGGATACTTGAAAATTGCATACCCATCGTCGGCTCTGATACATTTGCCATGTCTGAAGGTGAATGTAGATTCCAGTTATAACAAACAAATGGCAAATAAAAAATTACAGAGTGTGTTAATATTCTGTTTGTTTACCTGAAAATCTTCTTCGAACAGCACGGAGAGCCGAATGGTGGAACCAAGCAGCAATTCTATGGAAATTCTGTGCTGCCTTGACGTCGGAGGCCTCGGTCGTGGTTTCAGTGACGACATGAGCACGTTGTCAACCCTACAAGTCGCACATAAACAAAACTCACTTTACTCATCGCCCACCAAGAGCAAAAAAATAAAATGAAAATAAAAAATGTACGAACAAAATTTTTAGCCTTCTCCTTGATCATGAGGAAGAAAAAATTTCATTGCCAAAATCGCTCTTGGTGGGCGCACGAGTGGATCGTCACGAACTATCACAATGATAGCTGAGCACATCAATTTCTTCGTCTTACGGAGCCAATTGAGACACGGGAGCAACCACTGTCACAGCGAGAAGAGTGGTTGATACTAACGGCTGTTACTATTGCCCGCCTGCTTGCTCGTTGCTGGTCAGCCCGTCGCTACTACTTTGCTGCTTGCAGGGCGAGAACAACGACAAATCTGGAAAACAAAAACGAAAAGGCTCTTCAGCTCAGTGCGATAGTCTGAATGATATGTTCGTAGAATTTTTTCTGAAGTAGAATCTGTTAAGGGGAAGTGAAACACCTGTGCGTACGAGAGAGATTCAAAAGAATGCGATCAGTAAAACCGAACCGAACTAATTGAGGTTAGATTGGCTGTTCTCATGTGCCGATTATTAAAGCTCCGAGTACAATGAATTACCATACAGATACCGATTTATAATAAAACTAATATTAATACAACACCTCAAGGTATTTAATATTCCTTTTTATTACCTGCACGTTGAGGAGGCGAGACGAAGTTAGTTAGTTAGTTATTTGATTGGGGCTGGCTCCGGATGTCGACTAGCGGCAATGTCATACGGCCACGTCGTAGCAATGGAGATGCAGTCTGAAATAGCAAGAAGGGCGGGGGGCGACGCGGACGCCGAGGCGTACAGCTCGTCCCCCACGAAAATGCGGCCCGCTACCAGCGCGCGAACACGACTGGTGCAGGTCGTAATGAAGTCCTTGGAACGAATAAAATTGCACAGAGGAAGTTTAAAAAGATAGGTTGCAGTTTTTAAAGAAAGTCATGAAAGTGGATACTATGAATGATGATGGCTTGAATAAAAATGATTCGATATTGAAAGGCGGGAAGTGTTTCATGGAGATAAGAGACTGAATTAAGCGCGGACGGTGTTGAGCGAAGCGGGGGCAAGCCCAGACAACATGATTCAGGTCCTCGGACTCAAAGCCGCACGGGCAGTCCGACGACGCAGTGATATTTTTCCTATACAGGCTGGCTGCAAGATTATAATGGTTAGAGCGCATTCTGCAAAATGTGACTATGGCCTTTCTGCGAAGATGTTGAATTTAGAGAACCAGGGCATGGAAGCAAGAGTATGGAGATCGTCAAAATATATTTTGCCCGTTGACTCGCAGTCTCGTACCAGGGCACGATCCGAGGCCAAAAGGCATTTCTTGCGAATGATTGGAGTAAATTCAGAAGGAGGGAGGGAGGTTGTAAAGTGAGTTCCTATACTGATGGCTGATTTGGCAAGAGTGTCAGCAGTCTCGTTGCCCGAAATCCCGGAATGACCCGGAATCCAGACCAAGTTGACTATAAGATTTGAGTTCGAACAAGTTGTGAGAGCATGATAAATTGAAATAATGATCGGAGACCAGTTAGATGGGCACGGGGAGACGAGTGCTGTCAGAGAGCTTAGAGAATCAGTAAAAATGTAGGATACTGGTATTTTGTTTTTAATTATAAGTTTAATCGTTTGAAAAATGGCTAAGGCTTCCGCGGTGAAAATGGACGCATAGCTGGTGATACGGTATTGAATCGATAAGTCAAGAGAAGGGCTATGAATGGCCAAGCCAACGTAATAGCCATCCTCGAGCTTTGAGCCGTCCGTGTAAAAAGCAGTTGAATTATGAAGCTTGTGGAGAAACATAGAAAGGAATTCTGCATTAGGATTGGTAGATGATTGAAGCCGCCTGCCGGAGTCTATATCAATTATCGAAGTAGAAAAGGAAGGTTGAGAGGGGATGATAGAATAGATAGCCGGGTATGGAAGCGGGTCGATGAGACTTTTGAAGTTAAAAAGTTGACGGTAGGCTTTTACGAGGGGGAGGTGATAAAGAGAAGAGAAACTTTTATCGGGTCCAAGAGAATCAATTAAGGTCGGAATAGATGTAAGAAGGAGATGCCACGAGGTAGAAAAAACTTTGAGCATAAATTTGTTGGCGAGAAATTGAAGACGATGGGCAAGAAGCGGTTCTTTTGATTCCGCGTAAACTATGTTGTTTGGGGTTGAATTGCGTAGCCCGAGAGAGAGCCGCAAGGCTCTGCGTTGGATAATTGCTAATTTTTTCAGAAGGGGATGATTCTTAAATGGGATGACTGATGACCCGTATTCGATTAGGCTGCGCATAAGGGCTCTGTACAGTATAAGAAGAGAAGACGGGTCCGCGCCCCACCAGGTAGAGCGGAGGCATTTGAAAATGTTTAAGAGGTTTTTACATCTGGAGACTAACTTACGAAAATGGGGTTCCCATGAAAGACGGGAATCAAGAGTTAGACCTAGAAAGCGGGCCTCCTGACTGCATGCAACGCGGGAAGAATCGATGATAACATATTGCTCCGCCGGGATAAAATGTCTGTAAGTAAAAACTACCAATTTGGATTTCGAGGGCTCGATAGAGAGACCTCTCGTGTTTAGATAGGAAGAGATTTGATTGACACTAGTTTGAATGGAATTAATGCAAGTATTTAATTGTTTGGAGCTAGAGTAAATAACAACGTCATCAGCGAACTGAAGGCAGAAACTTGAAGGGTGTAACTTGCGCTCAAGCTGGTTAGTGTAGAGGATATAAAGAAGAGGACTAAGGATGCAGCCCTGCGGCACACCTTTGAATGAGTAGTAGGGACCGTGGACACAATCGGCAATTTTAAACGAAATGGAGCGAAAGGAAGTGAGATTGTAAATGAATTTACATATGGACCAAGGTAAACCGATGTCACTGAGATAGTGAACTAGAATGCCAGGGTCGACGTTATCAAAGGCACTAGAAATATCAAGAAAGATACCGGCGGTGAACTGATGTTTCGCGAAGCTCGTGTAGATGTCGTTAGTTAGGATTGAGAGATTGTCCAAACACGATCTGGACTTACGAAATCCAAATTGTGAAGGAGAAAGGAGTAGGTTACTCTCAAGCCAGTGAATTAGTCTAGTGTGAATGAGTCTTTCCATGAGTTTTAAGAGGCAGGATGCCAATGAAATCGGACGAAATTTGCCTGGGGTTGATTTTGGAATAAAAAAGATGAGAAACTCGTTCCAAGACTTCGGAAAGAGCCCGTTTTTAAGGAGACTATTGAAAGTGTCAAGAACGAGCAGGTGAATAGAGTCGGGTGTATTGGATATAATGGTGAAGTCAATTTTGTCAAGACCAGGAGCCGAATTGAGTTTACTTTTGTAGATAGCCGATCGTAGTTCTTTGATAGAAAAGGGGTTGTCGAGATGAGAGTTAGATTTAAAGGAGGTGGGAAAGTTAGGGAAGAAACAGGAAGGCGGACATATCGACGGAAGAAGATTAGTCATCCTATCGATCGATTCTGCATTGTTAGGGAGAGATGAAGGGTTCGGCAGAAATCTGTTTCGAAATCTTTTGATTTTCGACCATACTAGTGTAGAAGAGGAACGGAAGTCAATGGATTCAGTGAACTTAGACCAGGATTCTTTTTTGGCTTTTTTAAAAGTTTTTTTCGCTATTGCCTCAAGCTTTTTGGCGTTAATAAGATTTTCTAAATTTGACAAGCGGCGAAAGGACGCCCACGCTGATTTACGGGCGATGTTAGCCTCGCCGCATTCTTTGTTCCACCAAATGGCGGGCCTGGATTTACAGGCAGAGCGTGGGCGCGGTTTTGAAAAGTTTGGTACAGAGGCTGAGACCGAATCGTAGACGGCTTGAACTAAATTGTCATATTGGGTTAACGGCGAAGGGTCTTTTAGAGTGGGGGCTGCGGAGTCGAGAAATGACCTAAAGGCTGGCCAATCGATTTTTTTCAAAGGGAAGCGATTAGGGGAAAAGGAAAAAGTCGAGAATTTAACTCCGATGGAGGTAGACATAGGGAAATGGTCACTGAGGAGAGAGTCCGGAAGAACTTGCCACGTGCAAAGGGATGCCAGTTGCGGAGAGACAAGAGTTAGATCTATAGCTGATATATTCTGAAGGTTGTTTAAATTGTTGTTGACATGTGTTGCTGAACCGTCATTAAGACATAAGAAGTTGTTAGCTACCAGAGTATTTGACAAGGAAAGACCGGACGTGCAATTAGCCGAACAACCCCACGAGGAGTGATGGCTATTGAAATCACCCGCTATGAAGACATGGTTGGAGAATTGAAGAGAGTCGAAAAATCTTTGCCAAACCGGGCCACGGATTGTTACGGAAGGAGGTTTATAGAGGGCGATAAGTGTTAAGGGACCGTATGTAGTGGAGATGGAGATAGACAAAGTTTCTAGCTTGTCAGGACTGTGGTAAACTGAGTGGATTTCTTTAAACGAAATATCCTTTCTGAGGAAGATGGCAAGACCACCGCCTCTTTTGTTGACTCTATTTCTAACTATAACGACAAAACCATCTAGTTTAGGAATTGAAGAGGGTGAGAGCCAGGTCTCACATAAAATTATAATATCGTAAGAGCCAGCAATATCTGCAATAAGCCCTTGTTTATTCTGAAAGCTACGGCAGTTCCATTGAAGGATGTTTAACTGTTTACGATTGGCCATGATTGTGTTGGGGGGAAAGGGAGGCCAAAAGAGTATTCAAGGAAGCGACAACGGGGGTGAGTTTATCAGACGTGCCTGAGGGCGCTAGGGCTGG
Source organism: Ichneumon xanthorius (assembly GCA_917499995.1). Classification (NCBI taxonomy): domain Eukaryota; kingdom Metazoa; phylum Arthropoda; class Insecta; order Hymenoptera; family Ichneumonidae; genus Ichneumon; species Ichneumon xanthorius. Next base: position 105,964 of record CAKJTD010000037.1, on the reverse strand, counting down.
GATTAGCTGTTGAATGATGAGTTGCAGGAGCGTGGGAATTATTTGAAATAGAATCTCCGAGTGGTTTGAAGGGATATTTGGGTTCGGAGGAGGAGGTGGGTTCGGTGAGAGAGCGGGTGGCGAAACAGGGACTTGAGAATACCCGTTGTGTGAGAAGCCGGAGGTCGGGTAGTGACCATGGGGTGCCAAAAGAGCGTTGGCGTGAGCGGCGCGAGTAGCAAGTAACGAGCGGGATTTATTTCCTTGAGTTCGAGGGGTTGTCCGAGGAACGGCACTGTGAGCCGGCGTAGAATATTGGGCAAGAGGAAGAGGAGTTGGAAGCTGCAAATGTAGCGGTGGGGCCCTGTTTACAGGGGTAGAAGCGACCTGGTTGTAACTTAATGGGAAGAGCGGCGGAGGGGGGGTTGGTTGCGGGCTGGAAGTGCGAACACGAGGAAGTTCGGGGAAGTGCGCTAGAGTCGGGGTGATAGTCGAGCGCGAAGGGTTAGCTGGGGTTTCAGATATTAACTCGCGAGCTTCGGAACGGCAGATGTTTCTCTCCGCAGCGATATTTCTAATCAGTTTTTCGTGAAGAAAAGCTGGGCACTGGTGGTCGGTAGGGAGGTGAGGACCTTTGCAGTTGGCACAGATGGGAGGAAGATCCTTGCGAGGACACTCCTCTCCATTCAAATGTTTTCTTTGGCCACAGCGGATGCATTTTGCGCGACTCTTACATTGACTAGCAACGTGATTGAAGATGTAGCACGAGAAGCAAATTTTTATCGGAGCGAACCAGGGTTCGACCGGGAACCGAACTTGGAATAGAGATACCGCGTCGGGACGGTTGCGACCTTCGAATCTAACATATAGGGTTTGCGTGGCGACTAAATCTGTTTTGCCCTCGACGGTAACCTTGCGGTTTTGACGTCGGGCCATTAAGATGGGAGCACCCGGTGAATCTACTTCTTTGACGAACTCCTCCATTGACACGTCCTTTGGAACGCCCTTAATAGTACCTTCGCAAGAGAGATAATGATTTGGGATGTAGGCGACGAGGCCTTTGTCTTTCAGATAGCTGGCAGATAGGCTGTCATTTGCTGTCTTGGCCGTTGAGAAGAACGCAGAGACCTGACATCTACCGGTGTTACGAGCACGAAGGTACTGCGTTTTGCTGAACTTTTCCAAAATAGTTTTGCCCATGCGGGTAGCATCTAGTCTAGGAGATGCGGAGGTGATGATCATTGGGCGGATTACGACAGTAAAAGGGCCGGTACTATGAAGGGAATAGCGGTTTTTTAGGAGAGATTCCTGCAAGATGTCTTGAACGTGAGGGTTATTGGAGGTGGTCTGCTGCGAAGCAGGTTGGGAATTAATTGACTTGGTCTGCTGCGGGACAGGTTGGGACTCTTTCGACTTAATCTTATTCTGCTGTGCATCGTCCGAACGCTCGAGCTGCCTCTTTCTCGATCCCGGAAAGGATTCGTTCTTCAGGTCCTCCACCTGAGTCCAAATCATCTCCTGGTCCATATCCGCCTCCCCGTCAGGGGGCTCGCCCCCACACGCGCCGTCCGCCGAGCTCATGGCTCGCTGCCGGCGGGAGAAAGAAAAATTAGGTTAGGACAGGAGAGTACTGAAAAAAAAGATTAAATTAAACAGAAAAGGATATTTGGTAGACTGTAATTGCAGTGAAAAACACTGCGCAGCGAATGAAACTCCGCCAAAGAAGAAAAGCACTCTGCAATATGGATAAAGAAACTCCGAGGTGACACACGTCTGTACCCATGCGCGCCCCAAACGGAACTCAGGCGAGACGAAATCTTCTTCGAGGCACAAAGGAGAGACGATAGGCCGGAAAAGTAACGTGAGGCGTGGACATGCGGGAGTGGCTGTTGGAGTGGCTGTTGTATAACTGAAGTGTCTGTGGTATGGACACTCCAAAATGGCAAGCAGTTTAAAAAGTTAACAGAAATGAATTAAGACCGCGCACGATACCCAAATCCAAAGATAATAACCTCGCGAGGCGATTACTGTTTCTTTTTTAACGGTGGCTGCGAAATTTCTGGCAAAAATAATTAACGCAATGTTTATCTGAGGCTTATGTGTAACTGGAGTGTCTCTGTTATAGACACTCCAATGTCGTAAGCACTTTAAAAAGTTTATAGAAATTAATTAAGACCGAGCACAATATGCAAATTCACAGATAATAATCTGGCCAAGCGATAACAGCTCCTTTTTTAACGATGGTTGCGAAATTAGTCTAAAAAAGAATTAGTCGATATGGGCCCGAAGCTTTTGTATAACCGGAGTGTCTCTATTGAAGACACTCCAACGTCGCAGGTGATTGAAGGAGTTAATAGGAATTCATCAAAACGCCTGTGTTACATTTTAGCAATAATAATTTTGCAAAACGATTACAACTTGCTTTTACAACGATTGCTGCGAAATGTGTATTAAAAATAAACGCGCGATATTTATCCGAGGCTTTAATGTAACTGGAGTGTCTCTGTTATAGACACTCCAATGTCCCAGGCAGTTTGAAAAGTTAGTAGCAATTAATTAAAATCGCGCACAATACCCAAACCCATAGATAATAATCTCTCAAGGCGATTACAGGTTTCTTTTATAACGGTGGCTGCAAAATCAGTATTAACATTTAATACGCAATATTCGCACGGGCTGTTGTATAACTGGAGTGTCTTTAATAAAGTCACTCCATCTAGGGAATTTTTACAGACACGCCAACTTCAATAAGTTCGTACTAGAGACACTCCAACTTTTGGAGTGGCTGTAATTTGGAGGGTCTGGTGCGAATAGTCACACCGCTTTGCTACACCACGATTGCTGCGCTCTGGGAAATTAGGGGGAACAAAAATAGAGGGAAGGGGAGGAGCTACCTTATCAATCGCGAGATTAAGCGCAACCGAAACATCCTTATTATCCACTCTAAAATTCGAGTGGTAATTACCATTAAACTTTCTTACGGTATCCCATATATCTTTTAGTGACATCTCGGGATTAACCTTACTCGCGAACTTTCTAAAAGAAAGATTTTTCTTCCGTTTAAAAACGGCCTTGGCCTTTTTATCCTCTGCCATCCATAACTCAAGATTTTCAACCGAACAATTACGTCTAAATTTCTTAAAGGCCGTCCGTCTATTTTCTAACGCCTCAGAACAACGGTCATTCCACCATAAATTCCCCGACCGAGTTTTACTGGGACCCTGAGAGGGATGACCCGGGACTTTGGCGCCGGAAACAATTAATGACTCTTTAATAAACTGTATCAGAGTAGAAAATTCTCGAATACAGTTATTTGCGCTGATCAAGTTGCCAGTCGAATAATCTTTCATCAAATCGCCGAATTTGCACCAATCAACTTTGCTCAAATTCATTATAGGCCTTCTTCCCACCGGACTCGCTGATAAACCGCGAATAGCGATCTCTATAACTGCGTGGTCACTCCCCAATAAATCGTCGGTCACTGAATGATGACACGAAAGGGCCAAATTAGCATCTACAATGCATAAGTCAAGGACGTTAGATCTATTATTCGGTCCGTAATATGTCGGAGTCCCATCATTTAAAAAAACAAGATTAAAATCCGTAAGAGATTCAGCCAAAGCTCTACCCGAGGCATTCCAAGATTTACTGCCCCACAATGGAGAATGCGCATTAAAGTCTCCTCCTACAAGGAGGTAATTATTTTTACTTAAATCGGATAACCCCTTAAAAAGTACATCCCAAGTACTTTTATCAGTTAAGCGATTCGGAGCTCTATACACACTAACTACTATCAGATTTTTATGAACCTCCGACAAAATTTCAACAGCGACTAATTCAAAATCGATAATGTCCCAAAGGGCATCCGGGAGAGATAAAATCTTATACTTAATATTTTTCCTAATGCCAATAGCTACACCACCCCCTGTCTCAAATTCCCCTCTGTCTCTCCTGACCAGATCGAAGTAAGGGATCCTAAAGAACTTAGAAGGCCTGAGCCAAGTCTCAGAGAGCAAAACAAAATCTCTGTTATTTATTAGGGAAGGAATTTCGTGAGATTTTCCAAGCAACCCTCTACAATTCCATTGAGCTATATTAAATTTGCCGTGAAAAGCCATGTCCCAGAAGAGCAGAAAAAATAATATCTGAATGGAAATGAGTACAAGACGTTGAGAGGAAAAAGCGAGAAACTCTCAACCCCTTGAATCTCATTGACAATCCATCTCAGTGGATACTTCCTGATTAGATTTCCGCTCTTCCAAGCCAATCGCTTCAGAATTTGGACTGTTTATAGTACTATGATCTTCTACTGAATTTGCTGTAATAAGTTTTTGAGAGGAGTTCGACTCGGATCCCCCACTAGCGCAATCTTGCAGTTCGATTATCTCTGGCAAGCTCAAGGCCTTGACATCCAAGTGCCAAGGCTTCTCCTTAGCCTTCTCCAGTAAAAGGCCCCCTGCAGAGACAGAGGGAGATCGAGAGGAATCAGGGGTAGGCGTCAAGGTCGGGATCGACAACACAGACGAAACAGGGATGTTAGGCGAAGTTGTAGTATTAATGGGGTCCGAGGTAGGAGGTCCCGATGATTCCTCTACCAACACCACTTTCTTTGGGATTTTCCTTCGTGATTTATACACTTTGCTGAGCTTGGAGGATCCTTCCCCGCTACTGGATGAGGGAGGGGACCTCACGTGGTTCCCGAGGGCAGGAAAGTGACTATCGGAAACGTCACCCTCCGGAATTGGCTGCATCCACTCGTTCACCGCAGGCAGAGCTACACCCGAGCCCCCGCCACCAGACTGACACTTCTCGATCCAAGCATTCGCCCTATAAAGGTTGGAAATTTTATTATCTTTTATGATCTCATTTGCCATGTCCCTGTCAACGTTGCCATGAGACATGATCTTGTTCAAGATTTTCTGTTTGATCAGAGAATCACAGATCTGATCGGAAGCTTTATGGTTGTGACCGCAGTTTGCACATAACAGTCTTGGACTGGAGCACTCGACCGACCTATGATTCCCAGCGCAACTCTCACATTTAACTTTTCCTCTACACTGTTTCTCTTGATGACCAAATCTTTGACATTTAAGACAACGTAAGATCCTGCGTTCGAAAGGCTCTATAGAGACTCTTGTTTTGAAAATAGCGATTTTTTTGGGCAAAGCGTTACCTTCGAAGAAGAACTTAACAGTGCTCGTTGGGACCCTCTTGTTAGCGCTCCCCTCAGAGCGAAGTGTTCTCATTATCCTTTCCACTCTTAAGACCTTAAAAGGTTCGCCCAGCCACTCCAGTTCCCCCAGGATCTCGTGTTCCGAGAGAGAGGGTTCGACATCCTTCGCTACTCCAACCCTCGAAACCCTCGAGACCAGGATGAAAGCCTTCCAGTGGTCCGGCAGTGTTTGCGCTTGATCATTAACAAGTTTATTAGCCTCCTGATACGAGTTCAAAGTAACCTCAACCAAATTGCGGCCCTTTCTTCTGATCTCTGTCACCCCCGGATTTTTCAAACAAAGTTTTTTGCCGATAATCATAGGGTGGAGGTGTCCGATAGAGCCATCCACCGACGAGGCAGAAGGACCCGTCCCAGACATCTCACTACCCAGGCGTTGAGAGATAAAGACAACGTAAGGAGGCTGACTGTCTGATTTATATCGGTACTTTTTCTCTCGGAAGTCCTCAAAAAAACTCCTATGTCTCTTAGCACTTATCTCGGCCAACTCCGAGAGAGAAGAAGATCGCTCCGGAGGGCCACCCTGACAAAGGGTGGGATTAGCCACTTCGCCGACAGCCGGCGGCATCCTTCTTTTCCTCGATGACACACCGGGCAAAGAAGGAGGCCGCTGAGAACCGCCAATAATCTCGTTTATCTGGTCTTCACTTAACGCGTCGAGAACCTCAAAATGATTCTTCGAGGACTTCATCGCATCCTCCCGGTCTTAGAAAAAACTACTCCGTTACCGGAAGAGTCATTGAGAAGAGACATGATGCCTCTTCTAGGTTAGAGCTAGCACTAAATAATACAAACGACAATGATAAATACCTGACAAAGATGGATTACAAACTAAGTGAAAAGAAAAAAAAAGAAATAGAATAAAAGAAATATAAAGATAAACACTCTTTGGCTGCCAACACTCCCTTTGTTTGACGACGAAACTCGTTCACGCTCCCGCGTGGCGGTCGACCCTCGGCGGCCGCCCGCTCGACTTGATATTGGGATTCCTCACTGTCCGGAAATCAATTCGTCGAAAATAATATATACCAGCAGGCTCCAAAATAAATCGTCTTTAGCGAAATAACTGATTTGCCAAAAAATAACTTGGAATAGACTCGATGTTACTGGATATTCTCTGGACGAATACAAAAGGTGACCAGAGTGTCCGCCATCTTCCAGGCCAATCTCGAGTTGCAAGACCTGTATGTAAGACCGTGGTACCGGCCATCACCCAGCGAAATTCGCTGGGCGAATCGTGAGCACGAACATAACCACGGGTGGGAGGATTGTTTGTGCGGAGAAAAAAGACGAGCCGTCGTCGCTCAGTTTTTGCGCTAATTTGGGCTGCCGTCTCTGCGGGCATTTTCGGGCGAAGAGCTCTAAGAGAACATTATCGTGCATTATCGTCAGGTGGAAAAGAGGTAAATCCGAGACTTGGAGGACAATAAATTTTACGTGTGTTATCCCAATCACAAGGTTCTAATTCGTTATCGGATGTCTTGCGATAAGCATTAATACAAAATTTCGTTACTGAACTTGGCGCAGTCACTTGCCGCGTGTCATGTCATCAAATTAGTCCTCGTTACAAAGGTCATCGTGTTGTTAACGGTGTGTGTAGTTTCGTGACGTGCTAATAATCATGAGATACAATCGAGATTGCGTGATTTTAGGCCTATTGCATTAGAGCCGATAATAACCCGGGTTATCCATGATCTCTCATCGAAGTCTCGAGTCTCGGCGTAGGTTCATCGATTCTCCGCGTATAATGACTTTTCCAACGAAAAACCTAATATTTTGAGGACGAAGAACTTCGGGAGAGCTTCGTTTATAGTTTTATGATTTATCTCATCTGCGGAGGCGATAAGCTTGCACAGGTTAGTCATTGTTAATGGCATGGATAACAGGTCGCTTTACTTCACAACCATATTTATTGCGATAAAATGAACGTTTTCACGATCTTGCAGAACCATGAGTAACTTGCACAACTCATCCATGATCGCTGTTGCCATCGGCGCAACGATCGGCGTACTTGGTGCTGCAACTTTGCTCATTTACCAAAAAATCCTAGAGCAGAGACAACAAGCTATGATGAGCGATTACGTGGAGAATGTAGACAGAAGATTTGCCGAATTGGAAGCCGAGCTGGAGAGCGTTAGGTATGCTATGGAAAGTGTCCGTTGCATTGACCACAAATATTGACAGAAATTTTTCTGTTCACACCAGAAATCAACAAAAAAGTAGGAGAGCCAGGGCTGCCGCTCGCAAGCGGGTAACCTCTGTTAATAGTTTCTATACAGCGGATGACGTGGAGACCGACGCGGATGCAGTTTCCATTGCTGGAACTGAAACGGCAGATGACGAATTTTATGATTGCTCTGACGAGGAACTTGCCGGAGCAGATACCGAAAATGGGTTGGTTTCATTTTGCTGCTTTATGGAGGAAGTTTTTTTTTTTTTATAAAGCTCATTGACGAGAGCTTACTGTCTATTACACGAATAATACTTTATGGCCTGTAATGTAACAACAGCCCTTTGATCTACCATACAGAAGTTGCCTTACGAATCTGTCTCTGTATTTTTATTCACCTACCGGCAAAATCAATTTTCAACAGTGAAATGTGTAATTGTTATGCTGGAATTCCAGTTCTCATCGCAGCAATAGCTGAGATCTCCCATGCTACTGCGTGACCACTGATAAAAAAGATAATAAATAAGATAAGAATAGATAAAGAAATTTTTTATCCATAGTTACTTTTGTCGTCGTAAATATGCTGGTAAATACGGATACAGAGTTTTGTTGATGTTCTTGCACGTTTAGCTGGGTGATCTTGTCCTGGAGCAGGAATCGTTTACCTTACCTTGTCTAATTCTGACTATAAATTATGTCTCTCATCGCATGAACAATAGAGTTTTCAACATTTTATTTTAATCATTATATATTTTTTGTTAAATGGTTAATATACTTTGAAGAACCGGATTATACATTCATAGTGATGCAGGACATCAGGAACAATGAGGGAACTGAAGCTGCAACTAGCTGCTCTAGACGAGAAAATTGAGAACGAGAAACTTCACGAAGAAGTTCTATGCGATCTGCGTTCTTTAGTTATCTGGCACGACGACAACGTCGAGGTTGTTTGGCGACTGGGTAGAGCTTGTTTCAAAAACGCCACCGATGTATCCGATCAAGCACGGAAAGAGGTTTTTCTTCAAGAAGGTATTTTTTTTTTTTTTTTAATTTCATGTATCTCTCCATTGATTCGGATGTACATGATATTTTTTGGGCTCTTTTTTTGCACAGGAATCCGAGCTTGCGAGCGTGTGCTCAATGCCAAACACGCTGACTTGCACAAGTGGTACGCACTGATGATAGGCTCGAGAACCGAATATTTGCCGATAAAGGACAAACTCGAGAGCGGACAGCGCTTTGAAAAACACGTTAAAATAGCATTGAACTTGCGTCCAATGGACTCGACGCTCCATCATCTCATAGGAAGATTTAAATATACCGTATCGGGCTTGACTTGGATCGAGAAAAAGGTAAATCGTTATCGATTATATTCGTTCGAGTACCGTGAAGTGAAATGTAATTTTACAGATTTGCGCAACGCTGTTCGGCGCGGCCCCTTCGGCGACGTACGAAGAGGTTATTGCTCATCTTGAGGAAGCAGAAAGATTGAGCCATAAACCGGACATCGAGAACAAGTATTATCTGGGCATGACTTATATAAAGGTGGAATCTTACGAAAGGGGAGTGGAATTATTGCAAGAAGTGTGCGATTTACCGGCTACCAAAGAGTCCCAGCAAGCAATGAAGAACGAGTCCAGAGATGCAGTATCACGGTACTCGAGTTACGCGAGATAGGGCACTTTTCGTAACTGTCTCGAAACCGAACATTAAATGTCTCGAAAGTAGGGTAGTCTAGAGTAATGTCCGATTGAGAGGCAACTAACGAGACGAGGATAAACGGGTGAAACGTATTTATTTCCTCGATCTCCGAACACCCTCGAGCTAATTTGTTTGACCGCAGACGGTTTCGAATGTGTATATCGATCTGATAGCGCTACAAACGAGAGGCATTTACGGCAACGATTCGGGCTGTCAGGGGCAGAACGAATTTCTCGCTTTGCAGCGAGAATTCGTCGCGCGATGAATTTTTATAGACACGACCGGGTATTATCAGGGCTATGACAATTTTATATAGGAATTTTAATATGGATCATCCTTGATCCTATATGACTATTAATATGTAAATTATCGTAATATGTAGAATGTTCAGTCATATGAAATGTTCGTTTTGTAGATCTATGTCATTCCGATAGTTTTTACGAAGGCGAGTTGAGAGACGTCGAGTCTCTACCAGGTGCTGGATTATATTTTATAAATATTATATTACACCAAGTCGGGTGGGGGGGGGGGGGGGGGGGGGGAGGAGGAGTTGGTGAAAAACGATGAATTTCGTTATTGTGCGTACGCATCTAAAGCGTCCTTCGAATGGTAATAACAATAATAAATTGCTGATCGACCCGATAGATCCATAGAACGAACACCGTTCATTTTTATATTGCAATAAAGTGCTATCGACCAAAGTGCTCCGTCTATTTCTTTACTTGATTCGATAATTATATCTTCGATATCTTGATAATTATGTTCTGGAAAGCATAGAGTCGTGTTGACCGTGCGAATCTCTATCTCGCGTGCAGACAACAGAGGCTCTGTGGATGTGGAAGTGTACGTACGTACACCGTAGAATATAGATCAATAATGGTCCTACACAGCATCCCAGAAGCCACCAGATTTCGGATGGGGGTGAGAGAGAGCCGCACGGAAGGATAAAGTGGGACAGGGGTGTGGGCACAGGGAAGCCTCTCGGGTAGGTAAAGCTAGAGCGAAGCCAGAGCAAGAACTTTATCCCGTGAGTCGCGACTAGTAAAGGTTTGATGCTCGGCAAATGTGAAACTATTCGACGCTATGCATGTTCAAGTAAGACATGTTGCTAGATGATATACAATATTGATATAATCCTATCTTATAGTTCAAGGTTGATTGTGTATTTCTCGGATGTAAAAAAGGCATTATTTCCAACTTTGATTCCAAGTTTCGCTGCCCCTTTGATTTTGGAGATCGGATTGTACTTAAAAATTATTAACGAAAAACTTGATTTATCATTAAAGTAACATTGAGATTGAACTGTGATGCGCGGACTCGTACGAGGTATATTATACTGCGCTCTGTGGTACGGCAGTATAGTGGCAGGATTTCTATTCATCGCTTGCCCGCTTCTGCCGTTGCTTCTCTTCAGTCCGCCCAAATTTCGAAAATGCGGCGATTTGCTGTTCTCATGCTGGGAACTTTATCCTACGGTGAGTCATATAAATTAAGTCATGAATGTATATTCGTAATGTCAATGTTTCCATTATAGGCGTTGCTGGAGATGTTTGGGGTGAAAGTAATAGTCTCGGGAGATCACATATCTCCGAACGAATCGGCGATTCTCGTGATGAACCATCGGACAAGGGTAGATTGGAATTTTTTATGGGCAGCCATGTACCAAGCATGTATGCCTAGTATCGCAGCTCATAGATTGAAATTCATTCTCAAGGATCCTATAAGACACATACCCGGTCCAGGTACGACAAATACAACATATACAAATTACAATACAAATAGAAATTTTAATCGAGATAATTCAGTTATCCCGTAACGGTTAAATGTACCGGTTAAATTTTTATGCAACTCTTCGTTTTGCACAGGATGGATAATGCAGATGAACGGTTTCCTTTACATAACTCGACGCTGGGAAGAGGATAGGGGTCGCCTTTCCCGAACCCTTGACTATCTCGTAGCACTTCGGAGACGTACGCAATTGCTCATATTTCCCGAAGGCACCGATCTGACCTCGAGCAGCAAACAGAAATCAGATAGATACGCGAACAAGCACGGTCTACCGTTGTACTATCACACTCTTCATCCTAAGACAACGGGTTTCAGTTATTTGGCTTCGTATCTGCAACGCGAGAGTTACCTCGATGCTGTTTACGACTTGACGATATCGTATCCGGACTACGTCCCTCAATCAGAAATAGATTTGGTCATGGGCAAATTACCAAACGAGGTACATTTCAATATAAAAAGAATATCGTCGTCCGAACTTCCCGAAGACGAGACATCGCTGAGACACTGGCTCGAGGAGCGATGGTATCAGAAGGAAGAAACACTGAAGCGTTTTTCCGAGAAAAATACATTTACGAACGAGGATGAGGCGTGGCCGATGGCTAGCATCGTTCCATTGAGAGCTGCATTCGGTTTTTGGAGCTTACTCACAGGTATGAGTTGCTTCGCAATTAACAATTGCTATATTACCTTTGGGTATAAAAGTATTTATTTTTATTTTTCGTTATGATCCATATGTTTTTATGAATTTTCAAGGAGCGACTGTTCTACTACTCATTATATCGCCAATATTCCAACTGTGGGCCCTTGCTCACGCAATTCTCTTCGTCGCTCTGTCTTTATTCAGCACGGGTTTCAATCAAATTGAAATGGGATGGTTCTGGCGTTGGAAGAGTCACTCACTTCGCGCCAAGCTTGGCTAATACTTGTTCCTCGACCCAGATAAATTTACATGTGGCGTAGCAGTCGTACATCACTGTGATATAGACGTGTATAATATATAAGCCTCTTCGAAATTAGTCGTCAAACGGAAAAGAAAAACCAAAACGGGAGAATAATTTTGTACGATAAGTTTGAGACAAGTATTGCGGTGTATAGCGATCGTAAAAGAAAAACGTGCGAACTTCTGTAAATGTGGAATTGATGTAATTTTTGACTGGCGGGTGTTTCTTTTCGGCAATAATCATAGGGATCGAAAGATCTACTCTAGTCGTAGAAATATGCAATCTCCGACTCGTGTATATCGGCGAAAATATCCATTTTAATATTAATTTAGGTATGAAATGTATTAGAACGGAAAAATATCTATTTTTCTGGAAATCTAGTAAATTTTGTAGCTATAAGAAGAGTGAATTCACGTGCCAAAGAATGATATCGTTCGACAACCTTTCCTACGTCTTGATTTCGCGTCAAAAAATTGCGAGTGAGATGTATAGAGAATAATGTTGTCGAATCGAATAATTGTATATAGCTAGGGATAAACAGTTAATCTATGTCTTTGAACCGTTTACAAGTTAGTCATTCCTGTTATCGTAATTTCGCGTAACTCGGTGTATTACTTTTACTGTATACTATGCGATGGTCTTTCTCTAAGAAAAACCTTCGTAAAAGGATGAATCGTCACGATCACGGCGCATTATTAATGTTGTCCCAAGTTACCTATTAAAATTTCACTTCAGGGTCTTAAACTCTTCTAAAGAGAATTAAACAACTGACTGTACAGTCTGACTGAAGTATATGTTCGGTACAAATAATAATTTTATTGTAAATAACGAATTGATTTTCTCAATGTGTACACCTTAGCCCGGAAAAAAGTCGCGATGGATTAATCATTTGTCGAGTATCAGCGACGAAAAAATTATGATACCATTCGCAAATGTGAAACGTGCAATTTGAGGAATAAAATATATAGTGATCGTTTAAAGAAGACAGTTTGTATTTATTTTATTGGATCGCGAATTACACTAGGTAACGTTTTTATTTTTATGTTTCCACTATATCTTACGTCTGTTTGTAAAATGGATTGACCGGACTGGACAGGTGACTTGGCTTGAGAACACCGGCCGGAGGCTTCCTATTAGCGTCGTAAGGAACTCCTGGACTTTGTCGAAGCTGTCTCATATATTCCGATGTTAGCTGAGCCGTGTTTCGCCGAAGCACTATTTTCACCCGTTTCTTCGTGCTCGAACCGCTTTGCCCTTCCGGTTCGGATTTCGGGGGGGTTTGTAGTTTCTGGTGAAAATTCGTTAAGACACGTTGGGCGTTAAAGTCATATACCGAGTTTCCACCGGGACTGAGAACGGACTGAAATGAGTCTGAACTTAGTGGCAAAGTTCTAGTTAATTTGAAACTTTCTAGTCAACAGTCAATCCCATAAGAGAATTTTGAGTCTACTCAAATTTTTCCACGAGCCCAGAGTAAATCTCAGCCCGATCTCACTCACGGTGGAAACTCGGTAATATTAATATGATGAACGTACGCGTCTCTGGTATAAAAGAATTCATCAAATTCAACTCACCTTTTCTTCCTCCAATTTTGTAAGCACTGGAAGTAACCACGGTATTTTGTTTAGTTGTTCCTTTGTGGGACGGTTGGAAGATCGTTTCACGTTGTTCTCACTCATCTCCTTTATCCCCGTACATTTTGTCACAGGAGACTTCGGTCCTTTCAATTTTGGCGAAGCAGTGGGAGTAGACGTATCCTGGTTGCTCGATACATCCCACGCATTATCGAAACTCGACCGAGATTTCTTCACTTTCGTCGACGTCTCGTGGTCCGACGATCGCTTCGGTAACTTTTCATTGAAAACATTAATGGCACCTTGCAATCTTTTCATTTTTAAATTCTTTGTTTTGCCTCTAATATTAACCGTGGATTCGTCACCCTCTATTTCCTTCTGCAGAAATTGTTGTTTTTTCTGTTTCTTGTGCGATACTTTTTTCGCTAACTCGTTTACCGGCACTGCGTTCCGTCGATCGAATTTCTTGCTCATCTTCTTGTTACTCCTCTTATTTGGTATGTGAACTGCCATGGCGGCGTCGGCTTCTTCCATTACTTCCATCGTTTCATTGTCACTGCCTTTTTCGACATCGGAGCTCTCGTTGTCATCTTGAAAACCGTTCTCCTCGAATTCATTTTGATTTATCGGCGTTAGCGAGTTCTCGAAAACTTCGTCGTCATCGATTATCGGTGCTGCCTGTTTCCTCTTTCGCTTCCGACGTATAGTATCGGAATACAGTTCCTTGTCGAATTGCAACAGACGATAGGCAGCTTTCTTTGGATTCGTCTCCGATCGCTTAGCATTTGGCAGAATGATTTCTTTTACACCCAGAGGCATATTACCTTTAGCGAGCTCGGAAAACCTGAACACAATTTATGGCAATTGTTAAAAAATCTCTTGGTTTATAATTACGAAATTGTCTACACTCACTCTCTAATCAAGCGCATTATTTGTCTACGTGTCTTTGCTGTTGATTTAGGATGAAACTTGTACTCCTTTATCAACTCAGCTATTTCTAATGGATCAAACGGCAATTGTGGCAACTCTACATCGACTCTCCCAGCCCGCGGATCGAGAGCTTTGAGTAACTGGGATTTATCTTTGCCATCGTCACTTTCCACTTCGGCCTCGGAGTCATTGTCCGACAATTCGATTTTCTCCATAGCATCTATACTTCGACAGGGGAAACCTGCCTATGACAAAAGAATGTCAATTAATTAACAATACATTTTGATGGCTTGTAGTTTAATAATGTACTAACTTGTCTCCAAGCCTCAAATTTCTCCATGTAATCCATACCGACGTCCGATTGAAATATGAGGTACCTAAATATGTGTTTCATTACGTGTCTTATTTGACGCTCATCGTCCATTGCTGCTAAGTGAATCGCGAATGGCCTGAGCAATTCGGTTACAAGGGTCGGTGGAATTTCCCCGGCGCCGATCTGTCATTAGAACAGTTACGGATGATTGTCAACAAGATAGTGTCGCGGAGAGGGGGTATGGTCGTCTTTTTCTTTTTTGCAGAAGAAATGTAAAGTTACCTTTGCTAATTCTTCCATGTACAATTCAGTTATGTGAAGACTGAATCCCAAAGTAGTCTTAGGATCCAACAATATAGATTCTATGACATCGGCGGCACCCTTGGTCCATTCAATGTCCCAGGATTTTTTTCGACACATCTCGAAAGTCTGTCGGATTATCCGTCTCGCCAACTGTCAACAAAACGAAGGTAAGCTTTTAGTCGAGAGATTCTGAGTTGACAATGATAATTTTTTTAAATCCATAATTTACCATTTGAAACTTATCGAGTCTGAATTGATCTATGCCGAACCACTCAACGGCTAGTGTTTTCAATGTACATTTTGTATAGAGCAGCACAATCTCCCTGGAATCAAAGCAATGGACAATGTTGCTGAGGGATTCTGCGAGCTCTTCCTGAATCAATGGCTTGTCCGACATCCACATACAGTAGAACAGACCTTTCCACAGTCTCATGAAATCTGCCTCCGTGAATGCTGCAGAAATTACAATTTACAACATAGATTATAGAAACATTGTAACGGACCAAAAGATTTTAGCAAAAAAGGTCTGGAAGAGCCGAAGGGTACATCACTCACCGAACGAACTTTCCGAACGTACTGTCAACCATTTTTTAAGATTTTTCAGCATCTTGTCTCTGACCCTCTTGTCATTGTTCGCAAGTAACCGAGCGAATTTTATTTCCTGAGCAATAACGAGAGCTTTGCGTTTCTTGACTCTTTTGACGGGCTCCGATTGATATTTAACGAATTTATCAATGTCCCATGAACGCTGCCGTTTCCGCGGCACACGTGTATTTTTCTTCACCTTCATCACGGCCATTTTTTCCAGCACACTGTTTTATCCCTCGTTCAAAATATCATTCGATATATATGTAAAAATTACGTTATTACGGGCTAAGAGAGGTATACGATAACGATAGGTATCAAATATACCACATCGAATTCTATGATATAGAAATTTGGTAATATTGTGTTTTTTTGTATATCTACAAATTTGATTATAACCTAACGAACTACTAGAGAAACTGTACGGCACGCGTGCACAGAGCAAGCTGGCCAGAAAGGTCGCGAGGGGGCAGCATAATCGAAAAGCGCCTTTGCGGCACTTTGGAATACTAAAGACGCGTTGACCAATGAGATGATATTGTATTATCAATCTCAATAATTAAAGGTGGTCGCTCTCTCTCGTCTGCTTCAGTACCGTGGAGGTTTTGACAGAAGAGTGTCATCGAGCCGTCTGCTACTTCCTAAAAAAAACACTCCTCCACGGAAAACTCTCACGAATCGTCTGCTGTTCCAATCTCGGTGATAGAAAACAACTCCGAATAAGATGCCGAACATTATAAACGACATCAAGTTGGATTTCAAGGATGTTTTATTGAGGCCAAAGAGGAGCACCTTGAAGAGCAGATCCGATGTGAGTATTATATATCGTGATAACCTAGTCCACGAATTTTATTTCTCATCTTTTAAAAATCCATTCATGTCCTGTGCTCGATGGGATTTTTAACATTAAAAATAATATTCTCGTTTCTGTATTAAAAAAAAAACAAAAAACGAACTTCATTGAATCGAATAACGATTAATCCTATCAATGGCACGGAATAACATTTAATACCTAAACCTATACATTGTTGCTGCTCCAAAAATGGTATGGAAACACGAATGAGTTTCGATCACTTTATTTTGAACAAATGACAGCATAGCTACTTGTCCTCTGTTATCCTTGCCGTTTGTGATAACATGGAAAACAGGAATTAAAATCACGCTACGCTTCAACGCACTTGAGAAGAATGGAAACGGAGATGAGAGAGGGAGCCAAAGAGAGACGATATTTTTTAAAATACATTATGAAACGATTCTTTTTTTTCTTCTCTTTTCGTTAAGGTCGATCTCTTTCGAGAAATTACGTTTCGCAATTCAAAACGTAGCTACAAGGGCATACCCGTGATGGCTTCGAATATGGATACCGTCGGGACGTTCGATATGGCGAGAGGCTTATCAAAGGTATCAGTAAAAAAGAAAATAATAATAATAATAATAAGTAATTTCTTGAAACTGAAACATGCAGATGAGTCTGAAAGTAAGAGGCTTCTTCGTCTCAGGAATGCGTATAAAGCGCTTTCGTTTCACAACATTTTAGCACGGACTATTCACAACGGTTCACAAGTATTATACCCCTGAAGAGTGGACGGAGTTTGCGAAAAAAAATCCGGAATGTTTAGAAAATGTTGCCGCGAGCTCAGGAACGAGCCAAGGAGATTTCGAGCGTTTGTCGAACGTCATTGCAGCCGTACCTGAATTATCGTTTATCTGTCTGGACGTAGCGAACGGATATTCACAGCATTTCGTTGAATACGTGAGAAAAGTTCGTGCCGAGTTTCCGAATCATACGATTATCGTAAGTAACATTGCAATAAATTTTCTCGAGGAAGTTCGTCGAACAATTGCATAATCGTAGTACGATAATATTGATCCAGGCGGGTAACGTCGTCACCGGCGAAATGGTCGAGGAATTGATTCTCTCCGGTGCGGATGTAATTAAAGTAGGAATCGGTCCCGGTTCCGTGTGCACGACGAGAATGAAGACCGGAGTGGGTTATCCGCAGCTGAGCGCTGTGATAGAATGCGCTGACGCCGCTCACGGTCTGAAGGGACACATTATTTCAGTAAGTGGAGGGCAACACAGAGTCCGGCTCTAATGAATAAAATTGGATCATTGCCAAGGTTACACATGGATAATTCGATTTGTTTTTTTTTTTTTTTTCTTCCAGGATGGAGGATGCACTTGTCCGGGTGACTTGGCAAAGGCTTTCGGCGCTGGCGCCGATTTCGTTATGGCCGGTGGAATGTTCGCGGGTCACGATGAATGCGGTGGCGATGTTATTGAGAAGAATGGTAGAAAATTGAAACTCTTCTACGGCATGGCATCGAGCACTGCTATGAAGAAACACGCCGGTGGCGTTGCGGAGTACAGGTACGCAAACCCGATTCCCCAAATCGACAGCATTGCCGCGACACGATTTATAGATCCCACCGAGACTCAAAATCCATAAAATCTGTCGTATTTACTTATAGATCGTCAGAGGGAAAAACTGTGGAGGTGCCTTACAGAGGAGCCGTGGAAAATACGGCGTTGGATTTGCTAGGTGGACTGCGCTCCGCTTGTACATACGTCGGAGCTTCGCGATTGCGAGAACTGCCGAGACGCGCTACTTTCATAAGATGCACTCAACAATTGAACACAATGTACGGTTCGGCGACGGAGATGTAAGACTCGTTATCGTTCGGTTTAGACGAGTCTTCGTTAGATAAAATTTGTCACGATAAATATTTTTCGGGACGCGAATTATACCAATTGAAGTTACGCGGAGGAATTGTATTTAATCAGGCCGCATTCAACGAAGCCAATGGCCATAATCTTTTTTCCTACAAGGCTTATTTATCGCGTTTACTCGGATTCATTGTATGCCCGGGGATTATTCAATTTGGGAGCTTGTAGAAGTAACCTTCGGGAGCATTGGTCCGCAATGCGGTAATATTAATTGATCCTAGCTTATATTTTAAAGCGACAATGAGGCATCGCTGCTATCGAAACTATATGGCTCTGCAAGATAAA
The DNA here is from genome assembly GCA_917499995.1 of Ichneumon xanthorius. Taxonomy (NCBI): domain Eukaryota; kingdom Metazoa; phylum Arthropoda; class Insecta; order Hymenoptera; family Ichneumonidae; genus Ichneumon; species Ichneumon xanthorius. The sequence goes on along the minus strand of CAKJTD010000037.1, from coordinate 87,434 downwards.
TAATGTTTCGATCTAAGGACACAAAAAAATAATAATCTAATGCACAAACATACACGTACACACGCACACGATGGTTACACTTATTACGTGAATGGATATTACATGTATACTGCATCAGTATTGATACGTATTGCGCAAATGCACGGGATCCTTCAAACTGATTTTACGAAAGAAACTGTAGCCGTTTCGTAAACGCGATACCGCGAGGGTGTTGTTCAATACAGATACTTTCTACACACACAAAAAGTTGTTGGCGTTTTATTGCATAAGATTGACTCCGATTTATAAAAACATTCGTTCGCAGTTGTACACAATGTTCGAACTAAATATTCCACGATAAATGCAACATTAAGATAAATTGTTTTGAGTGTGCGATATAAACAAAAAAAATCTCGATGTTGTCCAAAGAATCTCTAGTTGTGATTTATTGAAAGTAAACGATGAAAATTGATGGTATGTCCACGTTATATGTATGATGAATAATAGTAAATATAACATGTTCGCGATGGATTATGGAATATGCTTGCAAAAATACAAAACATAAAATATTCAGAGACGTTCTCGGAGTTAGAAATATTTTACATTAAGTTTCGAATATGTTTCATTCATTGTATTCTATTTGTAATACAAATTTAAATCTATCGTTTACATATTGGAAAAAGAAGAAAACAAAAAAGAAAAGAAAAATTAGCAACTGATTGCCTTTCCGTTGGACAATGTTTTTTTCGCTGAGCTCATCTCTCGTATCTCACACAGTGTCTCACAAGAGTTCACAGTCTATTTAATACAAATAACTGGTGCAAAATGTATTTACACTGAAAGAAAAAAAAATGATAAAACGATTCGTTCTTTCGGCTCTTCCACGGTCAGGGATTCCGGAATATACGTTGGCCCTGTTCCTGAAACGATACATAGAAGTTAAGTTCATAAAAATTCGCTGTAAAACGAAACAGGATGACAGATATAAAAATGAATCGAGAAAAAAAACACTCACAAAACAATATTTGGTGTAGCAAATTAGCCAGATCAAAATTGGTGCTTACTCGTTTCTAGAAGAGTGCTAATTGACTTCGTATAATAGAGTATATATGTCTAGATGTTATTTTTTTTAACATTGTGAACAATTTTTGATACAACTAGCAGAAAAAAAACTAAATCGAACAACATCCACTAATGATATATGATTTTTTTTGTTTCAGTCTCTGTAAATACACAATACGGGGCACTATTAACAACTTATGTAAACGTGAAATGATAATAGCAACACTTTTAGAGAAAGATTTATTTTTAAACCAATACCTTGTGACTCCACCTTCATTCTTTATTTACCATTGATACTTTCAAGGTTCAACACTTCACGGATTCGTTGCACGTCCGATGATTCTCTTCCACGTAAAAAAAGCAACTCAAATATATCGCGCCTTTCGAGACACTCTTGAACTTCACCATCAATTTTATTCCATTAGTAATATATACGAGTTTCCTCACGAAAAAATCAATTATATGCGGCTCTTTCGTCATTTTTTTCTACGTACATTCATTGCTCTAATAATCCTCTAAAACGAGTAGTTATGAAATTCGTAAATCACTCATAGCATTTCGTCGGCTGTAATTTTATATGACCCAATAAGTTTTGTAACGCTCTGTGATGTCGACAATTGTTCATCCCCACTCCACCAATTATCGCCGGGGATTAAGCGCGCAGATCCTGGCTCCCTAAGAACGCAATTTCATTTGACAAACGGTACGAGAAGTTATTGCATGAATCAAATTCATCACAAGTTCTCCTGTGCATTGTATATGTGTGTGTGTGTGTGTGTGTGTGTGTGTGTGTGTGTGTGTGTGTGTGTGTGTGTGTGTGTACTTGTGGGGCTGTGTGCGCGCGCGAGCGCGTGTGTGTGTTCATTGTAGAACAGCCACTATCTCTCGCTCCTTCTCTGGATCTAAAAACGGCAGTTTTGTTCCGTCGACGATTGCAATAGAAAACAAGGCTATAATTATATATACTTTGTTAAATCTTATAATATCGGAGATATGGATACGTGTTTCTATGTATATGCCAAATTCATATGTATATATAACGTTGGCGTTAAGACATAAGCTTAATACTTATGAATATATATATATACGTGATCGGAGTATTACGCAACAATCCCTATCCCTATTGCTATAACAAGCCGTGATGAAATATTACTTTTAAAATAGTTTTAAAACTGTATATGAAAATATTTGAGCATTGGGTATTGCCTGACGAGGGGATCCGTCGTTCAGCGAATCATCAATATTTCACATGTATATGTTTCAAACGTGAAATGTTACCGTACAGTCTCACACACATTTTCAAAATTATAACGTTTCCGTGAGATCGGAATTTTTCAAAGAAAATTTTATCCTAGCATACAAGTATTCTTGATTGGATAACTATTCCAACAATGAACGATCAAGGAAAGTATACAATTTCCCCGGGAAGGTATTAAAGAAGCCGGCGATCACCAGGAGTCCCTTTTCAATCGGCTGCGTCACCTGCTAACTTTCAATCTTATCTTAGAGCTACGCATTTTTTTTTTTGTATTTGTTTTTCCGTCGTGGAATAAGAAATACGTACGACAAAATAAATGACACATATGGGAATAATGATGTTGGTTATTACATAGTACACTATTCCAACTCAATTAGATTTCAGATTTTTTTCTTATCATTAGAAATTAGAATAATGGATATCCTACAATATATGTTGTATACATAGTATGTATATATAAAAAAAAGGAAACATTGGACGATAATCGCAATATAAGTAAGATATAGCTCGGTAGTTATTCGGTTTCGAAAAAGCTTGCTGTTATGAATTATCGGCCAATTATAGAGATATTTTTTGTTTGCTTGTTTTTAGTATTTTTTTTTAAGAGTAAACATGGAGGTAACAGCAGGCATTTACCGCGTCCCAATGGAAAGCTATCTGAAAACTGTTGGAAATAAAGAAATTATTACTGTACAAAAACATAGTATGTGACCGTTGAAGAAGTAATTATTATTGAATTAAGGTCAAAGGTGTAAAGTATATATATGCATTTTTGTATATCACATATTAACAATTTTGGATGGGTACTAGAAATTTTAATCTTTCAACGATTCGCATATGTAATCCCTGTAAATGTTAATCGATGCTACCAGTGTACATATACGAAAAATGAAATATATGCCACCTGTTCTTACACCATTGATATTTTTGCCCAGCGAGGATCCGAGTCTGTTCAAAATTGTATTGGTAACAATCATTTCTGCCGTTTTTTGCTACTTTATAGTCGCCGGTGCGACATTTTTTCAAATCAATCAACTTTCACAACTTTGAACTGACTTGGAATGTCGACTAATTTTGTAAGTGAAAGATGCGTGACATCGCGACAGATCTATACTTCCGGTAATATTGAAGTGAATTCGAACACGTAACCAAAACATCACCGTTTCGTCAATTAAATAGCTGTGAAAAGTCAAGCGTCTTTCAATGTTAAACTCATGATAAATTCAAAACAGAATACTCACATATTGTTGAGTCGGCGAGACGTCTCATTCAGTTGTCGGAGGTGGGCTGAGAGTATGCGTAGTTTTGGTAGCCACTCGGGAAGGCTGGATTTTGTTGACCGGACGGTGGTTGAGGCGCTGTACCGGCACCCGGCGTATAATAACCCGCTGGCGCTGATCCGGCGTTCATACCTGGATAATTGTAGACCTGCGGGAATGCCCCTGGTGCGTTTGGCCCCGGTGTTTGGCCCAAATGTGTTTGAGTCATTTGATTAGCTGGCATGCCCAACTATTAAAAATGTAAAAAAAAATAAAATTTGTTGATATTTGATATAAAATGCAATAAACAAATCGACGTACTGAAATCATAAATAAAAGATACCGTACCTTGCCGGCTTTCATCTGAGCTTCTATCGCCTCGGCTTCTTTAACTTTTCCCATGCTCCTGTAATACTCTGCCCACTGAGCACTGTAGTCTGCCTGTCCACCATTTTGTGCAGCAGCATTAGCCTGTTGCTGCTGTTGAGGAGCGGGCTGTTGCTGCTGTTGCTGTTGTTGAGGTGGTTGTTGCTGTTGAGGAGCTGGGCCTCCAGCGCCGGGCGGGGCTGAATAAATCGCATTTGACAAAATTGTCCATCGCATTATTTTTAATGTATTGAGTTATGTGTTGTGTATTGTAATGTATTTTTAATGTATTGAGTTATGTGTTGTAATAACTCACCGGGTTGCTGAGTGTGTTCCTGTTTCGATTGTTTCGCCTGCTGTTCTATCATATCGGCTTCTCTGTGCATACCGAGGGATCGATAATACTCTGCCCATTGAGCACTGTAATCTGGTTGTCCGGTTTGCGGATTCACTTGTACGGGTCCTTGACTAGGGTTATCTGTTAAAAGACAACGGATGTTATTTTTTTTCTACATACTTAACAAGACTGAATTTCGAGAGGAAAAGTTAAATAATATACTCACTAGAGTCTGCAGGTTGCGGCTGATTGGGCCACGCCTGATAACCGGAGCCTGCATTCCAGTTAGGATTGTAACCGATCGGACCTTGTCCACCCGCAAACGGAGCTCCCGCTTGCCCCTGGAATTCGTGCATAGGATCGCACTGAGGAGTACAATGAAATGATAATTAATTTGTCACACAATCATCAACAAACTGATAATGCATTAAAGATATGTACCATGCCCAATTTCTCGCTGAATATTCTCTTAGCATGCTCTACTTGCTCGGGATTGCCACGAATAATGAATATCTTTTCATTCTCGTTGCTCTGATTTCTTCGATCAAGCTCGCAGTGTGCGCCGGTCTGTTGATTTATTTGTTTGATCGTTTCTCCTCCTTGAAGACAATATTGCAAAATACAAGATTGTTCCATCAGTCTCGAGATAGAATCCTTTCACCAAAAGTTACAATTTTTAGCGAAACACCCGATAGTTACCTTTGCCGATGATTATTCCACACTTGGTCGACGGTACGGTGAACGTTGTTTCGATTTTATCTTGCATAGGACCTCCGCTTGGACGTCGATCCCATCCACCGTACTCACCTGGCTGACGACCGCCACCGCCGCCAAAACCATTTCCGCGTGGCCCGCCTCTACCACCCATAGAGTTTCGTCCGTCATCTCTTCTCTGAAATCGTTGTTTGCATCGTGATTATCGACCTCAATACATTTTTGCATTATTAATAAAAGCTCATAAATACATAGTACTCCGTTCATTCATTCCCCTCCATGCATCCCTTAAAAATACCACCATTTGATCGATCATTCTCTAATGGAATATCAAAGTTTACCATTACACTGTCTATAAGCTCCTGAATCCGTTGTCGGGCCTGTTCCACGGCTGCATGCTTTCCGGATAGAAGACATTTACGATCGCCCGGTCCGTCCTCCCTGCCCTGTTGGAATTGTACTCGCGCACCAGTCTCGGCTTGGATTTTCTTGATCATATCTCCACCTTTGCCGATTACTACGCCGACAGCCGCCCTCGGTACGAGTACCTTAACATCAACGGTCATCAAAACGATCTACTGTTTGTTCGAGTAAACGAAGGATTATTTTATTTATTTATTGTACCTCAACTCCGTCGCCGGCCGATCCACCGTGATTGAAGCCATTGTCATTTGAAAAGCTTCCTCCTCTTTCACCGCCTCCTCTCGATCCTCTATGGAACATCTGCATCTCCTTCTCCGCTATCAGTTCGTACACCAATTGCTTGGCATGCTCGACCTTGTGAGGGTCACCGGTTATTCTAAAGAGAAGCCCACGAAAGGATCTTGTAAAACTTAGTTGCCGATGAAAAGATGGTTTTTCTTTATGTCCAAATATTCACAAAATTTACCGCAATGGTTTTTCTTGTTCCTGAGACGGTCCGTCCTGGATAACGACCATCTTTGCTCCAGATTTTTCTTGAAGCTGTTTTATGGTCTCACCACCCTTGCCGATAATAAGACCAACTTTGGGGCCTGGTATCATCATCTCGACGAATCCAGGATGTCCCATCATCGACCCAGCCGCGCTGTTACCACCGCTGCTGCTACCCCCACTCATATTCATATCGCCAATACCCTCCGTTCTGCTTCGCTGATTCACGATCGACAGCACCTGCTCTTTGGCTCGACTGTAACATACGTTCGTTCGGAACGTGCGATAAAATTTTTTTTTTCTTTGCATTGATAAACCGAGCGTAGTTTTGAAACTAATTGTTCTAAGGCATATAAGACAGGTATAAACAAGGTTTGTTTGCAAAACACAATCACATGGCGAGCGAGCCGATAAATACACGAACAAGGATATTCCGTACCGGTTATGTACGTAAATTTCACGATACGTTTTGTATTTTCGTTTTTCTGTTTTTTCTTTTGCAACGCACAATCGAGTGGAAGTAGTTATAAATTTACGGGTAGAATTCGAGATTCACAATGTAGAGAATAACAGTGAGAGTAATAATAAGCATTTGTCAAAACACGTATAGCATATTAATCGAATCTGTACGTCCTCGGTGCGAACAACACGTCTCCATGCATAATCCTATCCTCCTTCCTTCCATCACCCTCGCACTTTTTCTCTTTCTCGCCAAGCATACACGCCCTAGTGAAAGTAAAAAACTATTAGTAAATACAAAATCATCAAATGAAAAATAGATTACAAATTTGGTACGTGACGATTCAAGTGTGGTCTAGGTCAAACGATTTCGGACGTAACGACAATATTATATAGATTATATTGTTAAGTCGAACAAAATAGTCCAGAGGTACGCATATATAGATCCAGGAGCTATACTAAAATTCTGGAAAAATTAGCAAAGTTTTTTTGGTTTTTGATTTCGTATTCTATTGCGTATACTATCAATAATAATAAATTTATGACATTCAGATTATTGAGGATATAAGAATACGTGCCGTTACACAAATACGAGATTATTTATCTTTTTTCCAGTTCGTGTAGTACTGGCTGGCTAACGAAATTGGAAAATACGCCACAAGATCAAGGAGGATAGCAGATTTGCTTGGCACATACCGGTCGGGATTTCATTTATTTTTTTTTTGTTTGTTTGTTTTTTTAAACAAGAAACAGTTAATTCTCTACCATCTTCCGTGACACAGCAATATTTCTGTGCTGGGTTTCACCTAGTCGAAGAAATTGCAATAACGTATGATATGACATTTTTTTTCATTTTTTTCAGTAACGTTGGATAAATTCTAAAAATTAAATGAGATTATCCGTTGTGTCGGGTTATCATTGTATGGGATTGCATTGCATACAAAATAAAATATATGTAGTTAAAATTATTCGAAAGAAGAAGGGAAAATCGAGTTACTTGACAGCTTCTCGCGAGCCGGTTAGAGTGCAAACACGCTCAGGCAGCCCGCCACTTTCTGGCGCCATTTGTATTTTACATCCTGTTTCACTTTGTAATCTTGTTATTTGTTCTCCGCCTCTGCCGATTACTGTAAAAATATCAGGATTCATTAGTACACATAACGACGATGAAATGGTGTTCGATATTTTCAGATTATAAAAAAAACCATATTTCCATAGAGTATAATGATTCTCATAGTTACAGGCCCACATATAGTTATATATATAAATATATGAATATATATATATACATATATATATATTTTTTTCATGATGTTCTGATTATCGAGACTCACATTCCCATTTTGTTTTCTTTTTGCAAATACTTACTCAAGCCGACCATTTTGTCGGGAACCCTGATATCTTCGTTACAAATACCACCGAGGCCGCCCATCACAGCTGTCGGTGACGAGGCCTGTTGGGCTGCTCTAACAGCTTGATTGCCAACATCTCCCATTGACGGTCCTGAGCCAGGACCTCCACGAAGTCCGATCAGCGGATCCGCGACTAACGCCGTCATTTTCTTAGCTTCTGGTTCTAAAAATCATCAACATAGGGAATCCGAAGGGCCGGTACACACTCGCTCTAACGGCGATGCCTTTTTTGTTTTGTTCAAATAAGCATATATATATATATATATATATATATATATATATATATATATGTAATAAATGTATATGCACGCAGCGGATATTATTCAGGTGCACAATATTAAAAAACATAGCGCTGAAGAAACAACGAACGTTCCATGTTATACAATGATTTACGATGTTTCTTGTGGAGATTATGGGCTAGAAGAGGGGCAAAGAAATGAAAATAATAAATACAAAAAAAAAATTGATCAGGAAGACAAAAGGAAGAAATGGATGAAATGTATTCGTTTCTTCTTTGGAACACACGCTCGATCATGGCATTCGCTCTCCCTATCTCTCTGTTCTCCAACCACCAATGGCACAAATAGGTATATTACACAAAAGTGCAGAAAAAAAAAAATCATATTGCAAGCTGTTTCGTTATGAAAAACAAGAGGAGTTATTAATGCAATGAAATCGTCACAAATTTGTTTTGCGATACTACAAAAAAATATTAGACAGGGTTACATTTTTGCTTAATACATTAAAAAGTAAAAAGCTCATATTACCAGTTCCGTCTTCGAGGGGACGCTTAAGTTTGTTCTCAGGGTTGCCTTGGGCACTGGCAGGATTGATCTTGGCTGCTATCTGTGAAACAAAATTGTTTATCGCATTGTCATAAACTGCAGATACATGTGTGTAACAAAGAGGCGAGGATTTAACAACTCTTAAACTCAATCCAATTATAACAGTACCATTGACCGACACAAAAAAATGCTTGTCGCATATACTTGAGTCTCAATTTGTGCAATATTATAAATTAAGCAAAAACGCAAATATACAATGTAAAAAAAAATTATCGAAATACATATCGTTCCCACCGAATGTAATACCAAGTAAAGTACCTTTCGCCAAATAAAAAAGAAAAAAAAACTTGGCAATACGTTTCATGGCGAATTAGGGGGGAGGGAACTCTGCTGGTTAGGGGTCCTTTGAGAAACGGTAACACGCACAGGAGTGCGTGCGCGCGAGGGAGATAAGTTTACGATAAGAGGGAAAAGAGAGAAAAAAAAAAGCGAATAAATGCCGAACTTCGTGGCGCGCCGAACTCTCCTCTGGCGCACACACACTATCGTTGTATGCATCGTAATTAAAATCGCTTCTTAAGGCTTCTAGGCGTCGTGAAAGATAAGTCGCCGAATCGAAGGATAAAAAAAAAAACCCATAAAAATATGAAGCGTGGAACAGATAGATGAAACAACGATGACTTACCTGTTTCGCACGTTGCAGAGCTGCTGCAAAAGCGGAACTCTGACTGAAATTTTGAGGCGGAGCGACCGCTGAATAATCACTCATGTTGAACCATGAAGGGCTAGAACGTTACTCCGGCTTATACCCCTCGTCGGCTATTGAGTTTTCGCTGTGAGTCGTCGATTTTTCACGGCTTTCTCTGCGTTGACGAAAGTTTAACGGTTGCACGATGAAAATGGCTGGAAAGCCGCTTGTTCACAGGAGCCACACTTTCGGTAGCACAAAGCAAACGCTTTTTGCACAAGAGAGTAACAAGACCCACGACAGTGCACGGCAACGGCAAGGCGCAAGCGTCGGTCACGGGGTGATGCGGGAACAGGCACAGATAGAGAGAACGGGGGAGCGCTTCCTCCCGCCCGAAACACACTAGCATGCACGCACACGGAAAACGGCTTTTTTGTGCGGCGTCCGACTTTCAAAATGTCGGTAAAACGTGCTCCGACGTCACGGATCGCAGGCTACTGACCCGTACCCACAGAATTTCTGTCTTTTATTGGTTGAACGAAAATTCGATTTTTGTCACGAGGCGTGCTTCTTTCGTCGAATATCCTCCTCCAATCTCCAGACGCACTGTACAGTATAACGAATTGTCCAATCAAACATTGGCACACACGTCCAAAATGAACCGTAACGTCATTTGCGAATCCGCTGCCCATTAATCAACCAATCCAATGACACATCGTTCACATGAAAACCATTGCTGCAAACTTGGATGTCGTACCTCGTCTTCTATGATGTAAAAGTAGGCAAATGCTTCGATATCCCTTTTGATGCCTATCACAGCGCCATAGGATTCAATATAGACTTAGGAAAAAGCTTAGCTGAGAGTAAAAATCCGGACCATTTACTAAAAAAATTTCTTCTCGAAAATTGGCCAAATCATGTTCCATTCTATACTGATGGCTCGAAGGACAGGGACCGGGGCAGGTGCTCAGCCGCTATCCACTGTAATGCCTATTATATCAGCTTCAGGCTCGGTCTTCACAAGAACTTTTCCATCTGCAGTGCTGAAACTATTGCTTTACTCCACACTCTGATTTACATTGATAGATTGTGCCTAAGAAAGTCGGTAATTTGTACGGACTCTCTCAGTGCTCTTCTCAAAATTAAGAACGCGACCATTAATGCTAACGAACATCCTATCACGCTGGAGGTTCAAGAAAAAATGTTCTCACTTTCCAAAAAAAAATACCATATTCAATTTATTTGGATCCCCTCGCACAGTGGCATCGACGGCAATGAGGTGGCCGACACCTTAGCCAAAGAGGCGTTGGAGTTTCCAACGTGTGACGATTTTCGACCAAATTATGCCGACCAGATGTCCGAACTGAAGGAGAGATACAAAAGACTTACATCAGCTTTCTTTCTTAAAAACAGCGTCATCAAGGGTGTTAATTGATTTAAAAACTATTGGACAGATTACAAAAGGACATGGTTCCATAATTATAGTAGCAGCAGAAAATCAATTTCTACTATATCTCGATCCGGTCAGGTCATTGCCTCACACGATCGTACCTATATAAAATCAAAAAAGTAAACTCAGAGGCCTGTGACTGCGGGGAGGTAGTGCAGGACCTCGACCATATTTTTTTAACTCCCCACTGCCCGCCAGGGCAAAAAGACGGGAGTTATTAACTCCCGACTGCCCGCCAGGGCAAAACGACGGGAGTTATGCGTTTCGCGGTGATCACGAGACTTTGCGCGTTTCCTTGATATCCAGTGTTCTCCGAGTTGACAAAAAATCTCTTGACAAAATTTGGCAAGTTGTTTCTTTGAATCGTGACCTGTGTCTTTTTTCAGGTTTTGTTATGATGCGGTGCGATTTCACAGAGATAAAGACTTTTCGGATAAAAGAACGTTTGTCCATATCGAAATTTCAGCGAGATATGCTGCCATCTTTTGCCTTTTCATCGTGCATCGCAGCTAATTTCACAGTGGTTCAATGCACCATCTCCCGAGGATTTTGCGTTTTGCTACGAATCAGCTGTCAACACTATATACCTACTGTGATTTTTTGTTGTTGTTATTATTATTTTACATTATCGGTGTTTAGTGCGTGATCAGTGTAACGTTAACTTTTTTTTTGTTTGTATGGAAAATACGATTCTTTTTTCTTATCGAAAAAATACTACTTTAAAAATGCATTTTTATAAATAAGAGTTAATAACAAATTTGAGCAGAAAGTGAAAGTCAGTTGTGATAATTTTTTTTTCAATTTATTGTATGCATGCTGGGTAATGTTTTGACTGCAGATATGCCCCATGTAAATGAAAAGTCAAAACGGAGGTTATACATGTGGCGAAATGGGGCAAAGCACAGTAGATGCAGAAAGTTTTTGTTTTTGTTTTTTTTTTAATTAATATTGTAACACCAGCAAGCTGTGCACTAAATCTGATCAATTTTAGATTCATCGCTTGATTCATATATTGAAGGGCGACCATATTTTTGTTTTCCTATGATTATACGTGTGATGAAATGGGCCATAGCGCATTTCCCCATATGTATAATAAAAATATAAATATATATATTGAAATGGGACAAGATCGTTTCCATCGAGAACCAGCTCGAATTAATTTTATTTCGGTGCCGCGATAAATCTCGAAACGTTTCAATATATATATGGTCCCAGACCGATTCAACCGATCAATGTATAAAATTTGTTTAGAAGTATAGCGCACAGCTTGCTGGCACTATAAAACCATGTGTGACTATTGCGCTTTGGCCCATTTCACCACACGTATAAATAATCATATTAAAAAAAAGAAGTATGGTCGCCCTCCAATATATGATTCAAGCAATGAATCCAAAATTTGTTCAGGTTTATAGCGTGCAGGTTGCTGATACTACGAAAAAAAAGATCTGCGACTAGAGGAAATGAGACAAAGCGCAGTAGTCACAGATGGTTTTTTTAGTACCATCAAGCTGCGCACTATAAATCTGAACATCTAAATCTGATTTTGGATTCATCGCTTGAATCATATATTGGAGGGCGACCACACTTTTTTTTTCATATGATCATACGTGTGGTTAAATGAGCCAAAACACAGTAGTCGCAGATAGTTTTTGTAGAAAGCTGTGTGTTATACATCTAAACAAATTTTACAACCATCGCTTGAGTCACATATTGGACTGGAACCATATTTCTTTTTTTTAAATTATACATATGGCAAAATTTGACAAAGCGCAGTAGACACAGAGGTTTTTGTAGGGCCCGCAAGTTACTCACTATAAATCTAACCAAATTTCACATCTATCGCTTGAACTATATATATTGCTATATATATTGCTATATATATCGCTTGAACTATATATATTGGATTAATTTTGTTATTCACATTCAAGTTGTTATTATAATCACCTGACATCACTTCCAGCTCTGATTGTTCATAATATTATTTTTTTTTTCTTCATTAAAAAGCGACTTAAAAAAAAATCTTATAACAAAGTGCATGCTCAAAAAAATATATGTAGTGAACTCCAAAAAGCATGAAATAAAAAAAAATTAACATTTTTTAAAAAACTCCCGACTGCGAAAAATGACTGACTGGAAAAACAGTACATATAAATAAAAAAAAAAACTAAAAAAAAATCGTATAAAAATAAGTAAAAAAAAATGGTTAATAAAAAATAACTTCAAAAAGGATGAAATAATTAATGTATGTAATAATAATTAATATTGTCAGTAATAAATAATAGTAATACTTAATAATAAAGAATAATTGTAAAATTAATTAATCGTAATTATATCAATTCGTTCATAATTTTCGCTACAGTCGGGAGACGGTTTCCGAACACAGTTCTATATCCCCAGAAATAAACTTGGTAGCAGAATGTTATATATTACATCTGTGGTTCGGAAACCGTCTCCCGACTGTAGCGAAAATTATGAACGAATACATATAATATAATTAATTATATTTTACAATTATTCTTTATTATTAAGTATTACTATTATTTATTACTGACAATATTAATTATTATTACATACATTAATTATTTCATCCTTTTTGAAGTTATTTTTTATTAACCATTTTTTTGTACTTTTTTTTTATTTATATGTACTGTTTTTTAACTTTTGTCCCCATTTTTTCGTTTGCAGGGAAAGGCTAGTAAGGGCTCTCAGAGTGCTCAAGTCGTATCCCCCTATGGATCTACATTCTCTTCTTAAAAAACCCTCCCTATCCGTCATTGGAGTGATTATGAAATTTTTATCTGAGTGCGAACTCGACCTATAGGAGTGTTTACAGGAAAATAGGTACTCCTTTCATAAAAAAAAATGTAATAACAATAATAATAAATATAAAAAAAATAATAAAGTAAATAAAGAAAAAACGTTCCCTTGCGCCTACTGACCCCCCTCCCAACTCTAAAACTTCCACCAACCAACCCGGAACCGCCTACCGTACCCAACCTTTCGAATCTATAATACAACGGCTCGTCCTCATGAGAGGCGCCTCCAACGTTTCAACGGGCGACTAGCGCCAATCACAGTACTGGACATCCAAGCTTCTCCGTTCGGAGAACCTAATTGGAAGAATGGCACTTGGCGTAAGCCTAAAGCCAGGAGGGAGTTCCGTTTGGGGCGCGCATGGGTACAGACGTGTGTCACCTCGGAGTTTCTTTATCCATATTGCAGAGTGCTTTTCTTCTTTGGCGGAGTTTCATTCGCTGCGCAGTGTTTTTCACTGCAATTACAGTCTACCAAATATCCTTTTCTGTTTAATTTAATCTTTTTTTTCAGTACTCTCCTGTCCTAACCTAATTTTTCTTTCTCCCGCCGGCAGCGAGCCATGAGCTCGGCGGACGGCGCGTGTGGGGGCGAGCCCCCTGACGGGGAGGCGGATATGGACCAGGAGATGATTTGGACTCAGGTGGAGGACCTGAAGAACGAATCCTTTCCGGGATCGAGAAAGAGGCAGCTCGAGCGTTCGGACGATGCACAGCAGAATAAGATTAAGTCGAAAGAGTCCCAACCTGTCCCGCAGCAGACCAAGTCAATTAATTCCCAACCTGCTTCGCAGCAGACCACCTCCAATAACCCTCACGTTCAAGACATCTTGCAGGAATCTCTCCTAAAAAACCGCTATTCCCTTCATAGTACCGGCCCTTTTACTGTCGTAATCCGCCCAATGATCATCACCTCCGCATCTCCTAGACTAGATGCTACCCGCATGGGCAAAACTATTTTGGAAAAGTTCAGCAAAACGCAGTACCTTCGTGCTCGTAACACCGGTAGATGTCAGGTCTCTGCGTTCTTCTCAACGGCCAAGACAGCAAATGACAGCCTATCTGCCAGCTATCTGAAAGACAAAGGCCTCGTCGCCTACATCCCAAATCATTATCTCTCTTGCGAAGGTACTATTAAGGGCGTTCCAAAGGACGTGTCAATGGAGGAGTTCGTCAAAGAAGTAGATTCACCGGGTGCTCCCATCTTAATGGCCCGACGTCAAAACCGCAAGGTTACCGTCGAGGGCAAAACAGATTTAGTCGCCACGCAAACCCTATATGTTAGATTCGAAGGTCGCAACCGTCCCGACGCGGTATCTCTATTCCAAGTTCGGTTCCCGGTCGAACCCTGGTTCGCTCCGATAAAAATTTGCTTCTCGTGCTACATCTTCAATCACGTTGCTAGTCAATGTAAGAGTCGCGCAAAATGCATCCGCTGTGGCCAAAGAAAACATTTGAATGGAGAGGAGTGTCCTCGCAAGGATCTTCCTCCCATCTGTGCCAACTGCAAAGGTCCTCACCTCCCTACCGACCACCAGTGCCCAGCTTTTCTTCACGAAAAACTGATTAGAAATATCGCTGCGGAGAGAAACATCTGCCGTTCCGAAGCTCGCGAGTTAATATCTGAAACGCCAGCTAACCCTTCGCGCTCGACTATCACCCCGACTCTAGCGCACTTCCCCGAACTTCCTCGTGTTCGCACTTCCAGCCCGCAACCAACCCCCCCTCCGCCGCTCTTCCCATTAAGTTACAACCAGGTCGCTTCTACCCCTGTAAACAGGGCCCCACCGCTACATTTGCAGCTTCCAACTCCTCTTCCTCTTGCCCAATATTCTACGCCGGCTCACAGTGCCGTTCCTCGGACAACCCCTCGAACTCAAGGAAATAAATCCCGCTCGTTACTTGCTACTCGCGCCGCTCACGCCAACGCTCTTTTGGCACCCCATGGTCACTACCCGACCTCCGGCTTCTCACACAACGGGTATTCTCAAGTCCCTGTTTCGCCACCCGCTCTCTCACCGAACCCACCTCCTCCTCCGAACCCAAATATCCCTTCAAACCACTCGGAGATTCTATTTCAAATAATTCCCACGCTCCTGCAACTCATCATTCAACAGCTAATCCCAGCCCTAGCGCCCTCAGGCACGTCTGATAAACTCACCCCCGTTGTCGCTTCCTTGAATACTCTTTTGGCCTCCCTTTCCCCCCAACACAATCATGGCCAATCGTAAACAGTTAAACATCCTTCAATGGAACTGCCGTAGCTTTCAGAATAAACAAGGGCTTATTGCAGATATTGCTGGCTCTTACGATATTATAATTTTATGTGAGACCTGGCTCTCACCCTCTTCAATTCCTAAACTAGATGGTTTTGTCGTTATAGTTAGAAATAGAGTCAACAAAAGAGGCGGTGGTCTTGCCATCTTCCTCAGAAAGGATATTTCGTTTAAAGAAATCCACTCAGTTTACCACAGTCCTGACAAGCTAGAAACTTTGTCTATCTCCATCTCCACTACATACGGTCCCTTAACACTTATCGCCCTCTATAAACCTCCTTCCGTAACAATCCGTGGCCCGGTTTGGCAAAGATTTTTCGACTCTCTTCAATTCTCCAACCATGTCTTCATAGCGGGTGATTTCAATAGCCATCACTCCTCGTGGGGTTGTTCGGCTAATTGCACGTCCGGTCTTTCCTTGTCAAATACTCTGGTAGCTAACAACTTCTTATGTCTTAATGACGGTTCAGCAACACATGTCAACAACAATTTAAACAACCTTCAGAATATATCAGCTATAGATCTAACTCTTGTCTCTCCGCAACTGGCATCCCTTTGCACGTGGCAAGTTCTTCCGGACTCTCTCCTCAGTGACCATTTCCCTATCTCTACCTCCATCGGAGTTAAATTCTCGACTTTTTCCTTTTCCCCTAATCGCTTCCCTTTGAAAAAAATCGATTGGCCAGCCTTTAGGTCATTTCTCGACTCCGCAGCCCCCACTCTAAAAGACCCTTCGCCGTTAACCCAATATGACAATTTAGTTCAAGCCGTCTACGATTCGGTCTCAGCCTCTGTACCAAACTTTTCAAAACCGCGCCCACGCTCTGCCTGTAAATCCAGGCCCGCCATTTGGTGGAACAAAGAATGCGGCGAGGCTAACATCGCCCGTAAATCAGCGTGGGCGTCCTTTCGCCGCTTGTCAAATTTAGAAAATCTTATTAACGCCAAAAAGCTTGAGGCAATAGCGAAAAAAACTTTTAAAAAAGCCAAAAAAGAATCCTGGTCTAAGTTCACTGAATCCATTGACTTCCGTTCCTCTTCTACACTAGTATGGTCGAAAATCAAAAGATTTCGAAACAGATTTCTGCCGAACCCTTCATCTCTCCCTAACAATGCAGAATCGATCGATAGGATGACTAATCTTATTCCGTCGATATGTCCGCCTTCCTGTTTCTTCCCTAACTTTCCCACCTCCTTTAAATCTAACTCTCATCTCGACAACCCCTTTTCTATCAAAGAACTACGATCGGCTATCTACAAAAGTAAACTCAATTCGGCTCCTGGTCTTGACAAAATTGACTTCACCATTATATCCAATACACCCGACTCTATTCACCTGCTCGTTCTTGACACTTTCAATAGTCTCCTTAAAAACGGGCTCTTTCCGAAGTCTTGGAACGAGTTTCTCATCTTTTTTATTCCAAAATCAACCCCAGGCAAATTTCGTCCGATTTCATTGGCATCCTGCCTCTTAAAACTCATGGAAAGACTCATTCACACTAGACTAATTCACTGGCTTGAGAGTAACCTACTCCTTTCTCCTTCACAATTTGGATTTCGTAAGTCCAGATCGTGTTTGGACAATCTCTCAATCCTAACTAACGACATCTACACGAGCTTCGCGAAACATCAGTTCACCGCCGGTATCTTTCTTGATATTTCTAGTGCCTTTGATAACGTCGACCCTGGCATTCTAGTTCACTATCTCAGTGACATCGGTTTACCTTGGTCCATATGTAAATTCATTTACAATCTCACTTCCTTTCGCTCCATTTCGTTTAAAATTGCCGATTGTGTCCACGGTCCCTACTACTCATTCAAAGGTGTGCCGCAGGGCTGCATCCTTAGTCCTCTTCTTTATATCCTCTACACTAACCAGCTTGAGCGCAAGTTACACCCTTCAAGTTTCTGCCTTCAGTTCGCTGATGACGTTGTTATTTACTCTAGCTCCAAACAATTAAATACTTGCATTAATTCCATTCAAACTAGTGTCAATCAAATCTCTTCCTATCTAAACACGAGAGGTCTCTCTATCGAGCCCTCGAAATCCAAATTGGTAGTTTTTACTTACAGACATTTTATCCCGGCGGAGCAATATGTTATCATCGATTCTTCCCGCGTTGCATGCAGTCAGGAGGCCCGCTTTCTAGGTCTAACTCTTGATTCCCGTCTTTCATGGGAACCCCATTTTCGTAAGTTAGTCTCCAGATGTAAAAACCTCTTAAACATTTTCAAATGCCTCCGCTCTACCTGGTGGGGCGCGGACCCGTCTTCTCTTCTTATACTGTACAGAGCCCTTATGCGCAGCCTAATCGAATACGGGTCATCAGTCATCCCATTTAAGAATCATCCCCTTCTGAAAAAATTAGCAATTATCCAACGCAGAGCCTTGCGGCTCTCTCTCGGGCTACGCAATTCAACCCCAAACAACATAGTTTACGCGGAATCAAAAGAACCGCTTCTTGCCCATCGTCTTCAATTTCTCGCCAACAAATTTATGCTCAAAGTTTTTTCTACCTCGTGGCATCTCCTTCTTACATCTATTCCGACCTTAATTGATTCTCTTGGACCCGATAAAAGTTTCTCTTCTCTTTATCACCTCCCCCTCGTAAAAGCCTACCGTCAACTTTTTAACTTCAAAAGTCTCATCGACCCGCTTCCATACCCGGCTATCTATTCTATCATCCCCTCTCAACCTTCCTTTTCTACTTCGATAATTGATATAGACTCCGGCAGGCGGCTTCAATCATCTACCAATCCTAATGCAGAATTCCTTTCTATGTTTCTCCACAAGCTTCATAATTCAACTGCTTTTTACACGGACGGCTCAAAGCTCGAGGATGGCTATTACGTTGGCTTGGCCATTCATAGCCCTTCTCTTGACTTATCGATTCAATACCGTATCACCAGCTATGCGTCCATTTTCACCGCGGAAGCCTTAGCCATTTTTCAAACGATTAAACTTATAATTAAAAACAAAATACCAGTATCCTACATTTTTACTGATTCTCTAAGCTCTCTGACAGCACTCGTCTCCCCGTGCCCATCTAACTGGTCTCCGATCATTATTTCAATTTATCATGCTCTCACAACTTGTTCGAACTCAAATCTTATAGTCAACTTGGTCTGGATTCCGGGTCATTCCGGGATTTCGGGCAACGAGACTGCTGACACTCTTGCCAAATCAGCCATCAGTATAGGAACTCACTTTACAACCTCCCTCCCTCCTTCTGAATTTACTCCAATCATTCGCAAGAAATGCCTTTTGGCCTCGGATCGTGCCCTGGTACGAGACTGCGAGTCAACGGGCAAAATATATTTTGACGATCTCCATACTCTTGCTTCCATGCCCTGGTTCTCTAAATTCAAACATCTTCGCAGAAAGGCCATAGTCACATTTTGCAGAATGCGCTCTAACCATTATAATCTTGCAGCCAGCCTGTATAGGAAAAATATCACTGCGTCGTCGGACTGCCCGTGCGGCTTTGAGTCCGAGGACCTGAATCATGTTGTCTGGGCTTGCCCCCGCTTCGCTCAACACCGTCCGCGCTTAATTCAGTCTCTTATCTCCATGAAACACTTCCCGCCTTTCAATATCGAATCATTTTTATTCAAGCCATCATCATTCATAGTATCCACATTCATGACTTTCTTTAAAAACTGCAACCTATCTTTTTAAACTTCCTCTGTGCAATTTTATTCGTTCCAAGGACTTCATTACGACCTGCACCAGTCGTGTTCGCGCGCTGGTAGCGGGCCGCATTTTCATGGGGGACGAGCTGTACGCCTCGGCGTCCGCGTCGCCCCCCTCCCTTCTTGCTATTTCAGACTGCATCTCCATTGCTACGACGTGGCCGTATGACATTGCCGCTAGTCGACATCCGGAGCCAGCCCCAATCAAATAACTAACTAACTAACTAAAGCCAGGAGGAAGAAGAAGAAGAAGAAGATGTAAAAGTAACAAATGTCGGATGCATCATAGATGTACATCTTGAAATTCTTTGCAAACACAAAACATATGCTCATAGCGGTTTAACATTATCTTTGATAAAGCCATGGATAACGACGTACTGCGACGTTTATCGTATTGCCACTATGACTAGCAGTTCTTGAATTGATTTTAGTGTTGTCTCGTGGCATGCCGTACACGGAACGCTATTTCGACGTAAATGCGCGTATTTTAATATTTTTTTACTCTCGATAACATTTATTGGCATAAAAAGTTTTGCCAAGTAATAATAATTCATAATAATTCTTTGAAAACTGTTGGGAAATATTTCTGTAAAAGATCATGAAGCCTCCGAGAATACAGTCGTGCATAGAATTGCCATTGAAACCAGATGTTTTGGAAGAAACTGTTGCCAAAGCCAAAGATTATACGCTAATGCACGGTACACAGACGGTTACCCCGTACAATTAATTGTAATGCATTCATTGAATTCTCGATGACGACCGAAGACATGTACGATTGATTTGCAGGAGTCTCCATGCATTCCAAACTGACTTTCAACAGAGATCAAGTGGGTACGGCACCTTTTATTTTACTGCCATCGAGTTTTCCAAAGGGTGAATTTGAAAAATCAAGACGTATACAGACTACGCTCAATTCTCTTATGCATAAGGTCGCCCACGATCATGAATTTTTGACGGAGAAGTTGAAGAGGTAAGTCGATTGAATTTATATTTTCATGCCTTGCCTATGTTGATATGTATATTTTTTGTAATTGTTTCAGCACTGTGGAGGTCGACGATTTTACTGCCAAGTTGTTTGATATTTACAAAATCGTACATGCCGAGGGATACACTCAAGTAAATAATGAACAATCAATGACATATTGTCAATTTTATAACACATTTTTTTTTCCTACAAAGAGGATCAGTCTTGGCCTGTTGCGTTCTGACTACATGTTGCATGGAGACACCGACATGAAGATTGTTCAAATTGAGTTGAATACAATCGCATCCAGCTTTGGAGGATTGGCCAGCGAGGTCTCTAAGTATCATAGGTAACAATTGTCCAACTTCTAGATTATAGAATGAAAAAGTTTCTATATGACTTGGCAAAATTTTGTGATCTAGCATGAAGCTTAATTATTTATTGTACTTTGTTGCGTTGTCTGCATCAGGAGTATAATACACACCTGTATCCCATTTTATTTGTTCAACTCCTGGTAAAAAATTGTAACAGGCGAGATGGAAACATAATTCCAAGCGATATTATTACAGCGTCGTATGTACTCCGATTTTTATTCGGAAAAAAAAAAACAACATCGCGATTGAGGGACGGAATAATTCGTGTTTCACATCCCCTGTGACTTTTTACAGATACATTTTTAATGAATTGGGCCACTCCGATAAGGTAGAAAATGTAAGTTTTCCGCATCTACTTAATTCATATTGATCATGACTTGCCATCATACGAGCTCGTGTCCCTCATTTAAATAAACAGAATATGTATATAATTAAAATAACTCGCTGTTGCATCACTTATCAGGGCCAACTTTTATATTCCACAGTCGCACGAAGCTTGTCTCACGAATATTTCTAAAGACAGTTTCTATCCGCATGCCCTCCCTCCCTTCATTAAAGATGCCGCATAATAATGTATTTGTCGTGATAAATATTTTAACATTAGTAATGTTTAATGCATATTGGCGTTATCATTAAGATTCCAGACAATCCGGCTGCTACTGGCCTCGCGAATGGACTCGTTGATGCGTGGGCTATATATGGAAAAAATGCGTACGTTGACTCCATTTAATTTATATTCAACGATTAACCGTTTCCGATAAGTTACAAAGATGAACCGTTTCCAGCGGTGTGATATTATTCGTCGTGGAGGATATTACCTATAACATATGTGACCAAAGATCGTTGGAGTTTGAGATACGAAGATTGAATTCGAATACTAGAGTTATCAGGAGAACCCTGAAGAACTTGGCGCAAGAGGAAACTCACTTGGGACCGGATAGGGAATTAATTGTGTGGGTAATAAGTAATTCTTATGCATTGATAATATATTACAATAAGTCGTTCTATTGTTGATTAGGGGTGACCATTTGGTATCCGTCGTGTATTATCGTACAGGCTATCAATCGGAAGCTTATAACGGACAGGCCGACTGGTCAATGAGGCTATTGATTGAACGGTCTCGCGCTATTAAATGCCCATCGATACAGTATCACCTAGCAGGCACGAAGAAGGTAAGATCATTTTTCTCAATCATAAATTATTACAATCGATACTTGCGTTCAATTTCGCTTTCTCATTTATAGATTCAACAAGCGTTGGCTCAACCGGGTGTTCTGAATCGATTCTTGAATAAACGAGAAGCAGAAGAGATACAAGATGTATTCACGGGTCTATATTCTCTCGAATTTGTAAGTTTTATACTTGTGTACATCGATATTTGTGAATAGACTATTTGGATAATTATTTTTTTTAAATCCAACAGGATGAGCACGGAGAGAAAGCCGTGGCGCGGGGCATCGCCGATCCAATGAAATACGTGTTAAAGCCACAGCGCGAAGGAGGTGGAAACAATATTTATGACGAGAAGGTGCGAACAGCATTGGAATCGATGAAAGACTCGAAAGAACGTACTGCCTGGATTCTCATGGATCGTATCAATCCACCGATACATCAAAATTATTTGATACGGTCCGGTGCAGTCGGTGAATCTATACTTCAAGATCTTGTATCCGAATTGGGGATATACGGAGTGGTCATTGGGTACATACATCAAGTTTTGTAATGAAAGTTTCATTCACTACAAGAAACACTAATTCATCGTTATTTTTTTAGTGATGAGTGTGAAATATGTGTAAATCGACAAGTGGGCCATGTTTTGAGGACGAAACCTGCGAGCGCTAACGAGGGCGGCATCGTGGCTGGAGACGGTGCACTCGACAGTCCATATCTCATTGCGTGAATATAAACGTTCGTCGAAAAATAATTTAAATATTTATGGCTATACTTTACGTATAATTTTGGGGGGTTGTGAACGCTGAAAAAAGCACCAGCGACATCCGGCACGAAAGAGGGACCCAGAAGATTATGGATTTAGTGTGGTCCCTTACAAATTATATGTACAGTAAATAATGTATGGATCATGGATTTTATTATAGATTTATTTTGTTTTTATTATGGATTATGGATGTAGTGTGTTCCCTTACAAATTATACTAATAATGTACAGTAGACAATTTTTGCCTCAGATATACAGTACACGACCGCATCAGTTCAATTCGGCTACTTCTTACCCAGATAGACAAACGTGGTGTTCAGCCGGTGAATGTTGACAAGGAGTCGGCAAGAGTGCGGAACGTAAGACCACGTTACACGTCAAATAACGTTGCATGTACTACCGCATAAAGCTTGTTAGACGCGGTCGCTCGCCGCGTTCAGCTCTTCGGGATCGCTCGGTCAGGAGGGCTTTTCAAGAAAAATACTCATTCGGCGAATATATTATCGGGAGAAAAACAAATAATTATAAGTTTATTAACGCACAATACAATTACGCACGCACAACATTCGCTCTCAGTAGCCGTTCGTGTTCGCTCCGCGCTCTCGATCACACACACATCCGCTCCGTTCACGCGTTATCGCTCGACTCCTGTCCCTTACGCCCGCTAATCCTTTCTCCCTTCTCCTTATCTCTCTTATTAGCGTTCCGCGTGAACGATCGCGTATATCGCGTCTATCGACGTCCCGTTATGCCGATCGGTTATTCCGTACCTTCTACGAGCGGGTGTTTCTAACACTCGGCCATCCTATTTGTCGGGTCGTCCTCGAGCCGTGTTTTGAGTCTATCAATTATGCTTTCATGCGTTTCTTGTTCTCCCTTTATTTTGTTGGTTATTGCAGCCTAATTTATATATTTACGTATACCGTTTCTACTAATTTACGCACGCCCGTTTACGGCCAGAAAAAAGAAAACAAAAACAACTACGAACGAAATATCGATGAGTGAGTTCGCGGATTCCTGTCACCTAGCTCTTTTTTTACATGTATTTTTTTTTTTTTTTTTTTTTTTTATACGCATGTACTCGCACCTCGCGTTTCGATTTTGCGTTCGTGTACATCCTTCCATATCCATTCTCCATTCACACATAAACATTGAATAATGACAGTTTCTTACTAAACACTTTCTTTGTATAAATTCTCTCTTATTTCTCATCATCACTCTCGCGGTTTTGGGGCGCTTACTGACTGACCCGTTTTTTTTTTTTTTTTTTTTTTATACCGCTTATCTCACTCTTTTCTAGCGCACTTCACATTCTTTTTCCCGCACCATTCTCTCTTTTTTTTTTTTTTTTTTGATTTCTTAGACGCTCACTTAGCTTTTCACTTTGGCACACCACTTTCGATTTTTTTTTTTTTTTTTAATTTTTGCACGCGCGTTTCTTCCGCTTAACTGACGTTGCTGGTGTCGGGCGGAATCCCGTAGAACGTTGGGGGTCGTCGAGTACGTTGGGAACGTGAGTTCGGTGTCGTCGTACTCTCGCATGAGTTTTTGGTTATTTCTTTCCGTTCTTCGTCGCGCGCTAAGTTCGATTCTGTCTCTTCTGGTTGACGGCGTTCTTCGCAGTCGACGTCGCTCGTATCCGCCTCGTATTCCTCTTCTTCTTCGGCCTCGTTCGGTTTCCAAATTTTTAGCTGGCTTGCGTGAGCTGTTGAGGCATAGCGCCGCCCCGGTGTATTTTCGCGTAACTGCGTGACGCGATACGTGTCGCCCGGGAGGGTTTGTGTCACGACCAACGGTCCGCGGTGCTTCATTTGGAATTTCGTGCTCTCACCGGTGGCGATGGCTTGAGCCGACGTGTAAACGATATCGCCGATCTGGAACTTCGTGGTGAGGTCTCGGTTCGCGTCGTAACGCGCCTTGTATAATTGTTGCTCCTTCGTGATGCGTTCTCTCGCTGCGGCCTGCAGTAGCGACGGTGGTTCGTATCGGTGCTCGCTCTCGTCGGTCAGCTGTCGTAGCACTCCTTCATTGTAGCGTGGCGTGTACCCGTACAGGGGTTCGAACGGGCTCTTCCCTGTCATCTGATTGTGACACGCGTTGAGGTCACGCTGAATGTTGTTTAGGTGTCGGTCCCAATCGCGTCCGTCTTCTCGCCTTAGACTCGCTATCATTGCTGGTAGCAAAGTTGCGTTTACTCGTTCTACCATCCCGTTTGCCTGGGGATGCCGAGGTGACGTGAGAGTGTGTCTTATGCCGTGCTTTTCGCAGAACTCTCGGAATTTCGCCGACGTGAAGCACGTACCTCTGTCACTGATAATGCGTATCGGGGCTCCGTATTGCGATATGAATTCTTCCAAAGCTTTAGTTACGCCCGCGGTCTTCGTATCCCGCGTCGCGCGGAGAGTCACGAACCTCGTGAGATTATCGATGACGGCTAATACATAGCGCTTCTGTCGCCCACTCGTCACATACGGCCCGGAGTGATCTATGTGGATCGTTGCAAAGGGGCGATTTCCGGGTGGGATCGGGTGGAGCTCCCCTTTTTGTCGCCCAGGTTTTCCTTTCGTCATCACACAGTGTAAGCATGCTCGTATGTGGAGACGTATATATCTTCTCATTCCCGGGAAGTAGTAGTGTTGCTGCATTTGTTTCATCGTTCGTTCCAGCCCGGGGTGGCTTCGCAAGTCGTGGAAGCGAATCACCAGACTTTTGCGCATCGTCTTCGGTATGACGTAAAGCCGTTTGTCTCCGTCGACTTTATACAGGAGACCTTCGTGAAGTTCAAATCCCGTTATTTCGCTCTTTTCGTGTGGGGCGCGCGAGCTTGCTTGCGTGCGGAGGATCGTGCACTTCCGTTTGATGGTTTCGTCAGTCATTTGGCACATAGCAATCTCGTCTTCCTCGCAAATGACGCTGTAAATTTGCTTCGTTGCAGATCCCGTTTCTTCGCTCGATTCCGGTTTTTCGCGGTCGTTCTGGCTCATTACGGTATAGATCGTGTTGATCGGTGCTCGGCTTAGTGCGTCAACGTGGGCCATCTCGGTTCCCGCGCGATGGCGAATTTCCGCGTCAAATTCGCTAAGTTGGACCGCCCATCGAGCTATTTGTGGGTGTTTTGTCTTGCTTGTGTTGAGATACATTAACGCCTGACAATCGCTCACAATGGTGAATCGAATATTGATGAGGAGAGCGCGTAGCCGATTAACGGCCCAGATAATGGCGATGAGTTCGAGTTTTGATGAGTGGTAGTTCACTTCGCCTTTATTTGTTTTGCGGCTGATCGCGTAGACCAGGCGCCACTTTTGGTTTTCGTCCTGCTGGAGCAGCATCGCACCTAATCCGATAATACTCGCGTCGGTGTGTAATTCCGTTGGGTGTGCGGGATTGAATGGTTTAAGTACGGGACGACAGGATAAAGCGTCGCGGAGATCCTCAAAGGCTCGCGCTGTCGTCTCGTCCCATTTGAACGGGACTTCTTTCCGTAGTAGTCGGCAAAGTGGTTCCGCTCGCGCAGCATATTTCGGGACGAACCGTCGGAAGAATCCGGTGAGCCCCAGGAATCGTCGAACTTCGTGCACGTAGCGTGGGAAGGCAAACTCGCTGATTGCTTGTAGCTTCTGCTCGGCCGGTGGTATGGCGTTACCCGAATTTTCGAAGCCGAGGTAAGAGACCGTTCTCTTTAGAAATTGGCATTTGCGCAAGTTTAATGTGAATCCCGCGCGTCGAAATGCCGTTAGGTTTTCGCGCAGTTTATCTTTTAATTCCGACCAAGTATTTCCCGGTATTAGCACGTCGTCGAGGAAATACAATACGACCTGCTCGTGTAGAGGTTCGAGAGCGCGATGCATGGCCTTCATAAAATAAAAGGGTGCATTCATCAGGCCGAACATCGCCGTGTTGAATTCGCCCGTTTCGTCTGGTGTGATGAATGCCGTCTTGTGGCGCGAATCCGTGGCTAGGGGAATCTGCAGATACCCTTGCATGAGATCGAGCGTTATAAATAGACTAAATTGTCCGACGCGCTCAAGGTGGGCATCCAAATCTGGTAGCGGAAAGTGTATCTGTTCGGTCTGAGCATTTAAGCGACGATAATCGATCACTAGACGTGGAGAACCGTCTTTTTTACGTACTATGAACGCGGGGCTCGCGTACGACGAGGTTGTCTCACTACAGATACCGGTATCTTTCAAATTTCGAACGATCTCGCGCATTTCGTCGCGCTCCTTTTGACTCGCGCGATAGGGCCTGCTCTGGACGGGCTTGCTCCCCGGAATTTCGGTAATTTGCATCTCCGTTGTCTCAGTCTTACCTAGCTCGGAGATATGCATGGCGATGGTGTCTCGGAATTCATTTAAGGTGTTTACTAGATCCCTTACGTCGTTTTCTTCGGCGTCTTCCCCTACGACGATATCCTCCCGCGTTATGCTGGCACCTGTCGAACTTCTCTCGACGAGTTGGGTTGTGCCGAGTGCACATTTCTCGACCTTCGTATCTCGACTAAGTTTCTTCGCCGTTGATCCACTATTAATCATCGGGAGATGAAGCTCGTCAGGTCCGGCGCGCACCTGCACGAATTGGATGGTGCGAGGAGGTATCTCGACGTCCTCGGCGATGATTGGTCGTGTCATTGCAGCCCGAGGCTGCAGCATTTCCGCGAAGAATCGGAGTTCGTCGTGGCTCTTCCGGTGTCCGACACCCGGTGCGTCGATGAACGTTCGTCCGATCAGGGTGTCGTGCGACTGACAGTCATCGGGAACGACTCGTAGCGCGATTCGCTCGACCGTGACATCGTCGATTGTAATCGCCGCTCTGACAATGCCTGGTGACTGCACTTGATTTTGTTGTGGTCCGAAGCAGTGAAGTATTTCTGGCTGTTTGGTGAATTGTAGCTCGCACTGAAGCACCTTTGACGCCTTGATCGTGCAGTCGGAGCTGCCGGTATCCACGAATCCCGTCATCGCGTGGCCGTTGACTTCAAGAGTCTTTACGTAGATTGAAGCCGAGTGTATGTTGTCGCTGGCGACGAAGTTAATCCCAGGAGCGGCGTTGTTGGTCGTGGCGGCTGCAGCTGCTCCGTTTTCGGTGCAGTGCCGTTGAGTGTGACCGATCTTGTCGCACTTCCGGCATCGCAGTTCGCGTTTGGGGCTCGGGCAGTCTCGAGAGAGGTGTCCGTAAAGGTTGCAATTGTAACACTTGAATTCGCCGTGTTCATTCCGCATCGGGGGTCGCGGGTCGCTTGTCGAGCTCGCTGGTCGCGAATTGCTAGTGGTGGGAATCGACTGAGGCTGCGTCACCGTGTTCGACGTGGTCGCCGCGGATCGGATCCCGTCGTTGGTCGGCCGTTGGTTACGGATGCGTGACATCCGTTGGATCTCCAGACGTTCGTACTCCTGCATGTCGCGGAGTAACTCGGTGACGTCCCGCTGTTGGCGTGCGGCCATGGCGTTGCATAAATCCTTGGACCATAAGCCGATCAATATCTGTTCTTTGGTATCTGCGAACTCGAGGCGAACAGATCGAGCCAGTCGGGTTTTCGCGTGGAAGTACGTCGTCAGGCTTTCCTGTTTCCCCTGTGTCCGATTGACCATTCGAGTCCATTTCACATTGAAGCTTTCCGGGGTCACGAAGGTTTCGAAGAACAGCGCGCGGAAGGTGGCCCAGTCCGGAATGTCTCGACGATTACACTGGTACCAGTCGCGGGCTCCTTTCTCTAAGTGAGATCGAGCTGTCTCCAATGCGAAATTGTCTGGCCATCGGTGGAGGTTGGCGGTGCTTTCGATGCTCTCAATCCAGTCCCGTGCGACGGTGGCGTTGGCTTCTCCATCGAATTTTCCAATCGTGTGGGAAAGGTCGGGGAGAATACTGTAATGCATCGGTGGGTTATTATTCCCCGCTTCGGGGTTTCCCGGATTATTTCCCTGCGGGGCGAGACGGCCAATTAGTTCGAGCAAGATAGCGTCTCGACGGCGGTTTTCCTCGAGGAGGGCGTGTAAAGTGTCGTTTCGCAGATCATTCGGATAGCCAGCCGCTTGGTACGGGGGTGGGGGCACGTTGAAGTTCACCGGCGGTAACGCGGCGGCTTGGCCATCGAATCGTAGATCGTCTTGTTGACCCGCGATCGGTGGCGCTTGCGCGTTCTCCACCGCGGGAGGTAGCTCGGCGGTTGAGGGATTCGGGCGCGTAATATCTCGCTGCCCTAAGTTCCATGATGGTTCAGCTGTGGTAGCGCGAGTCGTCGTGTGCCGCGCGTCTTTCGGTAGCGATCCGCGATCTCGCCCTCGGTCGTTGCGATTCCCATTCGGGGGAACGCGCGGCGGTGGGGGTGTCGACTGTCGCGTTCGCCGTTTCGGTATAGCCCCGAGGCTCGCACGATGATCGCGCACGCTGCTCGAGATCTCCCGCGCGAAATTACTCGCGAAATTCACGGCCGCGATTTCGCCGCTCGGATCGAATTCGGAATTATTCCCGTCATCACCACTTCCGTCGGCGCGCACACTCGCCATGAACCGCTCGAAGGCTTCCGCGTCTGCGTCCGGTCTTCGATGCGACATCCTGTCCCTCTTTCCCTTTCTTCTTTTTTTTTTTTTTTTATATATATCTCAATATTCCGATTTCAATATTGAATTTAAGAACATTACTAACTTAAACAAAAAAAATGATTAACCGTCCAGTTCAAACGTACATTTCCGCGCACTCACAAATAATCGTCGCGTGGAATCATTCGAAACGCACTAATTCTTTCCAACTCGACTCGAATTGTCGGTCGTAACGCTCGTTAATTCCCGTCTTCGATATAGCTCAGTGATTGACTGGGAATGACTCTCCTTACCCGCGAAGTTTCGGGGGGGGGGGGAACTACTTACGGTTCTCGGACACACAGCTTGGTCGCGAGCTTTTCGTCCCTCACGCCTTCTTCTTGCCGTTACGCCGCCATCTTCCGACCTTCGGCGTGCCCCTAACGGTCCGTTTTTCGTAAATGTTTCGTACCCTTCTTCACCTCCAGTTCCCCACTATTTTCACACACAGTTTTCGCACAGTGTCTTTATGATTTTTAGGCACGCTACGGGAAGTTATCCCACTTCTGAAGTGTTAGACGCGGTCGCTCGCCGCGTTCAGCTCTTCGGGATCGCTCGGTCAGGAGGGCTTTTCAAGAAAAATACTCATTCGGCGAATATATTATCGGGAGAAAAACAAATAATTATAAGTTTATTAACGCACAATACAATTACGCACGCACAACATTCGCTCTCAGTAGCCGTTCGTGTTCGCTCCGCGCTCTCGATCACACACACATCCGCTCCGTTCACGCGTTATCGCTCGACTCCTGCCCCTTACGCCCGCTAATCCTTTCTCCCTTCTCCTTATCTCTCTTATTAGCGTTCCGCGTGAACGATCGCGTATATCGCGTCTATCGACGTCCCGTTATGCCGATCGGTTATTCCGTACCTTCTACGAGCGGGTGTTTCTAACAAGCTGTAAAGTGGCGGCACGTCGTGGCATCACGCCGCGACGGCACGACGACGTCAAAGATGCGGCATATTTGAACACAATTTTTGCGAGGCTATTGATAGAATCTTTGAAGCAACAGTGACGGCAGAATGCATGATCGCGGTGACACCATGTTCATCCAAGTTTGATGAACACGGTGACGTCGCATTGATTGCAGAACTAAAGCTCGCCGTGTCGTTCCGTTCATTCGTATTTGATGAACACGGTGACGACACATTGGCGGCATAGCTGGAGCTCGCGGTGTCGTAACGTTCACCTGAGCTTGTTGAACACGTTAACGGCGCGCTGACAGCATTATTAGAGAACGCGGTGCCGCCACGTTGATTCAAATTTTATGGACAGCGTAACGGCACACTGGCGGTAGATTTACAGAATGCGAAGCCACTACATTCGTTAAGATTATAAAGCAGAATGGTGGCATAAGTGGCTTACAGTGTGTAAGCGCCGTGGTGACAAGTGAACGGCAAAGTGACGATATTTTGACAAGAAGGTTCAACGGCACGTTTGAAGCAGATTCAGCGACCGCTGTGACGACATTATGGTTCGTAAATTGCTGAATGTTGCGCCGATATTTTTTGTACCGCACTCACTGTACTATATGAAATTGGAATCGGGTATAGAAATGTGTTACATCATTTATTCAGATAATTTTTATTGAGTAAAACGAGCACGAATACGATTGTAGGTAAGTGTATAAGAAATAATTTAATATTTCAAACATAACTAAATACTTATGTTCAATTTCGTTATCGTATATTCTTCTTTGTCGGTATAGATATCTAATATAATGTAAATCATTTTTTTGTAACTCATGCATGAACAGTGCTGCTTTATGTGGGGGCCGGGCGCGACATAAAGTGGTGTTTTTCAAGAAGGCGTTACATAAATACTGTGCGCATACGCACAGGATTTAAGTGGTTGCACTCGCCTTCTCTCGGGCTACAACAGCACTCGGCTTCGCCTCGTGCCGTTGTAGCGCTCGATCCGGCTCGTGCAGCCACTTCCCAACCTTCGCCGAAAGTCCGCTTTTACGCACTATTATCGCAAAATACTATTAATTAGGTATATGAATGCCAACACTTTGGCCCAATATTTTAAAGCGGTTTTTAACGTACTCATTTTTGCTTCATACTGAACTTTCAATATGAAAATACGCATTTATTCAAATTATAAACTCATTTTATTACTGTAGTAAAATCCCTGGTAAAAGAATTATAGGAACAAATTATAGAAGCTAACGGATTTGAGAATCATAATCACGGTAGACTTCATGTCTCAGGTTCTGAAACCTATTGTGACACCCAGAATTGTCTTCTATTAATTTTTACGGAATCTTCCACCAGGAATGTCATTTCGCTGTCTGACATGATGAATGTGCATATGAAATACAAAGATCCAAGCTATGGGACATTGATTAGCCGCCTATAATTAATCGTGCTTGCCAATGCCCCAAAAGCTTGAATGCTTTAAATCGCATACGCGATTACTGGACCTCCGGTTTAAAGTGGGATCCGAACCACTCAGTCACACATGATATATAACATTCACAGGATAAATTAACATAATAATAAACGAATGAAACTCGAAACGAATGAACACTCATGCACACAAAGCACTCTCCATACTCATAACCTAACACAATACCTGATAAATAATAAATAAATACAATAATAAACAAATGAAATACACCTATTCTCACAAAACGCTTTGGATACTCATACACCTCACACAAAACATGATAAGTATATATGATAATCTGTGGCAGGGTCTGGTGATTTAAACCCCTTAATATTGAATGATGGAACATGAAAATCGAAACACAGCTATTCCCAATGGTACTGTTACGTCCTGATCAGCATTTTCCTGCATCTACGGTAAAGGAGATGTCTCTCCCTATTACGCGTTTATCGCATGTGACGCTTTACCAGAACTGTGCCCCTTTTGAATCTAACCTTTCGGAAAATTATTCAGGGATGGGCTGAGTCTGCATGTCGAAAAGAATATAGGTCGAATGGGACCATACGGTGTTTACTATGGCTCGATATTTAACTCTGCTCGGTGCGTACTACGATGTTTACTACGTCGAACTGATATGAAGCTCCGCGTGCGCCTCGCATACCGTAGTAGCGTAGTGAATTAAGACTCCTGATGATGCACGGGACCGCGATGGCCGCGACCGCTGCCACTGAGTCAAGGCTAACGTTATCGCGGAGTGTTGGATTCAATGCTCTAGACGGTGGACAAACGTCCTCGAAGAAAAATCGATGAAGCTCTTTACTTTAATCTATCCCTCGTTAAAATAGCCAAATCACGGATTGAATATTAAGTATCCCCGAATTATTGAAATCGATCAGTTAGATGAAGGCAAATAAACAAAGTTAAAGACTCATGAAAGAAAAGTAAAAATAAGACAAGAGGGATGAAAATGAAGTGTTTCGATGACTTACGATGATTGTCAATGAATGGCACTTATGAATGGAACGATCGAAAATGGATGAGAGATGTTGATTCCGAATTCCGAATTCCTCCTTCCTTCCTTCCTTCCTTCTTTCAGGAAAAGTTGATGAAATCGTTCAGCGAAATTTGAAGATAATGGATGAATGTTGAGAAAGCCGAATAAATGTCGATGTCGAAATATGCAGGAGATGAAATAACTTTCGTTGAACTTCAATTTATTTATCCGATAATAAATCAGGATATTTATTCGATTGTTAACTCCAAAATTCAGACTCCGAAACTGTATTGAATTTTCGATTGTATTAGTACAATATTCAGTGAGAAGTCAAAGACTTCTAGACAATAGTTAATTTTTCCGCGGATAATGACTGTAGATGTATGTGTCAGACGACTGGTTCCGGTCCGCGAAAGACTGTGGTTCCGGCCCACAAAAGATGACTGTCGACGACTGTCCTGCCGCCCTTGGAGGTGCCTCTTTTATTGTTTTGATCGGGGGGCACCCGCGCCTCCGAGCTGTCCGTTGCATCAGCCGCCCCCTTCTTTGGTCAATATCGATCGGTTTTAGCGTCTTCCGCAGCTTATTTTAATAATTTCAAAATTCCGGTCTTCACAATGATTTTCGTGATAAACAAATTACTCCGACAATCTTAGATTTAAACAACAAGAATTCACAAATTTGAACGAAGTTTCTACGATTTTCCTATCCAAAGTTATACACCCGATTATTCAAACTACTCCAAATATTGCTTATAAATTCCTGTTTTTCAACGGATAATTATTTAATGTCTCTAAATATTTTTCTCGGATGATAATAATTAATTCTCTGCTACTGACTATTTTATTTGACTATTCTAGTGATAGTAAACTATGATTTTAATGTGTTAATTAATTTCCCCGATGATAATAATAATACATAATAATAAGTCATAAATGTTTATGACAACTTTATATTAACGATTTGACCCAAACTTCGTTTCATTCGTGATTTTATTAGATAATTGATTCATTCATTATTTTCTGGCGAAATCTCCACATTTGGTATATTCCGATGTTGTTTATATCAAAAACAATTAAATATACTTTAAATAATATTTTGAATAATTATGCCCTGAGAGGTGCTGCACTCGTTAGCGCCGACGGTGATTTTGCCAATCAGCCGCCTCGAGACAGTCACACGGATTCTCTGGCTGCACCGTTGTGTGCGTATGTGCGTTGCTCCGCGCTATGTATTGGAGCGATAAGGCTCCGTCTCCCGACGCATTTAGCTAAGGATTCGGATTGCCCTTTCCGGTCTCAATTAAAACAATGAGATCTTCAGGTAGCCTAAGGTATGCTCGCTGCCGATGATACCTGTCCAGCAACCTGAATATACCCCTTGAGATATTTTTTTAGTTACTCAATTGTTGCTATGCCAATCACTGAATTGAATCATTCAGTGCTGGCTGACGCATAATTAATAATCGTGTTATAATTTTTCTATGGATTTTCTATGACTTTCCTGACTATTATTTTATTTCCAAATTTGTGGATTTTCAGCCGGTTGCGTCAGTGAATTTTTTTGGTAAAATTCACCGGACGTAACACCTCCCCCCCAAAACGAGGGTTGCTTCGAAGAACAACGCTCGGTCTCGGTAGAGACAGTGCTCAAAATTAAATTTTTGGGTCAACTCGCTGTACATATTCTTTTTCCTTTGTTCACTATTATTACTGTCGTGCGTGTGTGTGTCTTATAAAAGCGACGCTCCCCCGTGTACAGTCTGTCACCTGAACCCTGTGATAGCCAAATCTAAACGACTGTTTCGGCATACCAAGACCCCCGAGCGATAAGTGCTCGAGCAGTCTCTTCATTCGCCTGACAACTCTCAGCAGAGACACCACACTAAAACTCGCTCCTCAAAAGCCTTTATTTGAAAAAAACCTGTAAGTATTTCTTATTTCTCTTCTTTTTTTCTTACCATTGTTATTATTCTTATTTATTTATTTATTATTATTTTTTTTTTATAGCAACATGTGTCATCAGATCCGGTCAATTTTCTACCGCGCCACTATCCGCATTTTGGGTCCCTGGATTACCTGGGACTACTCTGTGGAGAGGCTGGAATGGGAGGACCCCCGATTCGCCCGAATCATTCGCCCACATGAGTGGACCCCTCCCCCATCTTGTGAAGAATGTTGGGAGTTTTTCGAGGACTGCGTGTGCGATGGGAGGAGGATTCCCGACATCGAATAAAAAAAAAAAAAAAAAAAAAAATTTTAAAGGAATATTGTTTTCCTTTTTTTTATGTAATAATATAATGAATGCTTAATGCATTTATTATAATAAATTTGAACTTTATTAAAATTCTGTTTCCCTTTTATTTCTCTTTCCTTTCAATTCCTTTTTGATCCCTTATTTATTTTAGATTCAAAAGTGGCGAAGCCACAATATATGTTAATTAGGTTAATCGTGGCGAGGCCACCCCTTTTATTATATATATTTTTATTTTCTGCGGTTCGCTCTCCACAGAGCCGTTCCGGCTCGATCCGGCCGTCCCTTATCTCTTTCGCGGAAGTGCGTTCGACGACGCGTGCACCTATCTGTCCTCTCTCTCTTTCTCTCTCTCTCTTTCTCTCTGTCGATAATTTCGCGCTCACCCTGATGATCATACTGTCGATAATTAAGTAACCCGTTTCTTTTCTTACTGTTCCTAAGTGGGTAACGTCAGTCCCATTTTAATTGATGGACGGGTACATTCCCTTACATCATGTCAACAGCCGCTCTCGGCTGCTCCCTTTTGTGCGGTCTTTCGCCATCCTCTCCTTCTCTTTCTATATATATCTTTCTCTTTCTTACTTTCGTGAGCCGCTTCTGGGAGTACGCATGTAGCTGCGTCTCCAGACGGCTATCTTACTATTCTTTCCGGTAACTTTTCCTTTTAGTTTCCTTTACTCTATTTCCTTTAAGTTATTTCCTTTAGATATTTATATATATGTATATGTGTATACTTATAACTTTTTTTTTTTTAATTTAATTATTGTTGTTATTTATTTTTTTTTTATTTTTTTTTTTTAATTATTTATTTATTTATTTATTTATTTTTTTTTTTTTTTTTTTAATTCAATTTTCTTGGAATTCTGGGATATATTTTATTTTCATTCTTTTCAACTGTCTGACTTGCAACATCACTTTCTCTTTTATTTTTATTCTTTTGCTCTATTTCATTTACTTCTTCCTCACCTAGTTCTACCTGTTCCCGCATTCCTACCTGTTCCCGCATTTCTACCTGTTCCTGTATTTCTACCTGTTCTGATTCAATATCTGTATTCTTTGATTTCTTACTCTTTTTCTCCAATTTCCCTGAGGACTTTGGTGATCCATTTTTTAAATGCAACAATAATCCTGTTACTGAGTCCCAAACTGCTCCTATCAAAAATAATGACCACCCATAAACGGTATGTAAAGCATATCCATGTATAATCGTGTCTATTATTAATTTAATGGCTCGAACTATCATTATTATCCCGATAACTCCGGCACTAATATGGCCAAATACAATTATATTTTCCCACATCTTTTTCCACGCGTTCTGCATTATCTTTTCCAATTCAGGTCCTTCAAGTAATTTTACGAAGGATCCTCCCTGTTTAACTGTAGATTTTCCCATCATTCCCCTTACTACTGAGTTCAACATTGCAGGCCTTTCTGCCGGAAACATAATATATTCTCTTAATTGCTCTAATTCCGCTGTTGTATATATTCCACTATTTGCTAATGATTTGATTTTGTTATATTGCCACGATGGCTTTGTATTAGGCTTCATTGTTCCCGGAGGATAAATAAGTGTTGGTCCAGGCATCATTCCATACCATTCCTCATCGATAAAATACATTGGCGGCACCATTCTATTACATGTAGTTTGTAGACCCGTTTCCATCAATATATGCGTTCTTGGAGCCAGAAAATAGCTAACATTTCCCCTAGATACTGGTAAATGCATATAACATTCTTCCAAATGTCTAACCTTTACTTCCGTCGGAATACATTTTACAACATGCACTACTTCCCCTGATATTACCGCCATGTATCCTGGTCCCTTCATCAAATGGTAAGCAAATTCATCTGGTGCTTGAGTAGCTATGGCCAGACGATTTCTCAGCATTTCCCGCTCCAACTCACACTTTTGTGTCAAGAGATCAATGTAAACTTGTTGAATTTGAGTTTGTACATGTCTCTCGACGTACACGAATTTAGAGTTTACATACGCGTATATGTCCATGTTAACCGCGTCAACCTTTTTCGTTTGCAAAAACATTCGTCCATCCTTTATCTCGTGGATGAGTAGTCTAGGGTGTTCCGTTCGAATTAAATTTTGTCCGCACACGTTAATAGATGATTGAGCAACGAGAGCGAAGATAACATCAGAAGTAGTTACGGTATATACAGTCTCGGCATCCCTATCGACTACTTTCTCAGCCATTCCCACGTACAATACTCCGTATTCACTACCGCCACACTCATCCACTGGAACTGAATTCCAAAACGTATGTCCACCCTCCATGTCCATGCATTGTCCCTTATTCAATTCACATCTAACTCCTGACTTCAAATATACTTTGTTTGATTTTAATGCGACTGATGCATAATAATCCCTCAAGGTAATTTTTATTGTGGACAGAACCACCACATCATTCCAGCTTCCGAAAGGATCCGAATAAGATGAACCCTTGCATCCTCCATCCACTTCCAAATGTCCCGCCAAAATAACTGGATGGCTTGTCGTCTGGTTACCACAGAGTCCCATGATAACAGCATTATCCACTCGAAAAGATCCGACCTCATGCATTTTCATACAAACGTCTCGAGAGACCTCAAAGATATACGAAGCCTTTCCATTTACCACGTCACTTGTATGCGAAAACATACCACACTTCCGAACGTCTCGATCGATTTCTATTTTGCACTGATGAACGTGCACAGTTCCGTATTCATTGATCTGAACCAACTGAATATGAACTGAGGAAATGTTCAATGATGATGAGGATACGTCACATTCGTCCACATCCAGCAGAGACAATGTTGTGATATTTGAAGATGGCGACCCACACTCATATCCGATCATCCCTGAGGAAGGTGTGGGTAGAAGAAATACCCATATCACCGCTAATGACCACACCTCTCGACTCATCTGTTTAACAAAACAAAATTCTATTATTTGTATGAATGATTTTTTTATTGATAACAAACCATAATATTGATGATTACATAGGTGAGGTGCTCTTGATGCACTGAAACATAATTATTAATTTGTGCCACCTTTACTATTACTAGTGAATATAAATATGGATATATATATATGTGTATATAAATGGTTACATATAGATATTGTTTATGAGTTTATACATTACTCATATACTAATTCTACCCCAATAGTGCATTTCTAAACTATAATTTGCACTTTTCCCAAAAATACGGATTTATCCCTTCTGTATTATAGTTCCCAAATGTGCTAATAAGATCATGAAGTGCATATAAGTTATATGTAATATATATATATTTTTTTTCTACGTTTACTTCTTGTTCTGTCCTCGGCGCCATCGCCTCTTTGAAGTTTCTCTTTCTTTTTCTGCCTGCTCATGTTTTTTTATAATTTCTTCTGCTTGCAGCATTTCTCTTATCTGAACTCCCAAACTACCCTGTACTGAATACAGGACCCCCAGCAAGGCTGCTAGCTCCGCAAGATTTGGGTTTTCGTGAAACTCTAATACTGTTTTAGCACTATCTTTTTCTGAATCTATCGTCATTGCGACTCCCGTCTCTTTTTCTCTTTGAAATTGCCGAACTTGCAATGCTATTCCAAAGGTTGCGAAAATCTCAATGGCTTCAAATTGCAAATCTATTATCTCAAACGGACTAATTATATCTTCGTTTCCGCGGATTTTATTTACTATTTTCTCAATAGCTATTACCCCCAGCTCTTTCGTAGTCAACTCTAGTTTCTTAAGGCGTTTAATCAACCGATCATTTTCTTTTCTAAGGTCGAAATGTTTATCGTGTCTTGGTGTTCTTCTTTCGCTTATTCTCTCTATTAAAGCCTCTGCAGCGGCTTCTCTCGCTTCCTCCTCGCTGTGGCCGACTCCGATATCCTTCCACCTGCCCAAGACAGCCTGGATCCTATGTGTATTGCTTGTCATATTCCGAGTATAGGGAACGTTTAGATACACAGCTCCCCTTCCATACATACACTCCAGTCGAGCAGTCGCCTTCTCCTGGCTTGACATTTTTATTTTCTGTAAACGGAAACCTCAAATTTCACATGCTTTATCCCTTGTATATATATATATATATTATTTATTATCTTTTTCTTTTTTTTTTTCACCAAGTGATTATTTATTTCTTTACGAGTTATTTTGTTCCTGCTGTCTATACTCCTCAAATGTTTCGCGGAGTTTGTTTGTCAAATATCTTCGGATACTTATTAATACCTTTCCTAGACCTTTCAAATCGATCACTTCTTTCTGCTTTCCTACCTCAATACACACAAATGGTTCGATATCTAGATACATCACAACATAACATACTCCGTATTCGTTTTGTCCCTCATTAGTTTCACGTCTTATATCAATATTAAATTCCCGCATAACGTCCCTGAGTTCACCCCAATATATGAAGAAATCTTCATCGCTTATTGTATTTTCACGTCCTATTATCTCTTCTTGCATGTTCAATATCTGATTTTTCCCCAACCTAATCGCAGTCGCTTTCCAATCCAACTCGCTCTTCCGAGTCTGTCTTACAAATTCACCGCAAATTCTCCTTATGTTTTCCCCTACAGTTCCTCTTGGCTGGACTTCTTCTCCTCCACTAATGGTTGGACAGTTATCAACTGGAATATTCATTCCGATAGGCTCTGAATTGACCTCATCCCTTATCTGATAATTAACATCGCTTTCTCTCGGCCATGTTGTCATTCCCGTCACTCGTTGCCATCTCAACCTTTCTCCTGCTAGGGATGTATTTCTTGCTTGCATTTTATCTGTAATAGTATTTTTAATGCTCGATTGAAATTTATGTATTAATTTTTGACCTTATTTATTTATTACCATTACTTATGAATGTGTTTATCGATTTATTTATTTTCAAAATTAACGTTTGTTTGATAACTCAAATAACGCAATCTTAATCATAAATGATCAATTATTAAACCATCATTATCCTATATTCAACAATGTATGTTGAATGGAAATGATATATTATTTACTGATTTATTTATTTTATTTTATTTGAGGTTTAATATGAGAATATCTCAATCGATTAGCATGTACTACCATAGGCTTCTTATTGGTCTTTATTTTTATATTTTGATTGCCTTTTACTTCGATTATTTCAAAAGGTCCTGCATGTTGATTTTCTAGTTTCTTTGGTTTTGGCCCGCTTTTCAAAAATGCATAATCTCCTACTTTAAATTCCCTGACATTAAGATTTTTATCGTATCGTTCTTTAGATTTTAATTTTGCCTTTATTAAGTTTTCTCTCGCAATTTTCCGAATTTCGTGTAATTGTGTTACCAATTTCACCAAATAATCCTCATAAGTCGGTAATCTATCCTCCATCTGCAAAGGTTCACTCGATGGTGTTCTTGCCAATTTTCCGAAAACCAGTTCGTACGGTGTATGTTTGGTGCCTTCATGGACACTAGTATTGTAATTGAAGATAGCTAATTCAACCCATTCATCCCATTCGAACTTTTTATCTACGTATTGTTTTAAATATTCCCCAAGTGCGTGATGTGATCGCTCCAAAGATCCATTTGACTGTGGATGAAAAGCGGTGGTTCGTATTCTTTTTATTTTAAATCTTTTTGCGACTCGTTTGATTAGATTGCTAAGAAAATTTCGTCCTTGATCGGTTAATATACTTCTAGGTGCTCCGAAAATACTAATATAATATTTTACCATCGTATCAGCGATCATGATCGATGTTGCGTTTGGAATAGGAAATGCAAGACAAAATTTTGTTAATTGATCCTGAATAGTGAGAATATATTCATTACCTCGCTTTGTTCGTGGCAAAGGCCCTACTATATCCATTGCTACTTTATCGAAAGCTATTCCCGGAGTATCGGTAATAACCATTGGTTGCTTTGTTTTTATTCTGACGCATTTTTTTAATTGACAGGGTAAACATCGTTGTATGAACCGTTCGATATCAGTTTTCATCCTTTCCCAATAAAATTTATGTCTGATCCTGTTAAATGTTTTTGTGACCCCTCTGTGTCCACCAACAGCTGATCCATGCATTTCATGTATTATTCCTTCTCTTTCTGCCCTACTCAAATATCGAACTATTCCATGACAAACTACCACATTTACCGGACTATTAAGAAATTCCAATCGTAATTCGCTTGCAATTTTATCCCATGGGACGTTTCCAACAGCATCCGATTTAGAAATACTCACACTTTGTATCTTTTCTTTTTCTGCAAAATTTCGTAAACTTCTTATAGCA
The DNA here is from genome assembly GCA_917499995.1 of Ichneumon xanthorius. Taxonomy (NCBI): domain Eukaryota; kingdom Metazoa; phylum Arthropoda; class Insecta; order Hymenoptera; family Ichneumonidae; genus Ichneumon; species Ichneumon xanthorius. The sequence goes on along the minus strand of CAKJTD010000037.1, from coordinate 46,247 downwards.
TTTCTTATATGGTTTAATATTAAGGAAGCTCCTTCCCCAGAGTCATCACTTACAGGCAAAGCTATATGATATCTATTCCCTCGCTTTATTGCGCTAACCACTCCTAATTTAAGGTTTGAAAAATAAGGCAATTCGTTTCTATCAGTCAATTTTTGTGATCCCGTGTCAAATGCTTCGCCTTTTAAATTTAGAAAATAAACAAGTGAATCCTTGCGAGTAAAGAAAATTTCCCTTGAAGGAATAATATTCCGCGATATAGAATATTCGAGTTCGAATTCGGATTGTTGATTATTGTCACTGTTTTCTTCGTTATTTTCGTCTTTATTGTCGTTATCATCCTTATCAGAATCGCTCCTGGCTGTTTCTGCAGAGAATTCCCTATCGTCCGAGTCTTGTATGGGAGGGATTTTCTTTTTCCTCCGGGGCTGTATTATTTCTTCTTCGTCTGATTTTATCATTTTCCGATTTTTCTTCTTCCTTCGAGGCCTTTTCACCGGTTCGTCCTCGGTCTCCCTGTCTTCATCCTCCGTGGTATCGTCTTCTTTGGTATTTTGTGCTGATTGAATTTTCCTTCTAATTTTCACCTTCTTTTTCTTGTTTACTTTGTCAGCCTTTTGTATTTCTTTTTGTCCTTGTTTGGTCGCTTGAAAATTAGCCTTGATTTTCTCGAGTGCTTTCTTCTTTGCTCCACGTACTAATCTTCCATTATTTACCGGATTGCCTAATGGTATCTCTTCCTCCGCTGAGCCCTCTTCTGCACTGGTGTTGACCGAAGAATGATCGAAATGGAAATGCTGAACCTCATCGCCCGATGATTCCAATGATGAATTTATTTTATTATTTTCCTCTAATTGAATAACCTTTAAACTGTCTTTCCATAATTTCTCCGGATCCTCTTCTTCTTCTTCTTCTTTTATTTCTTCATCACTTACACCATCGTTTTCATCGTTATCATCCTCAAAGAATCTCAGCATCTCTTCATCGGTCCATTCCGTCCGTCCTCTAACTTCCGTGATAAATATTTCTTCCTCCACCCCATTTTCTTTACTCACAATTGGATTTCGAGATAAGGCATCGGCATTTACATTTGTTTTCCCTGTTTTATATACTACATCGTATTCATATTCAGCTAATTTCAATCTCCATCTAAGAACCCGTGTGTTACCATCCTTACAAGTTCTAAACCATACTAAAGGCTTATGATCAGTCACCAAAGTAAACGTTTTCCCGTATAAATATGGTCTAAAATGCAAAACGCTATAGACAATTGCCAAGGCTTCCTTTTCATAAGTATCATATTTTGTTTCAGCTTCGTTAAGTGTCCGTGAGGCGTATGCTATTGGTCTATCCTTCCCTATAGGTCCCTGTGACAAAATTCCTCCGATTGCATAACCTGAAGCATCGGTTGTTACAACAAAAGGTTTTGAAAAATCCGGGAATATCAGAACTGGTTCAGTACAAAGTTTCTCTTTAAGCTCCTCAAATGCCTCTTCTTGGCTATTTTGCCATAAAAAGGGTGTGTTATCTTTTAAAAGGTTAGTTAATGGCTTTGCTAATTTAGCATAGCCCTCAATGAATCTACGATAATATCCTGTTAATCCCAAAAATTGACGAATTTTCTTTACGTTAGTTGGCCTCGGAAAATTTCTGACCGATTCTACTTTCTTTGGATCGAGTTTTAAACCATCGCGGCCAATTACATGTCCCAAATATCCAACTTCTTTCTTTAAAAATTCACATTTATCAGGTTGTAAAGTTAAATTAGCTTTCCTTAATCTGTCTATTAATCGTTTGCATTTTTCATTATGTTCTTTCAATGTTTTTGCGTATACCACAATATCATCTAAATAAACGAATAATTCGTGACCTTGTAAGCCCATCAAAACCATATCCATTGCTCTTTGAAATGTAGGAGGTGCATTCTTCAATCCCATCGGCATTCGAACATATTCATAATGTCCATAAGGTGTTGTAAAAGCTGTTTTATGACAATCTTCTGGGTGCATTTTTATCTGGTAAAATCCTGAGGCTAAATCGAAAACCGAAAAATATTGGGCTCCTCCCAATTGATCTAATATGTCAACAATATTGGGCAAGGGATAAGCATCCCCAATCGTTTTATCATTTAATTGCCGAAAATCCAGAACTACTCTCCACTTTTTATTTCCATGTGAATCTAATTTCTTTGGTACTACCCACACTGGTGTATTATATGGAGACGTCGACTGTCTGATATATCCTGCCTCTAGAAATTCTGCTATCTGTCTTTTAATCTCTTCTTTGTGAACTTCAGGGAAACGATATTGCTTAGAATTGACTGGAAAATCATCAGTGGTTGGTATTCGATGTGTTATTACATTTGTAGCTTCTAATTTTTCACCCGGTATATGGAATCGATCTGTTCCGTACTCAATAATTTCATGTACAGCCTTTATTTCTTGTTCATCCAATCCTGTCAATCTCAACAATTTTAAAACTTTTGGTAATCGGGTCTCATCTTGGAGCTTAGCGTTGATACAAAAACATTTTTCTGATCCGTAAAATTGAACTCCTATCAAGGGATGACAAAATACATGAGATTTAAAATTTTCTGTTAAACTTTCCTTCTTATTTTCTATTTCTTCCATCATTGACTCAGATTTATCTCGTAATTCATTTAACCTTCCTGATTTTTCTTCTGAATTTACTGCTTCATTTTTATTTTCTTCTGTAACGAATAATCGATTCATTTCTTCATTTTCTGGCATTTCACTTGACAAAATTAATTCCTGTGATTGTTCTTTTGAACTTATTTCTGAATTTTCTTCTTTTTCTTTATCCTTTTCTATAGCGAATTCTTGATTTATTCTTGAATTTTCTGGTATTTTCTCAACTGAACTTGAATTTTCCTTGTTTAAATCTTTTTCCTTTTTCTTTTCCCTTTCTATTTTCTTTTCTCTTTTAACTCTCTTCAAAGCTGTTTCAAACGTTTCATACGGTATTTTTACCCATTCATTTTTGTCAACATTTATATTTTCTTCATTATTTTCCGTACAATGTATTTCTATATTTTTATTTTCCAACCTTAGATTATTCCTGTCACTCCCAGAATCACTTTCAACTGGTTTTGTATTATTTTCCGTTCGACTCATGATATATTTCTCTTCGTTTTTTCCTCTTACTTCCTTTACCCACGTTTTTCCCTTAATTTCGGCAGGACTTCTAGCCAACTTCATGGTAGGAATTAGTATTTCAATTAGTTCGTCTCGATTATTAGTGATATTGAAAAAACATTTCCCATTGATGTTCTGCACCAGTCTGTGTTCAACAACTACCCCTTCACCAAAGTCCATAGGAGCCAAGTATCCCTCGCGAATCGTGTCATCATTTATCCTCACATAGAAAAGTTTTTTCGTTTTTGGTGGAAAAATCATACTTTCTCGGGTAAAAAATTCTATTTCTTTATCGCGAACCCTGAGCATACTGTATTCATAATCTATTTTAGCCAAATTTTCTCGAAAATAATCATTAGACAAAATTCCATCTTGCTTAGTAGGGAAATTATTAGCCACAATATGATACACCGCTTCTCGTCCCAAAGTTTCAAGTATTACGTATCCTGACGTATAAACAAATTCATCTGTAATTCCGCTAAGTCTCAAAATTTCATCTCTACATATCATATTATTTTCGTTCAAACATTTTTCTTTCAACACATTTTTACCAGCTCCTGTATCTAACAACATAATAACAGAATCCTGAAGGTCATTACTTTTTAATTCAATTGTAGGTGGGATAATTCCTTTTTCCGGCCGTACCAAATATACATCAATTATTCGACATTGTTCCTCTATGGTTCGGGTGCAGTCTGTACTGAATATATTGGGTGCGGATTCGCTTTGGCCTCTGCCGGCGCACCCTTCACTGGCTGGCCACTCTCGTTTCCCTGTATCGCATCTCGCCTGTTATTATATTGTATGCGTTGCGGGCATTCGTACATTACATGTCCTTTTATTCCACAGTAATGACAAATTACATTAGAACTATTTGATTGAGAGGGCTGATTAGCGGCTTGAGCATAGGACATTGCTCCTTGATCATTTGAAATTTGATTATTTCCGCGGTTTAAATCCGAGCCAAAATTCTGGTTTTGGTTAAAACTTTGATTAAAATTCCGATTCTGGTTAGAAGATTGGTTAAAATTCCGATTCTGATTATAAGACGGATTAAAATTTCGATTTTGATTATAATTCTGATTAAAATTTGGATTAAAATTTCGATTTTGACCAAAATTTTGATTAAAGTTTCGACTTTGGTTAAAATTCGGATTCTGATAATTCTGGTTCCGGTTAAAATTCTGGTTAAAGTTTTTATTTTGGTTAGAATTCTGATTGAAATTTTGGTTGGAATTAAAATTCCGATTTTGATTAAAGTTTGAATTTTGATTGGAATTCTGGTTTTGGTTAAAATTATATCGTGGATTTGAATTGAAACCTTGATTATAATTATAATTTTGACGATTGTTATTATAATTATTTGAATTAAAACTTCCTTGATTTTGAGCTTGTCTGAAATTTTGTTGAACTGGTTGTTGATTTGAGCGTTCATTAGACGTTCTGTCACTTTCACTTTGTTCTTTTTGATTGCAAATTTCAGCCCAATGTCCCTTACGACCGCAAATTGCACATCCCATGCTTTTACATTTATCTGCCAGATGGCCTCGTTTGTTACAAAATTGACAAATATCGATTACGTCATTGTTAGGTGCTCTGGGACATTTATCTGCAGAATGTCCTTGACCTTTACAGAATTGACAAATTATTATCTTTTGATTTTCAGTAAATGGTGCCATAGTTACTTCTTCTACGGGTTCAACAAATTTTATGCCAACTTTTTTCACACCTCTCTCTATTTCTTTTATTGACGCAACTTTGGAGTTCGCGTTATCTCTTAATTTGCATCGATCAGATACGTCAAGTTCAATGGCCAATGCTGTGCTTATCGCGTCCTGAAGTGACGTTTTCTCCTCCCTTATTCTATCCAATATTTCGGGTTTTAATCCTCGGTTAAAACAATTAATTGCCATTTTTTCGATTGCCTCTTTATCAGCCTCACATAAATATCCATCAATATACCGTCTTGCCTCCTCTAATTTTGCAACCAACTGCTCAATCTTATATGCATATTCAGCTACTGTCTCATTATTTAGTTGGGCAATGGTTCCTAATTCTCCCTGTAATTGATATATGTCTCTAGGAGGATCATATATTTTTCGAAGATAATCCATATAATCGGCAATGTGACTGAATCGACTGCCACTAACGCGATTCCATACTTCACCCACTAATTTATTTTTAGCAACCCTCATTAAGTCTAATTCGAACTCAGGTCCCACCATTGCTGCAGCATCTTCTAAACACCCGAGATAACGACTCAAAGTTCCTTTCTTTCCATCGAATTCTGGAATCATTTTTACTGCTTCTCGCCACTGTTCCGTTCCCAAAAGTGACCTATGCGATCCAATGAATGGGCTTGTTCGGCGAGGGGGAATATTGTTTCCACCGCCTCGACTACCTTCACCGTTATCGCCTCCTCCGCCTCCTCCGGTGTTATCGTTCCTATCATTTTTCCCGTCCATATTTTCAAAAAGATTTTTAACTACTTCGTCTGATATGACTCTGACAGGTGGTCGACGTGAAGCACCGCAAACGGCAAAAATTTGTCGCAATTGATCTAGTGTTGGTAAAGTTTTACTACAGGATTTAAAAGATATCAGATTTTCGCTCAATGGAACCCCTACTTTAGATTTTCCTGACTTGCAAGCACTATTTTTCTCGTTATCACTAGATTTTGACTCGATCGTATCGTTTATTGGACTTAAAACTGGATTATTATTTTGAGATAATTCGATTGTTTTATTATTTTTCTCAAGTTGATCACCAACACAAATACTCGGAGCACTTTTCGTTTTTACTGAACCTACTTTCATGCACGATTTTATAGCTGACTTTAATTTAATTGAGGTATCCACTGAACGAGATCTGACAAGTCGCGTTGACGATGCACTTATTCCCGAATTAAATCGAACACCCGGTGTAATATTGACTCTAGCCAAGTTACGTGCCAGTTGAGTAATATCTAAACTCAGTAACGAAGGTTCACTATGCGATCTTATCAGCCCCTGCGGTAGCACTTCAACCTGACTCACTTTTTCAGTTAAATTTTCTATTACACTTTGCTCTTCCGTATCAGATAGATCAGAACTGTCACTCCCGTTTCCTTTGGTTCCGGATGAACATGGCTCTATATTTTTTTGTTGATCCCGTATCAAATCGTCAGACACCATATAGTCCTCAATTCTTTCCGGAGTATTAGTAGATTTTGACACTTTAGTTTTCACTACTGGCAATGGTTTTGAATTTTTCGGCTTTGAATTCTTTCTGTCTCCTGGATACTCATGGAGGCATTTATCGGAAACGCTTCCCTTAGATCGAGTGTAAGGCATTTATATTTTATTTATTTCCTTGTTATCATTATTGAATTTGCTGATATTATTGGTTTATTTATTTATTTAATTTATTTGAAATTATTTGATTATTTATTTGGAATTTTTCTCAATTATTTATTCATTCGTTATTTTTTTTTTTTTTATTTTATTTGAAATTGTTTATTTATTTATTTTCGTGTTACTTTGTTTTATTTTATTTGAAGTTATTTATTTATTTAATTTCGACGTGCAAACTCTTAATATCCCGGACGAGCCCCCAAAAATTATGTTACGTCCTGATCAGCATTTTCCTGCATCTACGGTAAAGGAGATGTCTCTCCCTATTACGCGTTTATCGCATGTGACGCTTTACCAGAACTGTGCCCCTTTTGAATCTAACCTTTCGGAAAATTATTCAGGGATGGGCTGAGTCTGCATGTCGAAAAGAATATAGGTCGAATGGGACCATACGGTGTTTACTATGGCTCGATATTTAACTCTGCTCGGTGCGTACTACGATGTTTACTACGTCGAACTGATATGAAGCTCCGCGTGCGCCTCGCATACCGTAGTAGCGTAGTGAATTAAGACTCCTGATGATGCACGGGACCGCGATGGCCGCGACCGCTGCCACTGAGTCAAGGCTAACGTTATCGCGGAGTGTTGGATTCAATGCTCTAGACGGTGGACAAACGTCCTCGAAGAAAAATCGATGAAGCTCTTTACTTTAATCTATCCCTCGTTAAAATAGCCAAATCACGGATTGAATATTAAGTATCCCCGAATTATTGAAATCGATCAGTTAGATGAAGGCAAATAAACAAAGTTAAAGACTCATGAAAGAAAAGTAAAAATAAGACAAGAGGGATGAAAATGAAGTGTTTCGATGACTTACGATGATTGTCAATGAATGGCACTTATGAATGGAACGATCGAAAATGGATGAGAGATGTTGATTCCGAATTCCGAATTCCTCCTTCCTTCCTTCCTTCCTTCTTTCAGGAAAAGTTGATGAAATCGTTCAGCGAAATTTGAAGATAATGGATGAATGTTGAGAAAGCCGAATAAATGTCGATGTCGAAATATGCAGGAGATGAAATAACTTTCGTTGAACTTCAATTTATTTATCCGATAATAAATCAGGATATTTATTCGATTGTTAACTCCAAAATTCAGACTCCGAAACTGTATTGAATTTTCGATTGTATTAGTACAATATTCAGTGAGAAGTCAAAGACTTCTAGACAATAGTTAATTTTTCCGCGGATAATGACTGTAGATGTATGTGTCAGACGACTGGTTCCGGTCCGCGAAAGACTGTGGTTCCGGCCCACAAAAGATGACTGTCGACGACTGTCCTGCCGCCCTTGGAGGTGCCTCTTTTATTGTTTTGATCGGGGGGCACCCGCGCCTCCGAGCTGTCCGTTGCATCAGCCGCCCCCTTCTTTGGTCAATATCGATCGGTTTTAGCGTCTTCCGCAGCTTATTTTAATAATTTCAAAATTCCGGTCTTCACAATGATTTTCGTGATAAACAAATTACTCCGACAATCTTAGATTTAAACAACAAGAATTCACAAATTTGAACGAAGTTTCTACGATTTTCCTATCCAAAGTTATACACCCGATTATTCAAACTACTCCAAATATTGCTTATAAATTCCTGTTTTTCAACGGATAATTATTTAATGTCTCTAAATATTTTTCTCGGATGATAATAATTAATTCTCTGCTACTGACTATTTTATTTGACTATTCTAGTGATAGTAAACTATGATTTTAATGTGTTAATTAATTTCCCCGATGATAATAATAATACATAATAATAAGTCATAAATGTTTATGACAACTTTATATTAACGATTTGACCCAAACTTCGTTTCATTCGTGATTTTATTAGATAATTGATTCATTCATTATTTTCTGGCGAAATCTCCACATTTGGTATATTCCGATGTTGTTTATATCAAAAACAATTAAATATACTTTAAATAATATTTTGAATAATTATGCCCTGAGAGGTGCTGCACTCGTTAGCGCCGACGGTGATTTTGCCAATCAGCCGCCTCGAGACAGTCACACGGATTCTCTGGCTGCACCGTTGTGTGCGTATGTGCGTTGCTCCGCGCTATGTATTGGAGCGATAAGGCTCCGTCTCCCGACGCATTTAGCTAAGGATTCGGATTGCCCTTTCCGGTCTCAATTAAAACAATGAGATCTTCAGGTAGCCTAAGGTATGCTCGCTGCCGATGATACCTGTCCAGCAACCTGAATATACCCCTTGAGATATTTTTTTAGTTACTCAATTGTTGCTATGCCAATCACTGAATTGAATCATTCAGTGCTGGCTGACGCATAATTAATAATCGTGTTATAATTTTTCTATGGATTTTCTATGACTTTCCTGACTATTATTTTATTTCCAAATTTGTGGATTTTCAGCCGGTTGCGTCAGTGAATTTTTTTGGTAAAATTCACCGGACGTAACAGTACAATAATAATTTTATATGCAAACAAAAGTAAATTCAAGATCGAACGAAACAAATTAATTGGGTGAAAAAATAGCGGTTTCAGCCGCTCAGGACCATTTAATATTTAATATATAAAATTGCGAATAAAACTTTTTCGATCGCTGCACGATGTCGGAAACAAAAAAATTGGTGATTATTGACCAAAAACAAGAATTATACGTATAAGAGAATCAACAGAATATCAGCTAACTTGCCCTCCTTATATTAAAACGAAAAAAATTAAACTAATGTTGACAATCCAAAATTATTCCGACCGCATTCATCATAATGTTGGAGACTAAAAAAAGTTGATAATCCAAAATGCAATAAAAATAAATACTTATACGGTAAAAAAATCCATCACTTATGCCACTGACTCAAACGTGAATTGTTAATGAACAAAGTCAAGCAAACAAAAATACGAGAAAATATTTGTCAAACTCGATCGTCGTATCAAAAGCAAAAAAAAATATTAATCCGCAATGGAATGCAACTATTAATTATACGAGAAAAAAAAGTCAAGTCTTAAAGTTAAGTACGTTGAAAGAGACAAAGAACGAATCGAGATTTCCATGTAAACGATGCGATGCGCGGCTTTGCGAATACTTTTCGTAGTTATCAATTGAGACGGGATACTTGTCGAAAAATGTCTTCGATCGATCAAGAGGTGGATCTTTTTAGTTGATGAATTTGTCTTGCATACAGAGATATTAATAGTAATGATAAGATATTTTTGAGCGTCCCGAGACACCGGGAATTACATGGTACCATTTCAAGGCTCATTGTAATTCAAACATCTCTTTCGACGATCTAGAACATCGGCATTGACAGATGCTTTTGACGTGACCTTTGGTAACCACCGATAACCGCTGCCAGTGCACAGCGTTTCGAATCCGTTGTTTGCGTAACTTCAAGGCAATCTTTAATTCCGTGGATTTTCAACATCAGGCTGATGAAGGCCTTATTCCTTGTTACCGCTGCTATAAGGTAAACATAAAAACGTAAGTAATTACATTTATCATACCTGCATTTTATTACTAAACATGTAAGAATCAAATTGAAAAAAGTAATAAAAATTATATTATAAATATAGTGCAAGATAGCGCAACTCACAATAGAAGACTGTTGACAGCGTTGTTACCTCAGATATCTCGGTTGCCGGTCCTCAGATCTACCTCAAGCACAGCCGCCATGCTCTGAGATATCGTGAGGGTTAATCAGCATCTCGTAGTCGCATTATCTTCATTAAACGATTAACTTGTATGCTTCTAGTCCGTGAATGTGTTCAAAGATACAGCGAATATCGTAGGTCCCCCGGACATGTGCACTAAAGCTCAAAGAATAATATTAACGGCAGAGATTGAGACTGAGACGTCCTAACCGAAGGATCCTAACAAATGATTCAATGTGACGTTATGGTTTTAAAGGATCCTTCAGTAATATTATTAAAAAAACTTATTAAAAAACGAGATTTTGACACATAATGTTAATGATTCAACATCATACTTTCAAAAATAAAGCTCATTAAACGCGTATTATTATGGACAAATATTAAAAACGCAACAGAACCTTTATGGATAACTCAATAATTGACCTCGCATGACATCGCCGCTACTCTGAATACGTCGTCAAAGGGTTGTTCTTGACCATTATCTAGGCGACGTGACTGCCAATGCGGCATGAGATAACACTTGGTCATCACATCCTCGAAATTAACAAGTGTTATGTCCTCTCTTAGTGCAGAACACTTATAGTAGCCAACCGAAGTCGACGGCATGGCTACGTCGTAAAATGCTTCGACACGATGGAATCGTTTTACTACCAGAAAGGTCTCTGCTCGACGAACCACTATATTAACGACTATGCAAATCGATGAATCTTTCAAAATGCAACAGTTGTCTCGTGTTGCTGTAATCAAGACAAATTTGCGAGTACTCAGTCGACGATATTGCTGCGCCTCGTTGTCGCCGGCATCTACTGTAAGAGGCCCGTCGCTGTGCTTCTCAAAAGCAACAGTGTCGGGAACGTCTCGCCGACCGCGTGTACGAGTGCGCTGGGCCAATTCGATTCGTCTATTTCCTATCTGTTGCAAAGGCATATCCGGTTTTCTACAATATCGCCGAAAAACTCTCATGTTATTCTCGTACGGAAAGGCAGAATATTTGTCGACCGGACCAAACAGCTTGACGTCGTCAACGAGATGCAGCAGTCCGTGGACGTTATAACTAATGAACGATTGTCCATACAAATTCTCGCTTTGGGTGACAAAAATTCTGAGTGCAGATTTCGCATAATACAATTCAATCTCGGATGGAAGCGTAGATGCTAAAATACGCATTGAGGCGTGGAGTAGCAGAAAGTGATTATAATAATTATCGCTAAGAATACCAAACAAGACAGCCGGGCCTGTGTAAAGTAAAAATTGTCGGAACCCTGTCGGCACAGCCGACCGCCAATCGACCGCAAAGTCGACTGGTAGGTTTTGTGCCTAAATTCGCTGGCGCATCGACCGCGCAGCGATCGTTCGACAGCGGCACCCAGCCCCCGTATTCGAGCCTATTCCCAGATCGAGCTTATCTGTCGAAAAGCAATAAACCGACAGCAAATCACTAGCAACTGCGATTGGTTAAAGCGTGTACGGAGCAGTCGATTTGTTTGATTTCGACAGCGTATCGTTGGCACAGTAATAAGTTGAGCGTTTGCGAAGCTCTCGAATTTGCAATCATCGTTAGCAATTCGTCTGCTACTTCGATACGTTGAGCGCTTGCGAAGCTCTCGAATTTGAATAATCGCTAGCAAATCGTCTGGTAGTGCGATCCGTCGAGCGCTTGCGAAGCTCTCGAATTTTGAATTATCGCTAGCAAATCGTCTGGTACTGCGATATGTTGAGCGCTTGCGAAGCTCTCGAATTTTAAATGATCGCTAGCAAATCGTCTGGTATTAAAACAGCCCGGAGAAACTTTTCAAGGCGTTAAATAATAATAATGTCCATCGATAGCATATTAAATCATAATATTTTTTTATCAAAAACTATTCATATATAAATAAAAATAACGTATAACATATTTTGTCATGTATCGCAAGTGTCTGAAGATCTAAGGTTCGTCGTCACTACTGTCATCGATGATCGCTCGTCTTGCTCGTTTGTTTTTCCCTTGGCTGCCATTCCTATTCGCTTTACGTTTGTTTCCTTGTGGGTTTTGGGCTGCAGCTATGTTGCGTTTGTTGAAATGATACCTTTCGTCTTTTATCAATGACCCAACCCATATAACCGCATGAGCATCCAAATCGGATGCGATGTCTCCCAGCACCGGATGAGTTTTTTCCAATTCCAAACAGACGCCTGTAGACAATAAAATTGAAATATGTAACAGATTCCAGGAATTACACATTTATTTTTCAAATGTATTCAATTTTTATATATTGTATTCATTTATAACTAGTTGAACATATTTTTACGTACTTTTCAAGTACTCCATTTCCTCTGGAGTTACAAGTCTGTACGAGGACTTTTTATTTTTTTGATCAAAAGTCAAATTTCGCCTTTCATTGAATGACCACATTGCTTTTGCCACCGCGTTGCAACGTTTCCTCAGCTTTGGGGCACGTGCGGCGTCTTGAAGATTTTTCACGTAGATCTTTCTATGAAGATGCGCAACCTAGAAAAAGATAAGTAATATTAATTTTCTAAATTATAAGCGAATTATTGTACAAACCAATATTTTATAAATGCTGCGTCCTTTACCTTTCCATCCTCGTCCTGGTCTTTCTCCGTTGGAAGGGGAATACCTTCATTTTCGTCTGGGTCAACATTTTTTTTTTTCATTGCCAGCAGTACAGTTTCTCTCAATTGACTGATTTGCCTCCTTGTACTTGATTTATTACGGTCCATTTGTTTTTTAAATTCCTTCGTCGAGGCTGTGTGTCCCTGTTTAGCGAGTTTTAATTTTTTTCCCAACGACGCACATTTTTTTTTTAGTTCATCTCGCTCCCTCACCAGCGTGTCAACTTGATTTATTTCTGAGTGTGCCCCTGATTGGTTACTACTGGTGATCTGTACAGATGTTATACATTCTGACATGTATCAAATATAAAATAAAATTATAGTAATGCACCTAAGATGCATTCCAAGCCCTTACCGTCAAGACCGGGTAACCATCAACCGCCTCACGATAAGCCCTCGTCTCTGAATTCAGCGCGATGTGTACTTCATCGCTGAGTGAATTTATCGCTCTATGTTCACCAAGGGCATCCACCAAATCTTCATGTGTAATGATACCTCTTGACTTTGGGAATATGTAACAAATATGAGATGGCAACAGTTTTAAAAAATCCGAAGACTATTGCGAAAAAGTCCACGAATGTGACTTACGTCATAGATCGATCTTTGACCGGTGTTTTCGAATGTTGACTTTTCTTTCGCTTTTCCGTTGTCAAGCGTCGATCTTTCGTTCATTCTGGCTTCTTTCTCCGTTGAACTTCTTGAGCACCCAGCTACAGTCTGGTACTGTGGATTCAATGCGATAAAAAATATTCAATACATACGATTTCATATTATCTCTTTTTCTATGTTCTCTTTCTTGAGAATGCTACGAAATAAAATCCGTCGATGCATGCGATACCTGATTAGGTGTGCTTAATGGACTTTCAATCTGTTGATCATATTTTTCAGCAAGTTTGACATCGAATGACTTTAAACATCGATCGTTCGCAACCCTTTTTGGCGTTTCCCACTAAAAAAAATCATCACAATATTTCCGAACGTTACATGAGAAAGATTTGTTCAAGACATTTATTTATTACAATTAAAGAGACTGTTGTGCTTACGTGAGATTCTTCTATAAACGTTGCACGCGTTCCAGGGATTTTAGGGGTTCTGAAGTTATTTTCACTTGACGGTTGATTTATAATTTCACTCGAGTTGAAATTGGCATCGACATTTGACGTATTTTCCGCCAAATCTTGAACAACCGGTTTCTCGCTCGAATAATTTTTATCGTTTGCACGGACATCCACAGTTGTATTTTGGCTTATGTATTCTTGTGATGTCAAGGTCACATTATGGCTGTTGTTTTCCGCACCCTGATACAGTTACATTCAGAGAAGAATAGAAAGTTATTTATCTGAACCGGCTACAGCAACATTTACATTGCAAAATTGGAATAGTGTATGATACATTCATACACTATTCCCACTGTTCAGAACATTGTTGATATTTACATTAGAAGATTGTGTTGATTGTTTCGGTAGTTCAATTGGGAGTGAACTTGTTTGTCCGACATAATTTGTTGCTTCGTCATTTTCATCCGTGATTTCCACCCGAACGTTCATTATCATGCTCTGCTTCGGGTCAGTGTCCACAGTTATTGGATTCGTTGCGGATTCTTTCGGTGATAACATAATATCCTCGTCCTTATTTTCGACAACCTGATTCTCTGATACAGTTGCGTCCGACTATGGGAAGGAAAGAAAACAGTTTGTTAATCCGTACAGACATAGTAAGAATTTATCTGGGAAATTTGGAAAAAATGTATGACAGATTTGTAAAACTTGTATTGCTTACGGTTGCAAACACGATAAACTAATTTGGACTCTGATGTACAGCGATGATTTTATACATAAATTTCAACGTGAATAACAACCTTCGGCGATTCTTTTTCCATGTTATTTTCTGGAGCGGAAACAGCTTTCTGGGACGAGCTTCTTATTTCCAAACTGTTATCGCTACCGTAAATTTGGTCTCGTTCGTCTCGAAGGAACGATTCGAAATCATCGAGGTACTTCGATGCAGTGTCCAACTTGGCTTTATTGCTGCTTGCCTGGTTTGGCGGTAACAACACTGGTGAAGACACAGCAGCCACATCACAGTTAAATTCGTCCGTCGCTGATTTTCTGTTGTTATCATCGTTCAATGCCCAGTCTATGAGATTTTTTAAATTATCTTGGCAAGATGCCTTTGCTTCAGCAATTGCAACGTTCATTTTTTTCTATGGCAGTGGACAAAATATTATTAGGAGTTGATGGAACGATAAAACGATGTCCTCTATTTTGATAAATACCTTTTGTTTCTTCGCTTGAACTTGGCCCGAATGTACAACTTTCACATTATTCTGCTGCGTCAGCGAGAGCCTCCTTGGATTGTGCAAAGCCTCTCGGATAACATTCAAAAGTTTTGAGTCGGGCCCCGTACTCGAGGTATTGCGGAAATGCGGCGGTCTTACGACCCCTTGTTGCCGGGCCAGGTATAGTGACCATTCCGGGAGTTCCAGGGTGTCGCTCCTCGTGGCAATCGGCTGTGGCATCTGGAGTAATCTCTATACCATAGGGCCGCCTTCTGCGACGGAGTCGCGGTATCGATGCAGGATCCGTACCCATTGGTACATTTCCACACGGTATGTTTCTAATGAAATGACAGTCTTCTTGCCACTTTTGATGTTCTGTCATGGGCTTATCTCCCATTTCCCAGTCATTTATTGTGAGTTTACGTTCAAAACACGTTACGGCGTCGTTCTCACCGGTGTAATAAAATTCAGCGGCAGCTAATCTTGCCGGATTCAGGTGCGGTACGGGCCAGTCCTTATAGCTATTAAGGCGTTTTTCCTCCGAACAATTTTAATGTTCCTTCTTACCTATTTTTATATATATTTCATATGATGATTATTATTATTTTCCTAAGTGTATATATTGTGATGATACTTTATTTTTAATACAGCTTCCAAACGGAGCACTCGGGGAAATATAGGGCGAGGAAAAGTGGGAAATAATACACCAGAATTTTGTGTAGGAAACGTGAAAAAAATAACTTTTAATAATACCTTGTTCGGTGAATGGTAAATAACAGAATAAAATAAACAATCTTAATAACAATCCAAAAGAAGGAAAAGGGGGTTCGTAATAACAATTATAATAGCCAATCGAAAATAAGAGAAAGGGGCAAGGAATTCAAAAATGACAAAAAGAAATAATCAATACGCGGGGGAAATAAGAAAATAGAAAAATAATCAATACGCAGGGCAAAGCACGAAGGTCGAAAAATAATTAATACGCAGGGGAAAAATAAGAAAGTAACAAAATAATTAATATTCAGGGGAGAAATAAGAAAGTAACAAAAATAATTAATATTCGGGGGAGAAATAAGAAAGTAACAAAAATAATTAATAACGGGACTTACGAAAATAATGAAGCTTATCCTAATCGCCGGGACGGCAATTCGTACGGGTCAATCGCAGGGAGGAGGGGGGGCTGGCCGGTGGATATTCTACACAAGACTGGTCTTAATTTACCAAACTCAAAAAAAAATATCACAAGCGAGAAAATGAACCAAAATGTTATCTATCTGTTTTGGGCGCCAGCTACTGTAACGGTATAGCACCGGAACTCTCGATTGATTTAATCGGACCCAACAAAAAAAAAGGAAAAGAAATCTAGTGTCTCTCACTGCACTCGGCTAGCGGGAACGGGGGAGGGAGAGGGATGAGACTTCTCAGGCCGCAGGCACTGTCCAGGGCTTCTTGACAATATTACCTCGGCACAAAGAAAATAATAAAAACTTCAATAATTACAAAAATCGGTAAGAATGAACAATTTATGAGTCTCTCGGGTGTAAGGGTAATAATTTTACGGTATCGCACGCTGTAAATCTTTGCGAGCACCACCACTCACGTGCTCGTATCGAATTCAGAAACAAAGAAATTGTCGGCGCACGTGGCGGCCGGTATTCGACGATCAAAATTGGTACAATAGAAATCGCTTAAAATTATAAAACAGGGGGCGAGTAAATTTTCTGGGGATCTGGGAAACGGGACAATCAATCTGGTATAAATAGGGGAAGGGAAACTTAAACCGTACTCACTCAACCAGTCACAATCGTTATCGGTTACAATAAATTCGTCCGATAATTCTTTCAATCAATTCCGTTCAATATTCCTTGGTTTTTCCAGTTCGATATTCCTTGGTCTTTCCAGTTCGATATAAATTCCAATGCGTGGCCCAATTCGTATCCGTGGGCGTACAATGTGGTCGTAATTAGGGAAGTAACTCTCCAAAAGGAGTCTGGTCCGGGGAATATAGCTGAGTCGTCGTAATTTCGTAATTTTCAATCTATTCGCACTCGTTCTCGCTATCACACACGTTCGCTCTCTAACACGCCGTGGCTCGAAGTGAAGATGGCCTCCTCGCTTCCGGCTTCTTCTCCGATTGGGTCGATCCGGGACGAGTTATCGCCGCGCGCCGGGATTGGTCCGTCGATCCATGCGAATATCCGTCGCGACGGAAGACTCGTCGCGACGCTCGGCGCGCGCATCCTCGGCATCGATTGGCTCATCGATCACCGAACAATTCTCGACGACGGGAGGTGCTGGTTCCTCGCGGCGGGCTGGCGAAATATCGCATCTGACAGTTCAGGTGGATTTTTACGGTGTTCGCCGGCACGACACAGCTCGTCGGTTTACACTCGTGATTTCGAGCCGAGAGTGTGTCGTCGGGTTCCGGGCTGTCCAGGACGGGTCAGCCGAGTGGAGTTTCGTTGCTGAGGCCTCCAGGAGACGGGACGACGATGTTTTGGCGGTGTACCGGAGTGTCGGGCATTTTTGGAGGTTAGTGCCGGGATACCGTACCAGACTTTAATTCCCGGTCGGTTGACAATTTTTGTAGGGTCGTTCTGGGCCTGGCAGGGTCAATCTTTTCGGTGGTGAAGTCCTCGATGGTCTGCGCTGGTCTGAGATGGTCTGCGCTGGGTCTGCGATGAGTCTGCGATGAGTCTGCGACGAGTCTTCGGTGGGTGGCGATGGCTTGAGTGAGTGGGTCGAGGGACTGACTGGGTAGTGGGAACTGAGGGTAAGTCAGGGGGGAGAGCGTTAACAATATTACAGTCGTCGCTTAAATTGTAAATTCTAATCCTAAGTTATTCCCTAGGTGAGTAGTGGGACGTCGAGCCACGTCGGAGGAGACTTGTGACGCACCACGTCACAATATATTTCCCTCTGATTTTACTTCGCTTGTTCCTATGATGCTGATATGTGTGATTTTACTTCGCTTGTTCCTATGATGCTGATATGTGTGATTTTCTTAGCCGGTTGGGATGTATGACTCGAGACCCAGTTTTTATTATTATCCTTATGTTTTATTTTCCTAGTAGTTCCAATATTTCGTACGGTCCGACGTAACGGTCTCCTAGGTTTGCAGGTTGGGGCCCTTTAAGCAAAAATGCTGGATCACCGACCTTGACATTTCTTGCATTTATTTTACAATCGTGATATTCTTTGGCTTTATCTTTAGCTTGTATGAGATTTTCGCGGCCTAATTTTTGTATCTCATGGATTTGAGTTACTAATTGGATTAGATAATCGTCGTAGGTTGCTAATTTTTCCTTTCCCCTAAAGGGATACTCGAGGGAGTTCTGGCTATTTTACCGAACACCATTTCGGAAGGTGTATGGTTCGTCCCTTCGTGTACATTATTAATATTATATTAGTATTATAATTAAAGATCGCGAGTTCAACCCATTCATCACAATTTTTCTCCTTCGTGGTGTACTGTTTAAGGTACACTCCAAGGGCATGGTGCAATCTTTCCGATAATTCATTGGACTGTGGATGAAAAGCGGTTGTTCTAATTTTGCGAATTCTAAATAATTTTGCAATTTGTTGCAAAAATCGTGTGAAATAAATCTCTTGATTGTTTAATACTTCCAGTGTCTGGGCGGTTTTCTGTTACTGCCCGTCTGTGTGGGGCTGAGTGTGCCTCCCTTTCATCTTCATTGTTGCTGTCGCCATAAGGTTCTTCGTCGCTGGAGTCGTCCGACACGCTGGCTGCAATAGGTGTAGGCCTTCGGCATCTGCGTCTGGTTTCGGGTTCTTCTTCGTCTGAGTTTACCGCTTCTGTTTCTTTCTCTTTTGGAAATTCGTTTTTTTCTCCAGAGGTGCTAGGCTCGGATAGGTCAGTATCTGCCCCGTGCTGGTCTTCACCGTCCATTGTTGTATATTGTGTAAACTCCTCGGCCGGACTTTTATGATCGGATCCATTCACCTTGCTCGCTGCCGTTTCGTTCATGGTTTCTACTGTGCATACCAGTGGTTTAGGAATCTCCTCTGGGTGTTCATCGGTGAACGTAGGTCCCTGAGAAGAAGTCGGCTCCTCGACTGTGGTGTTAGACGGGGTTGTGAGTCGATGAGGGTAGTAGTATGCGGTGCACTATAGCGACCACCACTCCTATCTCCACTCCTTGAGCCCCCGTTGAGAGCGTAGTTCGAGGTAGTGCAGGTAAAAGTGGGGATAGAGTGTTTGGAGTCGTCATAGCGCACCGCTGTGTGTACAGTACACGACCGCGTTTCTCCCAACCGCATAATTCCGAACGACCGCGTATTTCCGAAAACGACGACCGCGTAAGTCCAATTCAGCCCCTTCTCAAAGTCCGTTACCTGCTTGGTGGGGAACCAAACGACTCCTTCCCTTTTGCTACCTGCGAATGAAATCGTCGCTGCTGTCATTCCGACAATTTTTGCGTATGGAAAGGGACGGTGGGCAGGTACTTGGGCAGGTAGTGGGGTATCGGAAATACGCGGTCGTGCCTAATTGGATTGGCTCCCGAGGAACGGAGAAACGTGGTCGTGTACTGTATATAAAAAATGTGGCCAATAACTGTGCGGTGCACACCGACAAATGGATAATTTTTCCCAAATTTTTGTTCAGAAAATAATTACAAAAAGATTTTTTTCAAATTTTACCTTGCTAATTTAATTATTTTTCTAAAAAGTTTTTCAAAAATAATTATTGACAAAATGATTTTTTATTTTTACAAATTTTTCAACAATAATTTTACCCTGTTCGCTGCTCTTGTTTCCAGCTCGGTGGTCTTGAAGACACTGAAGTCACTGGCGGTTACACTCCTGTTTTATTCCCACTCGTGCTTGTATTTTCACACGTGTTTTATTTTCACGCCTGTTTATATCTCACGCACTCCTGTTTATCCCGCACTCCTAATTTTTAATTATGACCACGCACCAAATTAAGTTGCATCCAGCGTGATGCAGCATGAGCGAGTTGATGCAGCCGCCGTAAATATTGCACCATGCAGCCTCCCGTATGTCGCGGATAATTATCGCTGCGGAGTAACACGCTGCAGAGGGGACAACGCAGCACTGGAGGTTGTTCATCAAAGATGCTCTCCTCCAGGCATTGTTCCCAATTGCTGCACACCTGTGTTGAACGTTCCCATACGACGCACTTTCCCATATGGGTTGTCGTAAATATTCGTACATTCATATTCACGACGAGTAACACACGGTACGATGTCTCAAGACGAACTGAATATTAAAGACATGCCCGCGAGGAAGATCCGTCTAATTGTCGAGCGTAGATCTGCGAATGCACCGTCAGCAATTGCAGGTGTTCCTCGAGGCCCATGGTCAGACGTGGTCGATTAAAAAATTATTTTAACTTCACTTACAATATTCAATAGAATTATAAACGAACTATTATTTTAACTTCACTTGAAATATTTAATATACGGAAATTAAATAACGATGAGTCGCTCGTTGTATTGTATGGGGCGAGCTCGGCGGCACGTGCCCTGAGCGCGAGCCGCTCACCCCTGAACGCGCGGGGACATGCATACTGTGAGCGCGGCGGCACGCGCCACAGAGTCGCACGCCGCGAGTCTGTCAATGCATCGTCAGCAATATTCCAGGTGTTCTCCAGGTTCACTGCCGAACGTGATGGAATGCATGTCGCATTGACCATGAACGAATTCGGAGAACAGAATGATGCAATTTTATCGGTCGTGAAATAAAGATCATTTAGGCTAAATAAATGTTTCGTTTTAAATTAGTACAATATTTTTCAATTTAATTCGCTGATTCTCCGAACGAAATATACGCGAGAAATTGCATCTACTCTTACGTGATTGATGTTTTGTTCTGTCTATAATTTATCACTGAAGATTTTTTTTCATCGGCAACGTCAAAGAATTTTTCACGCGGCAGAAATTTTTCTTATCGAACGCCCAAGAATTTTTTTCATCGAATGTCAGTTTTGCGATTTTTTAATAACCGATCACTTTTCCGATTTTTCATCAGCGACAATTTTTTCATTAGAGAATTCGTTTTCATCGACGCACTTTATCTCATCAAAGAATTTTTTTCATCAAAGATTTTTCTCATTAAGGTATTTTTCTCATCAAACCATTTTTCTCATCGAACCATTTTTCTCATAGAACCATTTTTCTCATAGAACCATTTTTCTCATGAAACCATTTTTCTCATCGAACTATTTTTCTCATCGAACTATTTTTCTCATCGAACTATTTTTCTCATCGAACTATTTTTCTCATCGAACTATTTTTCTCATCGAACTATTTTTCTCATCGAACTATTTTTCTCATCGAACTATTTTTCTCATCGAACTATTTTTCTCATCGAACTATTTTTCTCATCGAACTATTTTTCTCATCGAACTATTTTTCTCATCGAACTATTTTTCTCATCGAACTATTTTTCTCATCGAACTATTTTTCTCATCGAACTATTTTTCTCATCGAACTATTTTTCTCATCGAACTATTTTTCTCATCGAACTATTTTTCTCATCGAACTATTTTTCTCATCGAACTATTTTTCTCATCGAACTATATTTCTCATCGAACTATTTTTCTCATCGAACTATTTTTCTCATCGAACTATTTTTCTCATCGAACTATTTTTCTCATCGAACTATTTTTCTCATCGAACTATTTTTCTCATCGAACTATTTTTCTCATCGAACTATTTTTCTCATCGAACTATTTTTCTCATCGAACTATTTTTCTCATCGAACTATTTTTCTCATCGAACTATTTTTCTCATCGAACTATTTTTCTCATCGAACAATTTTTCTCATCGAACTATTTTTCTCATCGAACTATTTTTCTCATCGAACTATTTTTCTCATCGAACAATTTTTCTCATCGAACTATTTTTCTCATCGAACTATTTTTCTCATCGAACTATTTTTCTCATCGAACTATTTTTCTCACCGAACTATTTTTCTCACCGAACTATTTTTCTCACCGAACTATTTTTCTCATCGAACTATTTTTCTCATCGAACTATTTTTCTCATCGAACTATTTTTCTCATCGAACTATTTTTCTCATCGAACTATTTTTCTCATCGAACTATTTTTCTCATCGAACTATTTTTCTCATCGAACTATTTTTCTCATCGAACTATTTTTCTCATCGAACTATTTTTCTCATCGAACTATTTTTCTCATCGAACTATTTTTCTCATCGAACTATTTTTCTCATCGAACTATTTTTCTCATCGAACTATTTTTCTCATCGAACTATTTTTCTCATCGAACTATTTTTATCATCGAACTATTTTTATCATCGAACTATTTTTATCATCGAACTATTTTTATCATCGAACTATTTTTATCATCGAACTATTTTTATCATCGAACTATTTTTATCATCGAACTATTTTTATCATCGAACTATTTTTATCATCGAACTATTTTTCTCATCGAACTATTTTTCTCATCGAACTATTTTTCTCATCGAACTATTTTTCTCATCGAACTATTTTTCTCATCGAACTATTTTTCTCATCGAACTATTTTTCTCATCGAACTATTTTTCTCATCGAACTATTTTTCTCATCGAACTATTTTTCTCATCGAACTATTTTTCTCATCGAACTATTTTTCTCATCGAACTATTTTTCTCATCGAACTATTTTTCTCATCGAACTATTTTTCTCATCGAACTATTTTTATCATCGAACTATTTTTATCATCGAACTATTTTTATCATCGAACTATTTTTATCATCGAACTATTTTTATCATCGAACTATTTTTCTCATCGAACTATTTTTCTCATCGAACTATTTTTCTCATCGAACTATTTTTCTCATCGAACTATTTTTCTCATCGAACTATTTTTCTCATCGAACTATTTTTCTCATCGAACTATTTTTCTCATCGAACTATTTTTCTCATCGAACTATTTTTCTCATCGAACTATTTTTCTCATCGAACTATTTTTCTCATCGAACTATTTTTCTCATCGAACTATTTTTCTCATCGAACTATTTTTCTCATCGAACTATTTTCCTCATCGAACTATTTTTCTCATCGAACTATTTTTCTCATCGAACTATTTTTCTCATCGAACTATTTTCCTCATCGAACTATTTTTCTCATCGAACTATTTTTCTCATCGAACTATTTTTCTCATCGAACTATTTTTCTCATCGAACGGACGAACGGACGAACGGACGAACGGACGAACGGACGAACGGACGAACGGACGAACGGACGAACGGACGAACGGACGAACGGACGAACGGACGAACGGACGAACGGACGAACGGACGAACGGACGAACGGACGAACGGACGAACGGACGAACGGACGAACGGACGAACGGACGAACGGACGAACGGACGAACGGACGAACGGACGAACGGACGAACGGACGAACGGACGAACGGACGAACGGACGAACGGACGAACGGACGAACGGACGAACGGACGAACGGACGAACGGACGAACGGACGAACGGACGAACGGACGAACGGACGAACGGACGAACGGACGAACGGACGAACGGACGAACGGACGAACGGACGAACGGACGAACGGACGAACGGACGAACGGACGAACGGACGAACGGACGAACGGACGAACGGACGAACGGACGAACGGACGAACGGACGAACGGACGAACGGACGAACGGACGAACGGACGAACGGACGAACGGACGAACGGACGAACGGACGAACGGACGAACGGACGAACGGACGAACGGACGAACGGACGAACGGACGAACGGACGAACGGACGAACGGACGAACGGACGAACGGACGAACGGACGAACGGACGAACGGACGAACGGACGAACGGACGAACGGACGAACGGACGAACGGACGAACGGACGAACGGACGAACGGACGAACGGACGAACGGACGAACGGACGAACGGACGAACGGACGAACGGACGAACGGACGAACGGACGAACGGACGAACGGACGAACGGACGAACGGACGAACGGACGAACGGACGAACGGACGAACGGACGAACGGACGAACGGACGAACGGACGAACGGACGAACGGACGAACGGACGAACGGACGAACGGACGAACGGACGAACGGACGAACGGACGAACGGACGAACGGACGAACGGACGAACGGACGAACGGACGAACGGACGAACGGACGAACGGACGAACGGACGAACGGACGAACGGACGAACGGACGAACGGACGAACGGACGAACGGACGAACGGACGAACGGACGAACGGACGAACGGACGAACGGACGAACGGACGAACGGACGAACGGACGAACGGACGAACGGACGAACGGACGAACGGACGAACGGACGAACGGACGAACGGACGAACGGACGAACGGACGAACGGACGAACGGACGAACGGACGAACGGACGAACGGACGAACGGACGAACGGACGAACGGACGAACGGACGAACGGACGAACGGACGAACGGACGAACGGACGAACGGACGAACGGACGAACGGACGAACGGACGAACGGACGAACGGACGAACGGACGAACGGACGAACGGACGAACGGACGAACGGACGAACGGACGAACGGACGAACGGACGAACGGACGAACGGACGAACGGACGAACGGACGAACGGACGAACGGACGAACGGACGAACGGACGAACGGACGAACGGACGAACGGACGAACGGACGAACGGACGAACGGACGAACGGACGAACGGACGAACGGACGAACGGACGAACGGACGAACGGACGAACGGACGAACGGACGAACGGACGAACGGACGAACGGACGAACGGACGAACGGACGAACGGACGAACGGACGAACGGACGAACGGACGAACGGACGAACGGACGAACGGACGAACGGACGAACGGACGAACGGACGAACGGACGAACGGACGAACGGACGAACGGACGAACGGACGAACGGACGAACGGACGAACGGACGAACGGACGAACGGACGAACGGACGAACGGACGAACGGACGAACGGACGAACGGACGAACGGACGAACGGACGAACGGACGAACGGACGAACGGACGAACGGACGAACGGACGAACGGACGAACGGACGAACGGACGAACGGACGAACGGACGAACGGACGAACGGACGAACGGACGAACGGACGAACGGACGAACGGACGAACGGACGAACGGACGAACGGACGAACGGACGAACGGACGAACGGACGAACGGACGAACGGACGAACGGACGAACGGACGAACGGACGAACGGACGAACGGACGAACGGACGAACGGACGAACGGACGAACGGACGAACGGACGAACGGACGAACGGACGAACGGACGAACGGACGAACGGACGAACGGACGAACGGACGAACGGACGAACGGACGAACGGACGAACGGACGAACGGACGAACGGACGAACGGACGAACGGACGAACGGACGAACGGACGAACGGACGAACGGACGAACGGACGAACGGACGAACGGACGAACGGACGAACGGACGAACGGACGAACGGACGAACGGACGAACGGACGAACGGACGAACGGACGAACGGACGAACGGACGAACGGACGAACGGACGAACGGACGAACGGACGAACGGACGAACGGACGAACGGACGAACGGACGAACGGACGAACGGACGAACGGACGAACGGACGAACGGACGAACGGACGAACGGACGAACGGACGAACGGACGAACGGACGAACGGACGAACGGACGAACGGACGAACGGACGAACGGACGAACGGACGAACGGACGAACGGACGAACGGACGAACGGACGAACGGACGAACGGACGAACGGACGAACGGACGAACGGACGAACGGACGAACGGACGAACGGACGAACGGACGAACGGACGAACGGACGAACGGACGAACGGACGAACGGACGAACGGACGAACGGACGAACGGACGAACGGACGAACGGACGAACGGACGAACGGACGAACGGACGAACGGACGAACGGACGAACGGACGAACGGACGAACGGACGAACGGACGAACGGACGAACGGACGAACGGACGAACGGACGAACGGACGAACGGACGAACGGACGAACGGACGAACGGACGAACGGACGAACGGACGAACGGACGAACGGACGAACGGACGAACGGACGAACGGACGAACGGACGAACGGACGAACGGACGAACGGACGAACGGACGAACGGACGAACGGACGAACGGACGAACGGACGAACGGACGAACGGACGAACGGACGAACGGACGAACGGACGAACGGACGAACGGACGAACGGACGAACGGACGAACGGACGAACGGACGAACGGACGAACGGACGAACGGACGAACGGACGAACGGACGAACGGACGAACGGACGAACGGACGAACGGACGAACGGACGAACGGACGAACGGACGAACGGACGAACGGACGAACGGACGAACGGACGAACGGACGAACGGACGAACGGACGAACGGACGAACGGACGAACGGACGAACGGACGAACGGACGAACGGACGAACGGACGAACGGACGAACGGACGAACGGACGAACGGACGAACGGACGAACGGACGAACGGACGAACGGACGAACGGACGAACGGACGAACGGACGAACGGACGAACGGACGAACGGACGAACGGACGAACGGACGAACGGACGAACGGACGAACGGACGAACGGACGAACGGACGAACGGACGAACGGACGAACGGACGAACGGACGAACGGACGAACGGACGAACGGACGAACGGACGAACGGACGAACGGACGAACGGACGAACGGACGAACGGACGAACGGACGAACGGACGAACGGACGAACGGACGAACGGACGAACGGACGAACGGACGAACGGACGAACGGACGAACGGACGAACGGACGAACGGACGAACGGACGAACGGACGAACGGACGAACGGACGAACGGACGAACGGACGAACGGACGAACGGACGAACGGACGAACGGACGAACGGACGAACGGACGAACGGACGAACGGACGAACGGACGAACGGACGAACGGACGAACGGACGAACGGACGAACGGACGAACGGACGAACGGACGAACGGACGAACGGACGAACGGACGAACGGACGAACGGACGAACGGACGAACGGACGAACGGACGAACGGACGAACGGACGAACGGACGAACGGACGAACGGACGAACGGACGAACGGACGAACGGACGAACGGACGAACGGACGAACGGACGAACGGACGAACGGACGAACGGACGAACGGACGAACGGACGAACGGACGAACGGACGAACGGACGAACGGACGAACGGACGAACGGACGAACGGACGAACGGACGAACGGACGAACGGACGAACGGACGAACGGACGAACGGACGAACGGACGAACGGACGAACGGACGAACGGACGAACGGACGAACGGACGAACGGACGAACGGACGAACGGACGAACGGACGAACGGACGAACGGACGAACGGACGAACGGACGAACGGACGAACGGACGAACGGACGAACGGACGAACGGACGAACGGACGAACGGACGAACGGACGAACGGACGAACGGACGAACGGACGAACGGACGAACGGACGAACGGACGAACGGACGAACGGACGAACGGACGAACGGACGAACGGACGAACGGACGAACGGACGAACGGACGAACGGACGAACGGACGAACGGACGAACGGACGAACGGACGAACGGACGAACGGACGAACGGACGAACGGACGAACGGACGAACGGACGAACGGACGAACGGACGAACGGACGAACGGACGAACGGACGAACGGACGAACGGACGAACGGACGAACGGACGAACGGACGAACGGACGAACGGACGAACGGACGAACGGACGAACGGACGAACGGACGAACGGACGAACGGACGAACGGACGAACGGACGAACGGACGAACGGACGAACGGACGAACGGACGAACGGACGAACGGACGAACGGACGAACGGACGAACGGACGAACGGACGAACGGACGAACGGACGAACGGACGAACGGACGAACGGACGAACGGACGAACGGACGAACGGACGAACGGACGAACGGACGAACGGACGAACGGACGAACGGACGAACGGACGAACGGACGAACGGACGAACGGACGAACGGACGAACGGACGAACGGACGAACGGACGAACGGACGAACGGACGAACGGACGAACGGACGAACGGACGAACGGACGAACGGACGAACGGACGAACGGACGAACGGACGAACGGACGAACGGACGAACGGACGAACGGACGAACGGACGAACGGACGAACGGACGAACGGACGAACGGACGAACGGACGAACGGACGAACGGACGAACGGACGAACGGACGAACGGACGAACGGACGAACGGACGAACGGACGAACGGACGAACGGACGAACGGACGAACGGACGAACGGACGAACGGACGAACGGACGAACGGACGAACGGACGAACGGACGAACGGACGAACGGACGAACGGACGAACGGACGAACGGACGAACGGACGAACGGACGAACGGACGAACGGACGAACGGACGAACGGACGAACGGACGAACGGACGAACGGACGAACGGACGAACGGACGAACGGACGAACGGACGAACGGACGAACGGACGAACGGACGAACGGACGAACGGACGAACGGACGAACGGACGAACGGACGAACGGACGAACGGACGAACGGACGAACGGACGAACGGACGAACGGACGAACGGACGAACGGACGAACGGACGAACGGACGAACGGACGAACGGACGAACGGACGAACGGACGAACGGACGAACGGACGAACGGACGAACGGACGAACGGACGAACGGACGAACGGACGAACGGACGAACGGACGAACGGACGAACGGACGAACGGACGAACGGACGAACGGACGAACGGACGAACGGACGAACGGACGAACGGACGAACGGACGAACGGACGAACGGACGAACGGACGAACGGACGAACGGACGAACGGACGAACGGACGAACGGACGAACGGACGAACGGACGAACGGACGAACGGACGAACGGACGAACGGACGAACGGACGAACGGACGAACGGACGAACGGACGAACGGACGAACGGACGAACGGACGAACGGACGAACGGACGAACGGACGAACGGACGAACGGACGAACGGACGAACGGACGAACGGACGAACGGACGAACGGACGAACGGACGAACGGACGAACGGACGAACGGACGAACGGACGAACGGACGAACGGACGAACGGACGAACGGACGAACGGACGAACGGACGAACGGACGAACGGACGAACGGACGAACGGACGAACGGACGAACGGACGAACGGACGAACGGACGAACGGACGAACGGACGAACGGACGAACGGACGAACGGACGAACGGACGAACGGACGAACGGACGAACGGACGAACGGACGAACGGACGAACGGACGAACGGACGAACGGACGAACGGACGAACGGACGAACGGACGAACGGACGAACGGACGAACGGACGAACGGACGAACGGACGAACGGACGAACGGACGAACGGACGAACGGACGAACGGACGAACGGACGAACGGACGAACGGACGAACGGACGAACGGACGAACGGACGAACGGACGAACGGACGAACGGACGAACGGACGAACGGACGAACGGACGAACGGACGAACGGACGAACGGACGAACGGACGAACGGACGAACGGACGAACGGACGAACGGACGAACGGACGAACGGACGAACGGACGAACGGACGAACGGACGAACGGACGAACGGACGAACGGACGAACGGACGAACGGACGAACGGACGAACGGACGAACGGACGAACGGACGAACGGACGAACGGACGAACGGACGAACGGACGAACGGACGAACGGACGAACGGACGAACGGACGAACGGACGAACGGACGAACGGACGAACGGACGAACGGACGAACGGACGAACGGACGAACGGACGAACGGACGAACGGACGAACGGACGAACGGACGAACGGACGAACGGACGAACGGACGAACGGACGAACGGACGAACGGACGAACGGACGAACGGACGAACGGACGAACGGACGAACGGACGAACGGACGAACGGACGAACGGACGAACGGACGAACGGACGAACGGACGAACGGACGAACGGACGAACGGACGAACGGACGAACGGACGAACGGACGAACGGACGAACGGACGAACGGACGAACGGACGAACGGACGAACGGACGAACGGACGAACGGACGAACGGACGAACGGACGAACGGACGAACGGACGAACGGACGAACGGACGAACGGACGAACGGACGAACGGACGAACGGACGAACGGACGAACGGACGAACGGACGAACGGACGAACGGACGAACGGACGAACGGACGAACGGACGAACGGACGAACGGACGAACGGACGAACGGACGAACGGACGAACGGACGAACGGACGAACGGACGAACGGACGAACGGACGAACGGACGAACGGACGAACGGACGAACGGACGAACGGACGAACGGACGAACGGACGAACGGACGAACGGACGAACGGACGAACGGACGAACGGACGAACGGACGAACGGACGAACGGACGAACGGACGAACGGACGAACGGACGAACGGACGAACGGACGAACGGACGAACGGACGAACGGACGAACGGACGAACGGACGAACGGACGAACGGACGAACGGACGAACGGACGAACGGACGAACGGACGAACGGACGAACGGACGAACGGACGAACGGACGAACGGACGAACGGACGAACGGACGAACGGACGAACGGACGAACGGACGAACGGACGAACGGACGAACGGACGAACGGACGAACGGACGAACGGACGAACGGACGAACGGACGAACGGACGAACGGACGAACGGACGAACGGACGAACGGACGAACGGACGAACGGACGAACGGACGAACGGACGAACGGACGAACGGACGAACGGACGAACGGACGAACGGACGAACGGACGAACGGACGAACGGACGAACGGACGAACGGACGAACGGACGAACGGACGAACGGACGAACGGACGAACGGACGAACGGACGAACGGACGAACGGACGAACGGACGAACGGACGAACGGACGAACGGACGAACGGACGAACGGACGAACGGACGAACGGACGAACGGACGAACGGACGAACGGACGAACGGACGAACGGACGAACGGACGAACGGACGAACGGACGAACGGACGAACGGACGAACGGACGAACGGACGAACGGACGAACGGACGAACGGACGAACGGACGAACGGACGAACGGACGAACGGACGAACGGACGAACGGACGAACGGACGAACGGACGAACGGACGAACGGACGAACGGACGAACGGACGAACGGACGAACGGACGAACGGACGAACGGACGAACGGACGAACGGACGAACGGACGAACGGACGAACGGACGAACGGACGAACGGACGAACGGACGAACGGACGAACGGACGAACGGACGAACGGACGAACGGACGAACGGACGAACGGACGAACGGACGAACGGACGAACGGACGAACGGACGAACGGACGAACGGACGAACGGACGAACGGACGAACGGACGAACGGACGAACGGACGAACGGACGAACGGACGAACGGACGAACGGACGAACGGACGAACGGACGAACGGACGAACGGACGAACGGACGAACGGACGAACGGACGAACGGACGAACGGACGAACGGACGAACGGACGAACGGACGAACGGACGAACGGACGAACGGACGAACGGACGAACGGACGAACGGACGAACGGACGAACGGACGAACGGACGAACGGACGAACGGACGAACGGACGAACGGACGAACGGACGAACGGACGAACGGACGAACGGACGAACGGACGAACGGACGAACGGACGAACGGACGAACGGACGAACGGACGAACGGACGAACGGACGAACGGACGAACGGACGAACGGACGAACGGACGAACGGACGAACGGACGAACGGACGAACGGACGAACGGACGAACGGACGAACGGACGAACGGACGAACGGACGAACGGACGAACGGACGAACGGACGAACGGACGAACGGACGAACGGACGAACGGACGAACGGACGAACGGACGAACGGACGAACGGACGAACGGACGAACGGACGAACGGACGAACGGACGAACGGACGAACGGACGAACGGACGAACGGACGAACGGACGAACGGACGAACGGACGAACGGACGAACGGACGAACGGACGAACGGACGAACGGACGAACGGACGAACGGACGAACGGACGAACGGACGAACGGACGAACGGACGAACGGACGAACGGACGAACGGACGAACGGACGAACGGACGAACGGACGAACGGACGAACGGACGAACGGACGAACGGACGAACGGACGAACGGACGAACGGACGAACGGACGAACGGACGAACGGACGAACGGACGAACGGACGAACGGACGAACGGACGAACGGACGAACGGACGAACGGACGAACGGACGAACGGACGAACGGACGAACGGACGAACGGACGAACGGACGAACGGACGAACGGACGAACGGACGAACGGACGAACGGACGAACGGACGAACGGACGAACGGACGAACGGACGAACGGACGAACGGACGAACGGACGAACGGACGAACGGACGAACGGACGAACGGACGAACGGACGAACGGACGAACGGACGAACGGACGAACGGACGAACGGACGAACGGACGAACGGACGAACCGGACGAACGGACGAACGGACGACGGACGAACGGACGAACGGACGAACGGACGAACGGACGAACGGACGAACGGACGAACGGACGATGAGAAAAATAGTTCGATGAGAAAAATAGTTCGATGAGAAAAATAGTTCGATGAGAAAAATAGTTCGATGAGAAAAATAGTTCGATGAGAAAAATAGTTCGATGAGAAAAATAGTTCGATGAGAAAAATAGTTCGATGAGAAAAATAGTTCGATGAGAAAAATAGTTCGATGAGAAAAATAGTTCGATGAGAAAAATAGTTCGATGAGAAAAATAGTTCGATGAGAAAAATAGTTCGATGAGAAAAATAGTTCGATGAGAAAAATAGTTCGATGAGAAAAATAGTTCGATGAGAAAAATAGTTCGATGAGAAAAATAGTTCGATGAGAAAAATAGTTCGATGAGAAAAATAGTTCGATGAGAAAAATAGTTCGGTGAGAAAAATAGTTCGGTGAGAAAAATAGTTCGGTGAGAAAAATAGTTCGGTGAGAAAAATAGTTCGGTGAGAAAAATAGTTCGGTGAGAAAAATAGTTCGGTGAGAAAAATAGTTCGGTGAGAAAAATAGTTCGGTGAGAAAAATAGTTCGGTGAGAAAAATAGTTCGATGAGAAAAATAGTTCGATGAGAAAAATAGTTCGATGAGAAAAATAGTTCGATGAGAAAAATAGTTCGATGAGAAAAATAGTTCGATGAGAAAAATAGTTCGATGAGAAAAATAGTTCGATGAGAAAAATAGTTCGATGAGAAAAATAGTTCGATGAGAAAAATAGTTCGATGAGAAAAATAGTTCGATGAGAAAAATAGTTCGATGAGAAAAATAGTTCGATGAGAAAAATAGTTCGATGAGAAAAATAGTTCGATGAGAAAAATAGTTCGATGAGAAAAATAGTTCGATGTGAAAAATAGTTCGATGTGAAAAATAGTTCGATGAGAAAAATAGTTCGATGGAGAAAAATAGTTCGATGAGAAAAATAGTTCGATGAGAAAAATAGTTCGATGAGAAAAATAGTTCGATGAGAAAAATAGTTCGATGAGAAAAATAGTTCGATGAGAAAAATAGTTCGATGAGAAAAATAGTTCGATGAGAAAAATAGTTCGATGAGAAAAATAGTTCGATGAGAAAAAATAGTTCGATGAGAAAATAGTTCGATGAGAAAAATAGTTCGATGAGAAAAATAGTTCGATGAGAAAAATAGTTCGATGTGAAAAATAGTTCGATGAGAAAAATAGTTCGATGAGAAAAATAGTTCGATGTGAAAAATAGTTCGATGTGAAAAATAGTTCGATGTGAAAAATAGTTCGATGTGAAAAATAGTTCGATGAGAAAAATAGTTCGATGAGAAAAATAGTTCGATGAGAAAAATAGTTCGATGAGAAAAATAGTTCGATGAGAAAAATAGTTCGATGAGAAAAATAGTTCGATGAGAAAATAGTTCGATGAGAAAAATAGTTCGATGAGAAAAATAGTTCGATGAGAAAAATAGTTCGATGAGAAAATAGTTCGATGAGAAAAATAGTTCGATGAGAAAAATAGTTCGATGAGAAAAATAGTTCGATGAGAAAAATAGTTCGATGAGAAAAATAGTTCGATGAGAAAAATAGTTCGATGAGAAAAATAGTTCGATGAGAAAAATAGTTCGATGAGAAAAATAGTTCGATGAGAAAAATAGTTCGATGAGAAAAAATAGTTCGATGAGAAAAATAGTTCGATGAGAAAAATAGTTCGATGAGAAAAATAGTTCGATGAGAAAAATAGTTCGATGAGAAAAATAGTTCGATGAGAAAAATAGTTCGATGAGAAAAATAGTTCGATGAGAAAAATAGTTCGATGAGAAAAATAGTTCGATGAGAAAAATAGTTCGATGAGAAAAATAGTTCGATGAGAAAAATAGTTCGATGAGAAAAATAGTTCGATGAGAAAAATAGTTCGATGAGAAAAATAGTTCGATGAGAAAAATAGTTCGATGAGAAAAATAGTTCGATGAGAAAAATAGTTCGATGAGAAAAATAGTTCGATGAGAAAAATAGTTCGATGAGAAAAATAGTTCGATGAGAAAAATAGTTCGATGAGAAAAATAGTTCGATGAGAAAAATAGTTCGATGAGAAAAATAGTTCGATGAGAAAAATAGTTCGATGAGAAAAATAGTTCGATGAGAAAAATAGTTCGATGAGAAAAATAGTTCGATGAGAAAAATAGTTCGATGAGAAAAATAGTTCGATGAGAAAAATAGTTCGATGAGAAAAATAGTTCGATGAGAAAAATAGTTCGATGAGAAAAATAGTTCGATGAGAAAAAATAGTTCGATGAGAAAAATAGTTCGATGAGAAAAATAGTTCGATGAGAAAAATAGTTCGATGAGAAAAATAGTTCGATGAGAAAAATAGTTCGATGAGAAAAATAGTTCGATGAGAAAAATAGTTCGATGAGAAAAATAGTTCGATGAGAAAAATAGTTCGATGAGAAAAATAGTTCGATGAGAAAAATAGTTCGATGAGAAAAATAGTTCGATGAGAAAAATAGTTCGATGAGAAAAATAGTTCGATGAGAAAAATAGTTCGATGAGAAAAATAGTTCGATGAGAAAAATAGTTCGATGAGAAAAATAGTTCGATGAGAAAAATAGTTCGATGAGAAAAATAGTTCGATGAGAAAAATAGTTCGATGAGAAAAATAGTTCGATGAGAAAAATAGTTCGATGAGAAAAATAGTTCGATGAGAAAAATAGTTCGATGAGAAAAATAGTTCGATGAGAAAAATAGTTCGATGAGAAAAATAGTTCGATGAGAAAAATAGTTCGATGAGAAAAATAGTTCGATGAGAAAAATAGTTCGATGAGAAAAATAGTTCGATGAGAAAAATAGTTCGATGAGAAAAATAGTTCGATGAGAAAAATAGTTCGATGAGAAAAATAGTTCGATGAGAAAAATAGTTCGATGAGAAAAATAGTTCGATGAGAAAAATAGTTCGATGAGAAAAATAGTTCGATGAGAAAAATAGTTCGATGAGAAAAATAGTTCGATGAGAAAATAGTTCGATGAGAAAAATAGTTCGATGAGAAAAATAGTTCGATGAGAAAAATAGTTCGATGAGAAAAATAGTTCGATGAGAAAAATAGTTCGATGAGAAAAATAGTTCGATGAGAAAAATAGTTCGATGAGAAAAATAGTTCGATGAGAAAAATAGTTCGATGAGAAAAATAGTTCGATGAGAAAAATAGTTCGATGAGAAAAATAGTTCGATGAGAAAAATAGTTCGATGAGAAAAATAGTTCGATGAGAAAAATAGTTCGATGAGAAAAATAGTTCGATGAGAAAAATAGTTCGATGAGAAAAATAGTTCGATGAGAAAAATAGTTCGATGAGAAAAATAGTTCGATGAGAAAAATAGTTCGATGAGAAAAATAGTTCGATGAGAAAAATAGTTCGATGAGAAAAATAGTTCGATGAGAAAAATAGTTCGATGAGAAAAATAGTTCGATGAGAAAAATAGTTCGATGAGAAAAATAGTTCGATGAGAAAAATAGTTCGATGAGAAAAATAGTTCGATGAGAAAAATAGTTCGATGAGAAAAATAGTTCGATGAGAAAAATAGTTCGATGAGAAAAATAGTTCGATGAGAAAAATAGTTCGATGAGAAAAATAGTTCGATGAGAAAAATAGTTCGATGAGAAAAATAGTTCGATGAGAAAAATAGTTCGATGAGAAAAATAGTTCGATGAGAAAAATAGTTCGATGAGAAAAATAGTTCGATGAGAAAAATAGTTCGATGAGAAAAATAGTTCGATGAGAAAAATAGTTCGATGAGAAAAATAGTTCGATGAGAAAAATAGTTCGATGAGAAAAATAGTTCGATGAGAAAAATAGTTCGATGAGAAAAATAGTTCGATGAGAAAAATAGTTCGATGAGAAAAATAGTTCGATGAGAAAAATAGTTCGATGAGAAAAATAGTTCGATGAGAAAAATAGTTCGATGAGAAAAATAGTTCGATGAGAAAAATAGTTCGATGAGAAAAATAGTTCGATGAGAAAAATAGTTCGATGAGAAAAATAGTTCGATGAGAAAAATAGTTCGATGAGAAAAATAGTTCGATGAGAAAAATAGTTCGATGAGAAAAATAGTTCGATGAGAAAAATAGTTCGATGAGAAAAATAGTTCGATGAGAAAAATAGTTCGATGAGAAAAATAGTTCGATGAGAAAAATAGTTCGATGAGAAAAATAGTTCGATGAGAAAAATAGTTCGATGAGAAAAATAGTTCGATGAGAAAAATAGTTCGATGAGAAAAATAGTTCGATGAGAAAAATAGTTCGATGAGAAAAATAGTTCGATGAGAAAAATAGTTCGATGAGAAAAATAGTTCGATGAGAAAAATAGTTCGATGAGAAAAATAGTTCGATGAGAAAAATAGTTCGATGAGAAAAATAGTTCGATGAGAAAAATAGTTCGATGAGAAAAATAGTTCGATGAGAAAAATAGTTCGATGAGAAAAATAGTTCGATGAGAAAAATAGTTCGATGAGAAAAATAGTTCGATGAGAAAAATAGTTCGATGAGAAAAATAGTTCGATGAGAAAAATAGTTCGATGAGAAAAATAGTTCGATGAGAAAAATAGTTCGATGAGAAAAATAGTTCGATGAGAAAAATAGTTCGATGAGAAAAATAGTTCGATGAGAAAAATAGTTCGATGAGAAAAATAGTTCGATGAGAAAAATAGTTCGATGAGAAAAATAGTTCGATGAGAAAAATAGTTCGATGAGAAAAATAGTTCGATGAGAAAAATAGTTCGATGAGAAAAATAGTTCGATGAGAAAAATAGTTCGATGAGAAAAATAGTTCGATGAGAAAAATAGTTCGATGAGAAAAATAGTTCGATGAGAAAAATAGTTCGATGAGAAAAATAGTTCGATGAGAAAAATAGTTCGATGAGAAAAATAGTTCGATGAGAAAAATAGTTCGATGAGAAAAATAGTTCGATGAGAAAAATAGTTCGATGAGAAAAATAGTTCGATGAGAAAAATAGTTCGATGAGAAAAATAGTTCGATGAGAAAAATAGTTCGATGAGAAAAATAGTTCGATGAGAAAAATAGTTCGATGAGAAAAATAGTTCGATGAGAAAAATAGTTCGATGAGAAAAATAGTTCGATGAGAAAAATAGTTCGATGAGAAAAATAGTTCGATGAGAAAAATAGTTCGATGAGAAAAATAGTTCGATGAGAAAAATAGTTCGATGAGAAAAATAGTTCGATGAGAAAAATAGTTCGATGAGAAAAATAGTTCGATGAGAAAAATAGTTCGATGAGAAAAATAGTTCGATGAGAAAAATAGTTCGATGAGAAAAATAGTTCGATGAGAAAAATAGTTCGATGAGAAAAATAGTTCGATGAGAAAAATAGTTCGATGAGAAAAATAGTTCGATGAGAAAAATAGTTCGATGAGAAAAATAGTTCGATGAGAAAAATAGTTCGATGAGAAAAATAGTTCGATGAGAAAAATAGTTCGATGAGAAAAATAGTTCGATGAGAAAAATAGTTCGATGAGAAAAATAGTTCGATGAGAAAAATAGTTCGATGAGAAAAATAGTTCGATGAGAAAAATAGTTCGATGAGAAAAATAGTTCGATGAGAAAAATAGTTCGATGAGAAAAATAGTTCGATGAGAAAAATAGTTCGATGAGAAAAATAGTTCGATGAGAAAAATAGTTCGATGAGAAAAATAGTTCGATGAGAAAAATAGTTCGATGAGAAAAATAGTTCGATGAGAAAAATAGTTCGATGAGAAAAATAGTTCGATGAGAAAAATAGTTCGATGAGAAAAATAGTTCGATGAGAAAAATAGTTCGATGAGAAAAATAGTTCGATGAGAAAAATAGTTCGATGAGAAAAATAGTTCGATGAGAAAAATAGTTCGATGAGAAAAATAGTTCGATGAGAAAAATAGTTCGATGAGAAAAATAGTTCGATGAGAAAAATAGTTCGATGAGAAAAATAGTTCGATGAGAAAAATAGTTCGATGAGAAAAATAGTTCGATGAGAAAAATAGTTCGATGAGAAAAATAGTTCGATGAGAAAAATAGTTCGATGAGAAAAATAGTTCGATGAGAAAAATAGTTCGATGAGAAAAATAGTTCGATGAGAAAAATAGTTCGATGAGAAAAATAGTTCGATGAGAAAAATAGTTCGATGAGAAAAATAGTTCGATGAGAAAAATAGTTCGATGAGAAAAATAGTTCGATGAGAAAAATAGTTCGATGAGAAAAATAGTTCGATGAGAAAAATAGTTCGATGAGAAAAATAGTTCGATGAGAAAAATAGTTCGATGAGAAAAATAGTTCGATGAGAAAAATAGTTCGATGAGAAAAATAGTTCGATGAGAAAAATAGTTCGATGAGAAAAATAGTTCGATGAGAAAAATAGTTCGATGAGAAAAATAGTTCGATGAGAAAAATAGTTCGATGAGAAAAATAGTTCGATGAGAAAAATAGTTCGATGAGAAAAATAGTTCGATGAGAAAAATAGTTCGATGAGAAAAATAGTTCGATGAGAAAAATAGTTCGATGAGAAAAATAGTTCGATGAGAAAAATAGTTCGATGAGAAAAATAGTTCGATGAGAAAAATAGTTCGATGAGAAAAATAGTTCGATGAGAAAAATAGTTCGATGAGAAAAATAGTTCGATGA
Organism: Ichneumon xanthorius; assembly: GCA_917499995.1. Classification (NCBI taxonomy): domain Eukaryota; kingdom Metazoa; phylum Arthropoda; class Insecta; order Hymenoptera; family Ichneumonidae; genus Ichneumon; species Ichneumon xanthorius. The sequence goes on along the minus strand of CAKJTD010000037.1, from coordinate 6,869 downwards.
GAAAAATAGTTCGATGAGAAAAATAGTTCGATGAGAAAAATAGTTCGATGAGAAAAATAGTTCGATGAGAAAAATAGTTCGATGAGAAAAATAGTTCGATGAGAAAAATAGTTCGATGAGAAAAATAGTTCGATGAGAAAAATAGTTCGATGAGAAAAATAGTTCGATGAGAAAAATAGTTCGATGAGAAAAATAGTTCGATGAGAAAAATAGTTCGATGAGAAAAATAGTTCGATGAGAAAAATAGTTCGATGAGAAAAATAGTTCGATGAGAAAAATAGTTCGATGAGAAAAATAGTTCGATGAGAAAAATAGTTCGATGAGAAAAATAGTTCGATGAGAAAAATAGTTCGATGAGAAAAATAGTTCGATGAGAAAAATAGTTCGATGAGAAAAATAGTTCGATGAGAAAAATAGTTCGATGAGAAAAATAGTTCGATGAGAAAAATAGTTCGATGAGAAAAATAGTTCGATGAGAAAAATAGTTCGATGAGAAAAATAGTTCGATGAGAAAAATAGTTCGATGAGAAAAATAGTTCGATGAGAAAAATAGTTCGATGAGAAAAATAGTTCGATGAGAAAAATAGTTCGATGAGAAAAATAGTTCGATGAGAAAAATAGTTCGATGAGAAAAATAGTTCGATGAGAAAAATAGTTCGATGAGAAAAATAGTTCGATGAGAAAAATAGTTCGATGAGAAAAATAGTTCGATGAGAAAAATAGTTCGATGAGAAAAATAGTTCGATGAGAAAAATAGTTCGATGAGAAAAATAGTTCGATGAGAAAAATAGTTCGATGAGAAAAATAGTTCGATGAGAAAAATAGTTCGATGAGAAAAATAGTTCGATGAGAAAAATAGTTCGATGAGAAAAATAGTTCGATGAGAAAAATAGTTCGATGAGAAAAATAGTTCGATGAGAAAAATAGTTCGATGAGAAAAATAGTTCGATGAGAAAAATAGTTCGATGAGAAAAATAGTTCGATGAGAAAAATAGTTCGATGAGAAAAATAGTTCGATGAGAAAAATAGTTCGATGAGAAAAATAGTTCGATGAGAAAAATAGTTCGATGAGAAAAATAGTTCGATGAGAAAAATAGTTCGATGAGAAAAATAGTTCGATGAGAAAAATAGTTCGATGAGAAAAATAGTTCGATGAGAAAAATAGTTCGATGAGAAAAATAGTTCGATGAGAAAAATAGTTCGATGAGAAAAATAGTTCGATGAGAAAAATAGTTCGATGAGAAAAATAGTTCGATGAGAAAAATAGTTCGATGAGAAAAATAGTTCGATGAGAAAAATAGTTCGATGAGAAAAATAGTTCGATGAGAAAAATAGTTCGATGAGAAAAATAGTTCGATGAGAAAAATAGTTCGATGAGAAAAATAGTTCGATGAGAAAAATAGTTCGATGAGAAAAATAGTTCGATGAGAAAAATAGTTCGATGAGAAAAATAGTTCGATGAGAAAAATAGTTCGATGAGAAAAATAGTTCGATGAGAAAAATAGTTCGATGAGAAAAATAGTTCGATGAGAAAAATAGTTCGATGAGAAAAATAGTTCGATGAGAAAAATAGTTCGATGAGAAAAATAGTTCGATGAGAAAAATAGTTCGATGAGAAAAATAGTTCGATGAGAAAAATAGTTCGATGAGAAAAATAGTTCGATGAGAAAAATAGTTCGATGAGAAAAATAGTTCGATGAGAAAAATAGTTCGATGAGAAAAATAGTTCGATGAGAAAAATAGTTCGATGAGAAAAATAGTTCGATGAGAAAAATAGTTCGATGAGAAAAATAGTTCGATGAGAAAAATAGTTCGATGAGAAAAATAGTTCGATGAGAAAAATAGTTCGATGAGAAAAATAGTTCGATGAGAAAAATAGTTCGATGAGAAAAATAGTTCGATGAGAAAAATAGTTCGATGAGAAAAATAGTTCGATGAGAAAAATAGTTCGATGAGAAAAATAGTTCGATGAGAAAAATAGTTCGATGAGAAAAATAGTTCGATGAGAAAAATAGTTCGATGAGAAAAATAGTTCGATGAGAAAAATAGTTCGATGAGAAAAATAGTTCGATGAGAAAAATAGTTCGATGAGAAAAATAGTTCGATGAGAAAAATAGTTCGATGAGAAAAATAGTTCGATGAGAAAAATAGTTCGATGAGAAAAATAGTTCGATGAGAAAAATAGTTCGATGAGAAAAATAGTTCGATGAGAAAAATAGTTCGATGAGAAAAATAGTTCGATGAGAAAAATAGTTCGATGAGAAAAATAGTTCGATGAGAAAAATAGTTCGATGAGAAAAATAGTTCGATGAGAAAAATAGTTCGATGAGAAAATAGTTCGGAGAAAAATAGTTCGATGAGAAAAATAGTTCGATGAGAAAAATAGTTCGATGAGAAAAATAGTTCGATGAGAAAAATAGTTCGATGAGAAAAATAGTTCGATGAGAAAAATAGTTCGATGAGAAAAATAGTTCGATGAGAAAAATAGTTCGATGAGAAAAATAGTTCGATGAGAAAAATAGTTCGATGAGAAAAATAGTTCGATGAGAAAAATAGTTCGATGAGAAAAATAGTTCGATGAGAAAAATAGTTCGATGAGAAAAATAGTTCGATGAGAAAAATAGTTCGATGAGAAAAATAGTTCGATGAGAAAAATAGTTCGATGAGAAAAATAGTTCGATGAGAAAAATAGTTCGATGAGAAAAATAGTTCGATGAGAAAAATAGTTCGATGAGAAAAATAGTTCGATGAGAAAAATAGTTCGATGAGAAAAATAGTTCGATGAGAAAAATAGTTCGATGAGAAAAATAGTTCGATGAGAAAAATAGTTCGATGAGAAAAATAGTTCGATGAGAAAAATAGTTCGATGAGAAAAATAGTTCGATGAGAAAAATAGTTCGATGAGAAAAATAGTTCGATGAGAAAAATAGTTCGATGAGAAAAATAGTTCGATGAGAAAAATAGTTCGATGAGAAAAATAGTTCGATGAGAAAAATAGTTCGATGAGAAAAATAGTTCGATGAGAAAAATAGTTCGATGAGAAAAATAGTTCGATGAGAAAAATAGTTCGATGAGAAAAATAGTTCGATGAGAAAAATAGTTCGATGAGAAAAATAGTTCGATGAGAAAAATAGTTCGATGAGAAAAATAGTTCGATGAGAAAAATAGTTCGATGAGAAAAATAGTTCGATGAGAAAAATAGTTCGATGAGAAAAATAGTTCGATGAGAAAAATAGTTCGATGAGAAAAATAGTTCGATGAGAAAAATAGTTCGATGAGAAAAATAGTTCGATGAGAAAAATAGTTCGATGAGAAAAATAGTTCGATGAGAAAAATAGTTCGATGAGAAAAATAGTTCGATGAGAAAAATAGTTCGATGAGAAAAATAGTTCGATGAGAAAAATAGTTCGATGAGAAAAATAGTTCGATGAGAAAAATAGTTCGATGAGAAAAATAGTTCGATGAGAAAAATAGTTCGATGAGAAAAATAGTTCGATGAGAAAAATAGTTCGATGAGAAAAATAGTTCGATGAGAAAAATAGTTCGATGAGAAAAATAGTTCGATGAGAAAAATAGTTCGATGAGAAAAATAGTTCGATGAGAAAAATAGTTCGATGAGAAAAATAGTTCGATGAGAAAAATAGTTCGATGAGAAAAATAGTTCGATGAGAAAAATAGTTCGATGAGAAAAATAGTTCGATGAGAAAAATAGTTCGATGAGAAAAATAGTTCGATGAGAAAAATAGTTCGATGAGAAAAATAGTTCGATGAGAAAAATAGTTCGATGAGAAAAATAGTTCGATGAGAAAAATAGTTCGATGAGAAAAATAGTTCGATGAGAAAAATAGTTCGATGAGAAAAATAGTTCGATGAGAAAAATAGTTCGATGAGAAAAATAGTTCGATGAGAAAAATAGTTCGATGAGAAAAATAGTTCGATGAGAAAAATAGTTCGATGAGAAAAATAGTTCGATGAGAAAAATAGTTCGATGAGAAAAATAGTTCGATGAGAAAAATAGTTCGATGAGAAAAATAGTTCGATGAGAAAAATAGTTCGATGAGAAAAATAGTTCGATGAGAAAAATAGTTCGATGAGAAAAATAGTTCGATGAGAAAAATAGTTCGATGAGAAAAATAGTTCGATGAGAAAAATAGTTCGATGAGAAAAATAGTTCGATGAGAAAAATAGTTCGATGAGAAAAATAGTTCGATGAGAAAAATAGTTCGATGAGAAAAATAGTTCGATGAGAAAAATAGTTCGATGAGAAAAATAGTTCGATGAGAAAAATAGTTCGATGAGAAAAATAGTTCGATGAGAAAAATAGTTCGATGAGAAAAATAGTTCGATGAGAAAAATAGTTCGATGAGAAAAATAGTTCGATGAGAAAAATAGTTCGATGAGAAAAATAGTTCGATGAGAAAAATAGTTCGATGAGAAAAATAGTTCGATGAGAAAAATAGTTCGATGAGAAAAATAGTTCGATGAGAAAAATAGTTCGATGAGAAAAATAGTTCGATGAGAAAAATAGTTCGATGAGAAAAATAGTTCGATGAGAAAAATAGTTCGATGAGAAAAATAGTTCGATGAGAAAAATAGTTCGATGAGAAAAATAGTTCGATGAGAAAAATAGTTCGATGAGAAAAATAGTTCGATGAGAAAAATAGTTCGATGAGAAAAATAGTTCGATGAGAAAAATAGTTCGATGAGAAAAATAGTTCGATGAGAAAAATAGTTCGATGAGAAAAATAGTTCGATGAGAAAAATAGTTCGATGAGAAAAATAGTTCGATGAGAAAAATAGTTCGATGAGAAAAATAGTTCGATGAGAAAAATAGTTCGATGAGAAAAATAGTTCGATGAGAAAAATAGTTCGATGAGAAAAATAGTTCGATGAGAAAAATAGTTCGATGAGAAAAATAGTTCGATGAGAAAAATAGTTCGATGAGAAAAATAGTTCGATGAGAAAAATAGTTCGATGAGAAAAATAGTTCGATGAGAAAAATAGTTCGATGAGAAAAATAGTTCGATGAGAAAAATAGTTCGATGAGAAAAATAGTTCGATGAGAAAAATAGTTCGATGAGAAAAATAGTTCGATGAGAAAAATAGTTCGATGAGAAAAATAGTTCGATGAGAAAAATAGTTCGATGAGAAAAATAGTTCGATGAGAAAAATAGTTCGATGAGAAAAATAGTTCGATGAGAAAAATAGTTCGATGAGAAAAATAGTTCGATGAGAAAAATAGTTCGATGAGAAAAATAGTTCGATGAGAAAAATAGTTCGATGAGAAAAATAGTTCGATGAGAAAAATAGTTCGATGAGAAAAATAGTTCGATGAGAAAAATAGTTCGATGAGAAAAATAGTTCGATGAGAAAAATAGTTCGATGAGAAAAATAGTTCGATGAGAAAAATAGTTCGATGAGAAAAATAGTTCGATGAGAAAAATAGTTCGATGAGAAAAATAGTTCGATGAGAAAAATAGTTCGATGAGAAAAATAGTTCGATGAGAAAAATAGTTCGATGAGAAAAATAGTTCGATGAGAAAAATAGTTCGATGAGAAAAATAGTTCGATGAGAAAAATAGTTCGATGAGAAAAATAGTTCGATGAGAAAAATAGTTCGATGAGAAAAATAGTTCGATGAGAAAAATAGTTCGATGAGAAAAATAGTTCGATGAGAAAAATAGTTCGATGAGAAAAATAGTTCGATGAGAAAAATAGTTCGATGAGAAAAATAGTTCGATGAGAAAAATAGTTCGATGAGAAAAATAGTTCGATGAGAAAAATAGTTCGATGAGAAAAATAGTTCGATGAGAAAAATAGTTCGATGAGAAAAATAGTTCGATGAGAAAAATAGTTCGATGAGAAAAATAGTTCGATGAGAAAAATAGTTCGATGAGAAAAATAGTTCGATGAGAAAAATAGTTCGATGAGAAAAATAGTTCGATGAGAAAAATAGTTCGATGAGAAAAATAGTTCGATGAGAAAAATAGTTCGATGAGAAAAATAGTTCGATGAGAAAAATAGTTCGATGAGAAAAATAGTTCGATGAGAAAAATAGTTCGATGAGAAAAATAGTTCGATGAGAAAAATAGTTCGATGAGAAAAATAGTTCGATGAGAAAAATAGTTCGATGAGAAAAATAGTTCGATGAGAAAAATAGTTCGATGAGAAAAATAGTTCGATGAGAAAAATAGTTCGATGAGAAAAATAGTTCGATGAGAAAAATAGTTCGATGAGAAAAATAGTTCGATGAGAAAAATAGTTCGATGAGAAAAATAGTTCGATGAGAAAAATAGTTCGATGAGAAAAATAGTTCGATGAGAAAAATAGTTCGATGAGAAAAATAGTTCGATGAGAAAAATAGTTCGATGAGAAAAATAGTTCGATGAGAAAAATAGTTCGATGAGAAAAATAGTTCGATGAGAAAAATAGTTCGATGAGAAAAATAGTTCGATGAGAAAAATAGTTCGATGAGAAAAATAGTTCGATGAGAAAAATAGTTCGATGAGAAAAATAGTTCGATGAGAAAAATAGTTCGATGAGAAAAATAGTTCGATGAGAAAAATAGTTCGATGAGAAAAATAGTTCGATGAGAAAAATAGTTCGATGAGAAAAATAGTTCGATGAGAAAAATAGTTCGATGAGAAAAATAGTTCGATGAGAAAAATAGTTCGATGAGAAAAATAGTTCGATGAGAAAAATAGTTCGATGAGAAAAATAGTTCGATGAGAAAAATAGTTCGATGAGAAAAATAGTTCGATGAGAAAAATAGTTCGATGAGAAAAATAGTTCGATGAGAAAAATAGTTCGATGAGAAAAATAGTTCGATGAGAAAAATAGTTCGATGAGAAAAATAGTTCGATGAGAAA